>BMAU01020408.1:0-133486 GCA_019973935.1 Trichonephila clavipes
CAGTCCAGTCATATTAATGTGACTACTGTAAAAAGCCAGAATAACCATCATTCCCAGAGGGGAAAATAGTCATTTAGGATCCTCAAGGTATTCACTAGGATGTTGAGCCATGCCGACTCTATTGCTGCACTAGATTACGCGCGTGAGGATCCATGACGCGAACAACCCGATCGAGAGGGTTTCATAGATTATTGATTGGGATTAAGTCAGGTGAGTTTTCTGGACACGGAAGAACGATAAACTGATCCTGGTGCTCTTTGAACCACGCACGTACGCTGTCAGTTGTATGACACTCCAGAATGTCCTGCTGATCAGATGCCACCATCTTGAGGAAAAAGCAATGCGCATAAAGGGGTAGACATGGTCTGAAAGGACAGATGCGTACTTCTATTGATCCATCGTGCTTTCCACAATGATGAATAAACACAGAAAATTTAAGGAAAACATTCCCCAGACCATAATGCTCCCGCCTCCAGCCTGAACCTTGCCAGCAATTGTTGCAGGGTGTTTGCTTTTAGACGTTTCACGCCGTATTTGCCACCAACCATCCGTCCGATGGAATATAAAGCGTGATTAATCAGAAAACTCAACCTGTCGCCTCTCATTGGATGCCCAGTTGCGGTACCTGTATGAAAATTCCAGTCTTCGTTGCTGATGTACAGCAGTCAGCATAGGTGCATGAACCAGGCGCCTGCTTCGGAGAACCAGACTCAACAACGATCGTTGAACAGTAGTTTGGAAGACACTGTTGGTAGCCCCTTGGTTCATCTGGGTGGTATGTTGCTTAACGGTAGCACGTCTATTCTCCCGAACTCACCTCTGCAGCCATCAGTCACCTCTATCACCTATGGCCCGTGGTACACCACATTTGCCACGTCACTGATTTTGGAAGGTCCCATTTTGCCATGCACGGTATACTTTAACCACGGTGACACACGAACAGTCCACAAACTTAGCCGTTTCGGAAATGCTTCCAACCTTTTCCCGAAAGCCAAAAATTATGCCGTTTTGGACTTCGGATAACTCTTTACATCAGTGTTTCTCAAAGTGTGGGGCGCGCCCCCCTGGGGGGCGCGATGACTTTACAAGTGGGGCGCGAGAGTATCGAAAATTTAAAGATTTTTTTTTAAAAAAAATAACCGGAAAGAGAAGGAAAACAAAATGCTTTCTTCCATAATGAAAAAAATACTCACAACACTGAAGTAATTTATGTTTATTAACTGGCTTTTTTCCGTCATCAAATAGCTATCTTTGATCCCAATACCAAATTAAAGAAAAAAAAAACATTTTGTTTTATTTGCTGTATTTCCTCAATGAGAGATTTTTTTATTACGTTTTAACATAAAATATTACTCGTTAAAAGAAAAACGAAACCCAGACCCTGAGAAAAATTCTAAGAAGATAAACAATTGATCACTGTAATTATTATTGAAATAATGTACATTAGTTGTAGAAAAAGAAAAGGAAGACATGATTCACTTTTCAGCCAGGCTGCATAGTACGTTTGCTAATCATTTGATTGACCTTCAATCTTATAGTATGGTTATTCAAAATATTAGTTCTCTCTCTCTCTCCGTCCCATCTTTTATGCGTTTGCTTTTCGCTTAGGGAAATTGTAAATAATAGAGTTTTACGATATCTGGAAAAGAATTGATTGATTTAACATTTCTGTAATATCAGTGAAAAGTGTCTGGTTTGCGTCCTTTATTATGGTCTTGTACTTTTGAACCATTTTAGTTCAGTTTTATTGGATTTTTTCTCAAATCATCAACGAATTGAATAGTCCTTGAAAGAAGGTAAGTATACATTCTATAAATTAAAATATTCACTAGAATTGTGATTTGTATCGTGTACAGTACAAATAATTATAAACAAATGAGTGGGGTGACTGAGTCCCCCCACGCTACCATTAGCGTTAGTATCGAGTACGCGCCTGCTCCCGGGTTAAAACATTTTGAAGTCTTCTCGCTTTAAATTCTAAAAAGTAACACAATTATTCTTCATCGGAATTTTATATTCTTTTTCATTATTTAACATTAATTCTAAATGCTAATTGTGTGAGGTTTAAAATTACAGTTCTTTTAAACAGTTATTTACAATTATAGCATTTATCTAAAAAAACATCATTTTATATTTTTGTATCCAATGTCGTGTGCACGCAGTTTTACTCTCCTTACAGTTCAGCTATTATATCAAGAATAATGTTTTATTTTTTAAAAAAATGAACTCATGCGAAGAGTCGGTGTTTCAGCCAGCATACGTTTAATGTATCAGTACTGAAGAAGATATTTTATAAATAATTTCTTATTACTAAATTTGGCCGCGGTAGACGAGTGGTATAGGTATCGGATCGTGGCTTGCCTTATCACGAGTTCGAGCCCATACTACTAAAGACCCGCCGTGTAGGGCAGCGATGCACGTTAAATCTGTCGAGAGCTGAAACGTCCTCCCGTTGGTGTGGTGTGGTAGTTAGGAGAGAGGGGTGCCAGCTCCGGTGTCGTCCACGTCACTTGACCATGGTTCAAAATTACGTGGTCCGTCGTCAAAAGCCCTCGTGCAGCTGAACAGTGCGACGTTAATATTCAATCAATCAATAAATCACTCTTATTACTAAATTAAGAACAAGTTTAATAATTTGTATGGACTTCCACGGGCTTGTCTTGTAGAGGAAAGTTTTTCAAAGGAAGGTTTAATATCATAAATCGACACTTTGAGTTATTTTTCTATATTTAGCTGAGATCTATATTTTGTCTTCAAAGCATCCACCGCAGAAAATCCAGTTTGAAAAAGGTAGGATGTTGAAAATGGTAATAGTATACGAAGTGCTTTTGTTTTCAGTGCAGAAAATTCATCAGCCCTCTACCTAAAATTCAAAGACCGATTTATTACAAAATTGCCTTTTTTAATTTTTCACTGGATGTGAAATCTATGAAGATTTCTTCTTCGGAAGTTGAGAGCCCTTCTGGAGTATCTTGAAATAGATCCCTAATCCACTCGTAACTTGCTACCAAGCTGTCCTCATCCAGAAAATACTTTTTAAAATTCTTTGCCAACATAGCTAAATGATTTTACATGTTTTAAAAACAACTTTCACATGTTATTCTACAGATTTGTAAGTTTTAACACATATCGAGCTGGGTTTTTCCCCATTATTTACTTCAGTAGTGGTAAATCCAAAATTTAAGTATTTTTGAGAATATCGCCTTGATTTAATTTTCGGAACCATTCTCGTTCGTCTGTGTATTTGTTGATTCTTTATTATCATCGAATGTTTGCTTACGACTTAAAAATGTATGTATGATATTGTTTTAATCTACTGCCGTAAATAATTAATTACCGTGAATTACAATTAACGTGTCAATTAAAAAAATGTACATTCAAGCTAGATTTGATTGCTATAGGAGTATCGAGTCGACCAAAACTGACTGGAATTGTACGAGGAAAAAGAATTTTTACATGTTTTGCGCAGACGTCCGATAGGTTGCACAGACTCACGCAAACGTACCTTTTAATGCCAGATGTGATGGATATGATAGAGAGCAACATTGACTAGATTATTTTTCTAATGACATTTGTTCTTTGAGAAATGAATGATGAAGGAAATAAATCTTTAATTAAATATATCATTTTGCGATCTGTTCCAATTTAAAAATTGAGAAAGAAAAATAACATAATAATAAGTAAGTAATATGTATTTTAAGTAATTTTCTTAAAATATATATATATTACTTGAAAGTTACATATACACAAAATTTAATATACTTATCGTATTAATTTGTATGGTTTATAATTAAGATCGTATTGTAACTTTAGCGTCTCTCTCTCAAAGTGCATTTTTATTGCAGTAAATACATTATTGTTGTACAGGGGAGGCGCGACAAAAATTATGATTGAAAATTGGGTCGCCAGTATTGAAAGTTTGAGAAACACTGCTTTACATGTTTGCATTACGCCAACGATTGTAGTGTTTTCCGAATTGACGGTGATTTTTAAAGTCTGAGGTATCTAGTCTGCGCCAGCAGTCTTCAGCCCTCTATCTGGATCTGCGATGTTCGTTGTGTTGAGACTTTGTTGGAGGGGTGGGCGTGACTTCAAGTGAGATCCAATATGATTGGATGAAACCAGTTTCTGTGGTGTGGCTTTGAAATGCGAATGGAAGTGAGCTCTTGGGATTGATTGCATGATCTTGAATTTTAATGGAAAAATACTAGTTATTTAGAGAAGAGTAAAATAAATTTAAGTTAAAAATATTAGGGGAAAGATTTTAGGTTAATTATTATGAGTAAAATTAAAATGATAAAGTTTAAACTTTATCCATAATTGCTTCTGCGAGAAGGCAGGTTTTTTCTTCATCTGAGTTAGTGTTTTTAAATTTAGTGAGTAAATCTAAGATTTTGGGGGTTTTCTTGACTAAATTAGAAATTATTTGGAAGAGTTCTAAAACTTGAATTAAATCTGAGGAGTTATTACTATCTTGATTAAGGAATCCACGGAGGGAATCTTCTTTTTTGTCTTCGATAGGAATCTGATTGGGGACTTCTCCGCTAACAACGTCAGCGAAGGAAATTCCCTCTTTAATCCATTTAGTGGCAAAATTTCTCTTTTTCTTGGGGTCTGCGAACGGGGTTCCTTTTTTCGGCTGGGGGAATTTGGGGCATTTTGTGTAGCATGCCGAGTGACCGTAGTCTTGGCAGTTTATACAGAATGGATTTTCCTGTCTTTCTTTGATTAGGCAATTTCTCGTGGCATGGTTTTTTCCACAATTTAAGCACCTTGGCTTCATATGACAATTCGCGGCGGTGGGATAAAAATTATTACAATTGAAGCATTGGGTTATTCCTCTAAAGAGGTAACCCTCAACTCTCACTTGCAAATAACTTAGGTGAATTAAATCGAAAATTTTGCTATTATGCGCGTTTCTCGGGAGAATTACTAAGAAAAATGGGAGGGATTTTTTTGTTCTTTTAGAGATAAGCTGCGTACAGCTTTCAATTTTAAAACCTTCATCTGCTAAGTCGCTTGTTATATCTTCGGTTTTAGAGGAGCTGGGGAGGCCTTTAATTACTGCTGTAATGGGGTTTTCTTTTTTATAATCTATGACGTAAAATTCGAATTCTATATCAGTTTTTAAATATTGAATGAGGGATCTGCGTTCCTCATGATCATTAGAAAACATTTTTACAACATCACCAACGGTTCTGTTGCGGAGATTTGGGAATTTATTTGTTCACGGAAGTTATCTTTTATTTTAAGCATTACGTGGTAGGGGAGTTTAGTCGGGGGAGTAATTATTTCA
Organism: Trichonephila clavipes; assembly: GCA_019973935.1. Lineage (NCBI taxonomy): Eukaryota > Metazoa > Arthropoda > Arachnida > Araneae > Nephilidae > Trichonephila > Trichonephila clavipes. The sequence goes on from BMAU01020408.1 coordinate 5,297, forward strand.
GAAATTACATTTTCATCCGTAGGGAGTGGATGCTCGACATCCTGTTCAAGATCGGAAAAGTTATTTTTCGTTTTTATCGGGTCCTGGGTAGAGACGGGGGAGACGAGCCGAGCAGTCTTTTTCGGAAAAATAAATTCCTCCGAGGATTCCTTATTTTTATTTTTTCGCTTTTTGTTTTGTTTTTTCTTCTTAACATTATGGTTAATTTTATCCAAAGTAGATTCATTAACGTTAGAATCCTCAACAATCGGGGAAGGGGGAATTTTATGCTCTTTGCAATCATCTCTTGTACATGGGGGAAGAGTTTTGAGCTCACTTGCCAATTCGTCTTTTTTCTTGGCCAAATCGTAAGTAGACATCTGGTAGAGTTCAAGGAAGGAGTTCTTCGGGCTTGGTGTATGTGCACCTTTTAACATAGAGCTATGCAGGGTTGAGATGCTATGAACTGTATCCCTGAGTTTTTCGCAGGCTGCGACTTTTGATTGTCGCGTCGGTGAGAAATCCATGAAATCGCTGACATCGCTCATGATTGTAAAAAGGTCGTGGAGCTCGCTGGTACGTGGTCTCCATAGTGTTTTCCGAAAAGACGATGATTTTTAAAGTCTGAGGTATCTAGACTGCGCCAGCAGTCTTCAGCCCTCTATCTGGAACTGCGATGTTCGTTGTGTTGAGACTTTGTTGGAGAGGTGGGCGTGACTTCGAGAGAGATCCAATATGATTGGATGAAACCAGTTTTTAAAGTGTGGCTTTGAATTGCGAATGGAAGTGAGCTTTTGGGATTGATTGCATGATCTTGAATTTTAAAGAAAAATACTAGATATTTAGAGAAGAGTAAAATAAGTTTAAGTTAAAAATATTAAGGGGAAAATTTTTGGTTAATTATTATGAGTAAAATTAAGAAGATAAAGTTTAAACTTTATCCATAAGTGCTTCTGCAAGAAGGCAGGTTTTTTCTTCATCTGAGTTAGTGTTTTTAAATTTAGAGAGTAGATCTAAGATTTTGGGGTTTTTCTTGACTAAATTTGAAATTATGTGGAAGAGTTCTAAAACTTGAGTTAAATCAGAGGAATTATTACTATCTTGACTAAGGAATCCACGGAGGGAATCTTCTTTTTTGTCTTCGATAGGAATCTGATTGGGGACTTCTCCACTAACAACGTTAGCGAAGGAAATTCACTCTTTAATCCATTTATTTGCAAACACACTCTTTATATACGCTCAACAGCACTGCGATGCCAGCATCCTTCTGTGATTGGTTATTTAACGTCAAAGTCGAAAGTACGAGGTGGTCACATCAATGTGACTGGACTGTGTATTATTGAAAAAGATGATGAATTGCTGTACAGAATTTTCTACTTTAAGAACTTTTTAGGATTTGGCGACTTTTTTTAGATAAAAGTCCGACTGTATATTAAAATTTTTAAAGGTAGTAATTATAAAATGTTGAAAATTAAAATACATTTTTATTTTTAAATATATATGTAATCAAAATTTGTATAGAGTTAAAAATTTTGGTATTTGAACAAGGTTAAATAATTAAGAACCATTTATGTATAATTAAGAAATATTTCATAGTTTTTTAATTTGATTTAGTTTTTAGTCTACATATATGTAATATTGATAATTATCATTTCTTTTTTTCAAAAAGGATAAAAAAGAACATTTGATGATGACAATTATTCTCACTTTTTAGAAGGAAACTCATTTTTAGGGAAAAACTAATATAATACAACTAAAAATTTACCCGTATTGTCTTATTATGTATTGTAATGTGTACACACACTCACAAGTTGTCTTTTTTGTAGAATTTCATTTTGCATGAGTTATTTGTCAATATAGGAAATATTCTTATACGTTGACAATTGAAATATTGTATTAATTTTTAAAAGTACAATAATATACTTCTACTCTATAAAAAGCTATTGCTATTAAAATGTGTGTGTTCATATTTGAATATATTTTTTATTAATTAAAAAATTCACACAAACATTTTCATAAACAAATACTTTTTCCTCATCACCAGAAATATTTGCTTGATACATGATCAAAAATGCTGCTAAACTTTGTAAGGAAACTGAAAACACAAAGCATCTAATAAAACAATTTATCCTCTAACCATTATTGCATTAAAATTTTGTTAAATAAAATGTACGATTACTTTTCCCATTCATTTTATCATACATAAAAGTAAAATTTAAAAAAAAATGGACATATTTGTAGGGTTGGATATGTGCAATGGACAACCTCTCCCCCTGTACTTAGGGTGGAGCAGTCCACACTGACGTCACACCCCGTCAGGAATGTCCGACTAAAAGAACACACGGGAAATATGTAGACGGACGTTAGGGACGCTAAGCTTTAGACGTAGGAGAAAGACGTTTTCCTTTGCTGTTCAGTATAATCTAGATATTTCATCTTGTTAAATAAATCATTTATCATCCTTAGGTTGTAGTCATTTTCCCATATTTTATTCCAAATGGTTTTTCTCAACCTTACGATTATTGCGACTCTTTATATTTTGAACCACATTATTCATTTCTAACAACAATTAAATTTCTTTAATGTTGCAAAATAATTTATTTCCTTTAATTTAAATTTCATTGTATGTCCATGAGTTTCTGACTTTTTACAAATGCTTGCACGGAGAAATGTTTGCAAAAACGTTGCTCGGAATACTTTTCAAGTAAACATGGATATTTTTCTCAGATTTCTTCAGGGATTAATTCCCTGAACTATAACTATTCCTATAACTGAGAAGTTCTTCCCTTTAACTGAGAAATTTTCCCCTCTTTCAAAGTGCGAATTCCTCTTTACCTCCCTAGCTCTGAAATAGATTTGTCTACTTTTCGCTGGATGCAGACACTAGTGGGTTTTGTGGTTTAGAATATGAAGACATGGACAGTAAATGCATAATAGTCTATCTAAAATAGTGGAGAAAAATGTCTCTTTTTTTTTTTTAAATAAAAGTTTATTTTTTATTTATGTTTGATTTCTGTGATAATTCTAACGATCACAGAAATCATGCTTAACTCTCTTCAGATAAACAAGAAAAAAGCTGGTCTAGCAGTACACACAGGAATTTTTTAAGGAGAGGGGAGTCGAGAGTCACAAAATCCCCCATTTTTCGAGTTTCCAGTGTATTAAAATCCAGAAATATAATGAAAACTATCTGTAAAACATGGTGGCGCAGAGTTCGCTATTCTTCCTAGAGATTTGTTTCATACTTGATGGTTAAGTTTTTCCCAGTAATATTTTATGCTTTTTATAGAATTATCCACAAATAAAAATTAATACATCAATAATTTATAATAAATCAGTTAATAATAATAAATCAGTTTTCCAGTTTTAAAATTTGGTTTATATTTAAAACATACTGAGAATCACTAAGTCCGTCTTTTGAAAATTAAATAGCTGTGTTTTTTTTAACCACAAATTCTCTGCGTGTGCATTTTCGTAGGATAAATCATTCTGAAATGAGATAAGAAAAACTAAGTTGTTGAAATTGCTCCATAATTTCAAATTTTTTATTTATCCAAATACTTTCCCTTCAGCCATTCACAGGTTTCGTTCTTATTTCTAAATATACCTTTATTTAATGATTGTACCCTCATTTTAAAATTAAATACAAAAAACAAACACAAAAATAAAAAAGTTGGAGCACTTCGATAAAAATAGTTTTTAAATAGAGATTGCTGATCTAAATTATGGATTTAAAAAATTCTTATTTCAAAACAAAAAGAATTTCTTTATATCATTATATTATTTTTTTTACAGAAATTTATTGTAGTTTCTATAAAAACATGAATGCACATTTAACACATGCACATTCGGTAAAAATAATTTGCTTTTCTCTTCATAGTTTTACATTATTCGATTGTAGCATCAAAGAAAATTATGTCAAATGTAAACCCATGCAGAACGTGTTACTTGTTTAAAAGAAATACAGAATCTCTTCATCACAGAAATTGATTTAAAATTCAAATCTATTCCAACGTGGCAAAACAAAAATCAATTATTTCAAAACTAGTCTTAGCTGAAAGCTCTTTTTTCTCATAAAGTGAATATAAATAAAATTATTTCTAATTAATATATCAAACTCACTTATTAAATAAAAACACACAATTATAATTTGCGTGAATTCCCGTGTTTAAACACATATTTTTCATAATTTTAATCGCCAAATTCCATTTTACGATGTATTCCATTATTCACAAAAATTTTCGATAAACTAGGAGCTTACGGTGCTAGGTGGCGCGCTATCTACAATTAATATCAACTCTAAATGCGTTCGAAAGGAATATCCACTTGTGTGAAATTTATTTATTAGAAAATTAATTGATAAATTAATAACGATAAATTAAATTATTTTGATTTAAAAAAGAAAACTCGATTGTGAGTATGAGCAGGTATAAAATGATCGGAGATATTTTTAATTTTTCGGAAGGTGTGAGAAACTCAAACAGAAGGATCAATGGAAAGTAATACTTACACTCATTCAAGTGAGGAATATATACAGAATCGGCAGAGGAAAATAGGAAGGGGGTGCTTACAAATAATCGGATTCCCAGGGTGCAGTTATTTCTAAACGCTAGTAGAGGCCTTCCCAAATCAATAACTCAAAGATAAAAAATGTTTAGTTTTGTTCTGTCCTCTTTCGCCATTCAGGCAATCGTTATGACAGATTTAAAGGAACAAACAGGGCGCTTGAAACAGCTTCCTCCTTAAAAAATTCCGGTACAGAATTTCGCTGTCTTTTAAGGAAAGATGCTATGATCCCCACAAGGTTTGAGATAATCGGAACCTAGCGTCTTAGTTACACGTATAATTTATTCCCACGTTAGGGAATTATCATGATATCTGTTTTAGCAACAATACTTTTAAAAGACTGACAGGATTGACAACGATTTAAAATAATAAATTTTGTCTATTTAAGTTAGTGGTAAAAAAGTTTGCACATTCCATCATATAGAGATTTTTTCTTTTATATATCATTGTGTTCTCGAGCTGATAGGCTTACCCCTAGAGAGGCGTTGTAGACTTACCTTGGGGGGTGCTAGCGTATCTAAAAGTCAAATTACAAAGATTATTTAGAAAAATTATTTTATTAAAAGGAAACAAAACTAAGTAAAATCTGACATAAGAATTAAATAACATTTTAATTGATATAATTATTTCAGAACTGTACAATGTAATTGATAATTAATTGATCAATACTAAATAAAGATCAAATTTTATAAAGATTTGTCTTGTACAGCAAAGTTTTTTCAAAGAAAGTTTAATATCAGGGCCGAGTTCCCCTTAGGCACGCTAGCCGCGTGCATAGGGTGTAAGAGATTTGAGTGGATCAAGACAGATGCACCCAGATAGGGTTCTTTTTAATGCAATGCTAGCGTCATCTGTTCTCCAAAATATTTATTTTTCTTAATATATCTCATGATTATTTATCAAGCCTCATTTTAATGCGTAATGGGCTCAATTCATCACTAGAGGGCGCTGCGATCACTCCCATAACAAGTGACTTTCCATGTGCGTTTAAGTAAACAATAACAGCCGATCGTTTTACACTTGTGGTTGTGCGCTAACTTTCGAATTTTTTCTAATATTATTTTATATCCTTTAAATTCTTTTTACTACGTTAAATATTTTTAATATATTTTCTAGTCTTTTTACTTTTTGCTTCGTGAATAAATATATATATAGTTTTAGTTATAGTATTAGATTTAAGTTTCTTTTCTTTAGCTTCGTGTTTTTGCATACTATTAGGTTCAGAAATTCTTTTTTTATTAGTGCCAGCCACATTGTGATTTAAATACTTATGCAACGCTCTATTGAACAAATTTTTTTTGCCCCTTAATATTCTGATTCCTTCATATGCGTAGGTAGCCCAGTGGATAGGGTATCGGACCATGGCAGATATGTCATGTGTTCGAGCCCAGTACCACTAAAGACCCGCCGTGTAGGGCAGCGATGCACGTTAAATCTGTCGAGAGCTGAAACGTCCTCCCGTGGTGTGGTGTGGTAGTTAGGAGAGGGTGGTGCCAGCTCAGGTGTCGTCCACGTCACTTGACCATGGTTCAAAATTACGTGGTCCGTCGCCAAAAGCCCTCGTGTAGCTGAACAGTGCGACGTTAATATTCAATCAATCAATCAAAACCTTCATATGCGTATGCAAGTTTATATTTAGTAAAAAGTAACTAAAGTAAAACTTTTCTTTGTTGACCCTGATAAGGAATTGACTTAAATTTTTTTTTATATTACTTGTTTTAAAATGTAAAATATTATAATGGACTAAATTCATGTGACATTATGATCTAGTGATATTTGTTTTCAATTGTTTCCCGCTTAACGCAAAACACTTTCGTACTTTGTTTTGTTACTTCGTATAGCTATATTATTCTTTTGCAAGTTATTTGTTGCTGTTACTTCATATATATATATATATATATATATATATATATATATATATATATATATATATATATTGTTACAAATTTTGTGCACTGAACTCTAAAAATGGTGTAAATAATTTGTTCTGAATGTGTAATTCGTTAATATTACTTTCTGTTGTATTTATATTATGTTAAAATCGCAAACAATTCTGTTCGTTACATAAAAATGGCGATTCAATGGAAGCATAGCCTCGTTGGCATCATTTTTGGTGAACATTAATTGATGCTTCTAAAAGAAATCTACTAATATCACAGTCTCTGATGTAAACGAATTCTTGAGAAAAATTCCAGTAGACTAAATAGGGCGTGGTGCTCGCCAAAACAAAGTATTGTTTTGACTACTGAAAAAATCAGCCAACGATTAGTTAATTCTTCAGCTGTTGAATAGGACGAGTTACTGCTAAAGGAATACATTAGTTATTTGTATTTCTAGAGTTGTAAAGGTACTGTATCTGGCACTTCTAAGGATTCTAAACAATAAATTTTCATCGCTTCTGTGAAGACTGTCTTGCTCTTTTGGATTGATAGCATTAAATCCTGGAACTCCGAACAATATTTTTACATTCTAAAATGTCTTGTTTCAGAGCAGATCGGCTGAAATACATTCATTTGTTCTTTGTAAGCAAACCTATTCCTTAGCAAATTTTATTATAATTTTTTACATAGAAACTTGTAATTATGAAAAAAAAAATAGCCTGTTTTGTTATTTTTTAATATTCATATAAAGTTTCCTTTTCGCTGTTCTTGAAAATCCATTTCAGTATTATTGTTAGGATATCAAAACTTTTAATATTATTCATTGATTTATTTTTTTAAAAGTGTATGGAAATATTTGTGTGGTTTACATGTGTTAGACAATTTATATGTAATTCAATAACTCATAAGAAATTATTTGTAATAAAGAATAATCCAATAAAATTTAGTCATTATTTCTAAAATTATGTAATAACATGATTCCTTTCTTGAACCAAGAGTATTTTCTTTTTTGAACTTTGAAGACAGTCATTTCTAAAAGAAATTTCAAACCTTCATAAATGATAATTATTAATTAAAGTCAGACAATCAAAGCTGGCAAATGTTATTTCTTTACAGATTCATCATATATTTCAAAAAATCTTACTATGTCTTGGGAATTTTTAAAGAACAGTTGTGTTTCAAAAAATAGTATACAATAACAATGTTTAAACTTTATATATCCATATTAATGCAAATAAAGATTGAAACTGACAACAAAAAAAAACTCTTTTGTCATACATCTTAGAAAAATACTCTTCATGAGTACACAATGAAGCAATGTCACTGAAAGTCTTTCAACATAATGATAAAAGTATTTTATAAATTACTACAATGAATTTCTTAGTTAAAAATAAAATTTTCATATGCTTCATTTGTATTATAATCATGTAATATTAAAATTAAATGTTGATGAATAATGCATATTAAATAAATTTTAATTACTAATTTAAACTAGCTAACTAACAAAAATTTTATATGCTCCTGTATGGAAAATTTTTCTCGAAAATAACTTAGGATGTTTCCCTATAGTGTAATAGTTTGTTTCTAACAATTCCTAAAAATAATTCCATATTTTAGTATGATTCATTTCTTTTTCTTTTTTTCCAACTAAGGAGACAATGCTTTCTAAAAAATAATTTTCAAACATTTATAGGTGATAATTACTAAGACTATCAAAGTGCCAAATATTATTATTTTATAACATATCTTTAAAGGCTTCACAATGTATTGGTACAAATCATACTATTTTAAGGCTACAGCTTAGGTTTTGGTTTCAGTTTCATTTTATAAATCCATTTTCCAATCTTAAATTGAATGAAAAATATTTTTCAGCACAATTGACTCTTGCGGTGTGAAATGATTAATTATTTTGGTTAACATTACTAAAAGCATTTCTGCTTGATTATGTTTTAAATTCTCATAGATATTTAATTAAGATTGATTTCAAGGCTTTTTCTATATTAAAAATTGTTTATAAGGCTTTTTCTATATTAAAAATTGTTTATATAACTTAGAAGCTTTATCATTGATTTTTTCTTGTTGAGAAACAATATTTCGAAGAGATGGAACACTATTGAAAATGATGCATCTAAAAATCCCCCTCAGCTGATAATGCAATTAGACTTTTGAATTCTAGTTTTGCAAATAAAACTGAATATTTTCATGATGTACCAAACTATATGATAATATATTGTAGTACTATATTTTAGTACTTTAAAGTTAAAAAGTAAACTTAAAAAAATTATATTATTACTGTGTTTCATGATCCTAATTCTCGATATATATACAATTGCTCCAAGTTCTCTTCTTGAGTCAATACTTGTAACTAACTCAATACACACACACAACAAATTAATTCAGGACTTATAAGCAGGATAATATCAATATATATGAGTCTTTTTTTCAGACTTTTATATATTTTTATGCAAAAATAAATCTAATCTATTATGATAAATTTTCAAATTGTGCAAAAACCAATAAATGCATATTTGTTATGTATAGTAAACAAATTTCTACATTTGTATGATAGGTTTATACCACATTCAAACTCTGAAAAACACAAATGTTGTGTTCATAAATACCACACAAATATGTTGCAATTTTTATTTTTTTGTAAGATAATTATAGATTCAAAAATGGCTTTTTATATTTTGATCATGTAAGGATGACCAGGACCTTTATATTTTATATATGGACACAAATTTATATTTTACTATACACACATTTTAATCTGAAAATTTTAATGCCTGAATTTATTACGATCTTTGGAATTCAATTCTCGATTAATTAGTTTCAATGTTTGTATATATATATATATATATAGTATATAGTTAAAGTGAAACATTATATTAAGAGCTTTCTTATGTTACATTTGTTAAAGGGTCGTGAAAATTACACAACAAACATGTTATAATAAATACACTGTCAACATTGTGTAAACTTTCATTGTGTAAACAGCTCTTTCCATAGTAACTCGCTTGTCAGACAATTTGCAGTTACTTACAGTTTCAGAATCATAAAATTGAATTTTATCTTTGAAAAAAAAAGGGCTTTTTAATTTACAACCAATTTTGTCTAACTCTTCTTCAATTAAGAACCCTTTATCAGCCATAAAAACATTTAGTTCAAGAAGATCCATTGGTTTACTTCAAAGAAAAAGTTCCTTGTCTGAACTTCTGCCACAATGTAAATGTGATACAAAGCAGATAGCCCCTGAAGGCATAATACCTATTATACCATAAAATACTAATAAATACTCGTTTTAAAAAATACTCTAGGACACCATAAAAAAAAAAAAACGTGAATATTTTGCATACACCTCTTTAATTTTTTTTCTTCGAATTTTTATTTTGATTCGTGGAACGAGATACCTCGGGGAACACAGTTTGGAGACTACTGCTTTATATCAATGGATTAATGAATTCTCTATTAAGTGCTTTTCAAAAACCATTTTAATTCCAATTTTATTTTTTAAAAAATAGAACTGACTTAAAAAAAAGCACACAAAAGTATCAAATTATTTTTAACCAACTTCACACTGAAGTAATATAAAGTAAATCCATATATTTTTAAATCGGGTGCCTTATGTTTTTTTTTAAAGTAAACCTTATTTAATCGAAAAACTTTAATTTTTTTTCCCACCGCTTGATATTAAACCCAAAGGCGAAAGGGGTAGTTTTTTTTAAGAAATTTAGTTTTGCATTTTATTTGGAGTCCCAGTGGCTTTATTCACATCAAATTTTAATTATTTTGAGAAACTTTTATTTTTGATCAACCCCCAAATGTAATCCCCAAAATTAGGTGATGGCATTTTAAACCACCTTTTTAACAATGGTACCAATTCGGTAACATACCCTATCAAACAAAAAAAATTCTTTCAAATCGGTTGAGGTATGCTGAAGTAATCGCTGGGCAAACATAAAAAAACAAAAAAATTGATTGAATTGATAACCTCCTTTTTTGAAATCAGTTAAAAATACATGAAAAAGCCTCGCTTGAAAAGAAACATCCTGTAGAAGCTATATTTAAATATTTCTTGAGAAAAACTGAATTTTTTTTAATTATTCTACTCACCTTACTATTATAGCTCAACACAAGTTTAAAAGAGGCCCAGTAAATAGGAAGTGTATTGTAACTCACTCCACTTTACTAGCAACCAATCTGCAATGCAATTATTCCATAGAACTGCCTTTTTTTCTTTTATAGTCACGGTGAAAAGCATGTGAAAGCTTGTCTGGGCTGATTTTTCGCGCAAATACATATTTCGAAAAATTAAGACACACGGTAAAAAATTCTATTACAGCACTTTGTATGTGTGTCCATTTATTTAAATTATAATAAAAAGAGTGATTTTGATTACATTGTATGCTATTTTTAAATGGGAATTTATTATGCTTGTGAACGGTGTCATTGTATTTCAAATATTTTGACTTAAAATACTTAAAGTTCATAAACATAAATAAATATATATATAAATATATATATTATTAAAATTCAACATATAAATTTTTTTATAAGATTTAAATTAATCTTGGATTATTTTCGTCATAAACTAGTTAATTTTAAAGCCAATTTGCCGCCTCCAAAGATTGCCTACATTTAAGATTTAGTTACGCTGTAAGTGAATATTACCCTTGTGTTCAAAGTTATTTTATGTAAAAGGAAAAGAGAATTTATAATTTTTATACAATTCAATTTAAAAACAAACAAATAAGCTACAAAAACATTATAATTCCTTCCAAATTCAAAGTAAATTTTTGAAAGTAAATTAAAATTCTTTGTGTAAAATATCCTACTTTGTCTTTTTGAATAAAATGAGGTTAGAAAGGAATTTACCTAAAAAGTATCATTTTAAATTTACAAAACATCCTAAAATATTTCATGTATTGTATTAACATCCACAGATTAATTTGAAATGTGACAATATGGTTTGAAGTTTAAAAGTTTACAAGAAATGTTCCTTCAAAAAAAATTATTTTATTTGTCAAAAGTAATACATTTCTGTCAATAAAAAGTGTTAGGTAATATATGAGAATACAAACGTATAATTGCCATGGAACAATAAGTCTCTTCTTTTGGATAAGTCCATGAATGAATTTGTGTCAAACTAAATAGCACAAAATTATGCTCCTTTTGTTGACTTTTTCACATACCTGCTTTTATACTTGTAAATATAAAATTGATGATTCACGCAAATTTTATGTCTGTGGTCATTCTGAAATTTTTAAAAATACAAACTTTCTGAACTTTAAACTGAACGAAAATTTTTATTACAATTCTGCCTTTCAATGTAGTTGGATCTAAATATCAACATGTGAAGGCAAATGCTTTTTCAAACTATTACTGTGTGTGTGAGAGAGAGAGAGAGAGAAAGCTTTATTACACACTTAACAAACATGAGGCTTTTCCTTGGTATGAATATGCAGATGGGAGAGAGAGAACTTAAATTACTTTCTTGATAAAAAGCTTTATTACATATATCACAAACATGAGATTTTTCTTTTGAATGAACAAGTAAATGTTCTATTAAAGTATTACTTTGTAAGAAAGCTTTGTTGCAAATTTCACAAATATGAGGCTTTTCCTTCATATGAATAAGTAAATGTTTTTTTAAAGTACTACTGTGAGAAAAAGCTTTTTTACATATGTCACAAACATGAGGCTTTTCCTTGGTATGAATAAGCAAATGGGAAATTAAATTACTTTTTTGAGAGAAAGCCTTATTGCATATATCACAAACATGAGACTTTTCTTTTGTATGAACAAGTAAATGCTCTTTTAAAGTATTACTTTGTGAGAAAGCTTTGTTGCATATTTCACAAACATGAGGCTTTACCTCCGTGTGAATAAATAAATGTCTTTTTAAACTGCTACTATTAGGGAAAGGCTTGTTACAGATTTCACAAACATGACGTTTTTCCTGGGTATGAATAAGGAAATGTCTTTTTAAAGTATATCTTCGTGAGAAAGCTGTGTTGCATAATTCACAAACATGACACTTTTTGTTTGCATGAACAAGCAAATGATGCTTTACACTATTATTTCTACAGCGAGAGCCATCTTCCTAATTTTAAAAGCAGAAAGTTTTTTTATTTACTACACAGAAATAATTTTCACACCATTCTCTTTACAAATGATTTATATTATATTATTTTGCATTAGAAAAAATTAATTTCTTTTTAATGCAATTTGGAACATTTATTTTACTGGTTAAAATATGCACAAAAAATTAAATACAGCTGGATATCACAGATTCTTACACAGAATTAGCATTATACTATCTTTTCAAGTTGCCCAAGAAATTGGTCCCACTTTAGATGACCTTTATTAAAATAAATTAAAATCTTAAAGATATTAAGTAAATAGTTATTCAATTTTATTCACATACAACCAGAAGATTAATATTAGCTTATTACCCAGCAATGGGTAAGAAACTTAAACAAAGCATCATGATGAAAGACCCTCAACTTCTTGGAGAATAATTCAAAATGAGGCATGTACTTTGTTTTGAAGTATAAAGCAGTAAGCCTGCAGAAAAAGAGAAATAGCTTCAAATGGATAATTTTAAAAGTGCTTTCCAAAGTTTGTAGGACACACACAATTTTAGTAAAGCAGAACAGAGGACCATTATGTATAAAATGGTCCTTCAAATAAAAAGACGTATGACATTTTTATGCTGAAAGTTTGATTTTTTTCATTTGCTAATGAAGTACAGTCTGTAATAATGTTGTTTTCTGAGAGCAATTAATTTAAAAGCTGAAAATTTAAAAAAAGAATTAAAAGTATTTCTATTTCTACTTTATAAGCATTAAAAGCTCTCAATTAAAACATTTTATACTTATAAAGTTCTTTTTCTTAAAATCCTTAATTTGTTTTTCTTACAGAGCTCTGAGAATCATTGAATCATTTTAATTCAGTAGGTTAAACTCTCATACCTCAGTAAAAGTGAAAAATATAAGATTTTCTAAATATTCAAATTTTGTACAAACATTTATGCACATTTAGAATTTAAATTAAATAGAACAACAGCAGCAAATGATTAACTTTTTTATAATTTAAGAACAATTATTTGTTTTGATATTCTTTGCCACTGTATAGCATTCAAACATTCATTAGTATTGAGTTTTGAATGTAAATACCGTAAAAACTGGCATATAACGTGCACTGCCATATAACATTCACCCATACTTTCAAGCTGCAATTTTTAATTTTCAGGTAGAGTAACAGTATAACACGAACCCACATTTTATGAAGAAACCTGAAATGTACATATGCAATACACTTTTGCTTCAAAACTATTTTTTTCAGGTATTATTCCAAGCTTTAGAAAAAAAATAATATATTTTAACGGTTTAAGTTCATGACAAATGTCATTTCTTTTAAAGAAACATTATTTTGAAACATTTAGAAGTCTAATTTTTTTTATGCTCATCTTTCTTTTTATTTTTAAAGCTCATTTTTATACTCGACGCAAAACATGCACCCATAAATTTTCATTATTTTTTTGTGTTAAAAATGCACGCTAAACGCCGAATTTTACGATAATTAAAATTTCTAGAAACATGATATGTGCACATTGGATTTCACTGTACTGAATTTAATATCCTTTACCTTTCTATTTTCTTCAGATGCTTTCGTTTTCCATGTCCTTTTCAGCCATCATTCCCTAAAAAGACACTGACCATACATATTAGATTCTGAAAAAGATAATTAAAGTTAAAAATTTTCATATAATGATATAATATTACATAGATTATTAAAAGTAAATGAATGTTTAAAGGTTTATTGGGTATAGAAACCTCTTAATTTTCAGTGTAAATCAATAAACAGTGATGTTTGGTTCATCTGTTTGAATTTTTGGCACTCACTTTGGACTTATAGTGTCAAACGTAAGTTTAAAAATGATCTACACTATTAAAATTCATAGGTAAACAAACATATCTATGTTTCTATGTGTGTCTTATCTTCTCACGAACCGCAGGACACCAAAACTCACCGAAGGTACCAAAAGAAAGGGAATGATCCGAAGAAACTGTTTTGACTATTTATGTTCCGATATTGCAATTAGTTAAAAAGATATTAATTAAAAACCTTAAAATGCACAATTGTTTTACCCTTGCATGTTGTTTCTTCTGCTAATACACCACAACCGGAATGAATGATCAGGAGGTGAGAATTGTTTTTTACTCCCGACATTTTTTAAAAAATGATCTAATTTTTTCTATGAGACTCAGACAAAAAAAATAATTACAGAATCGGAAAGATCATTTATTTCACCACAATACAGTACAAATTTTTTCACAAAATAATGATATTTTTTTACGATTTGTTCTAAAATGAGTCAAAATCGAAATTTTTTTATGAAAATGATTTCTAAATCTTTCCTTTTAATTTCCTTTTGCATTAATGAATTGATACTCTACCCGAAAAAAGTTCCTGCTTTTCTCTTTTAGAATCGGCCATTTAAAAAGTAAAATGTCGAAAACTTATGATTTTTCAAAAAATACTCAAAATTTTAACTAAACATTTAATAACTTCGTTATTTATAAAAAAAAAACTCAAGAAACTTTTTTTACCATGTGTAAAACAATATTATCCCTAATCTGTACAAAGATTGAAAAAATTGCTTAAAATTTTTTTAGTGCTTTTCACCCTCTTTCCGAGAGTTAATCACACACACCATAGTTTGCAATCGATATGTGAAGTTAGAAGGCACTAACTTAAAATATTAAGGCCTTAAAAGAAATTAAAACTTTACCAATGAACCCAATTGTACAATAACCAAGGGTTTGGTGCCAAATGACTATCTTTCCCCCCATTGCACTTCACATTTGCTGAAAGGTTACACTAGAAAAGAAGATGCCTATATATAATGAAAATCACCAGATTTGGCGAGTAGAAGTAATGCGAGTGAAAAATTTATTTTTGTTTCATTTTCTGTAAGTCTTAATTCAAAAAATTCATTTTAAACATCCAATTACAAAACAAAAATTTCTCTAATATTTGTGAAAAACTTAATCGCTTATCATTATTTTAAAACTTATCATTATTTTAAACAAGTTTATTTACAATACATTTAAAAAATGCATTGCTTTAAATTAATATTTAAAATAAAGCAGTATTGTTTTGTGTAAATCATTAATCAAAATTTTTTAATCATTATGTATTGATTTTTAATGATTATGATGAATAGACTGTCTGAACTAAAAAAAGTTCATGCTTTGACCTATTAAAATCAGTGATTTAAAAAATTTAATACCAGAAACTTTTTTTTTTTACTCATTTTCAAAAAATGCTCACAATTTTAATTCAACATCTAATAAACATGTTAAAATTTGTAATTTTAAAAATTTCTTCTTGAAATCGCAGATTTCATTTGTTTTGCATTCATTCTTTTCTACATTTCAATTAAATAAGCATTATTTAATCTTTATTAAAAAGGACTTTTCACTCTATGTGACATAATGTTCATGTCTCGATTCTCAGAGCATCTGCTTACCATGCCTTCAGTCAGGGTTCGATTTGCAAGATTGGTTATTTTTTTTTTATGCTTTCAATTCATTTAATTAGTTTTACTAATATTATTAACACGAAAGTTTGTTTGGATGTTTGTTCCTCTTTCACCCAAAAACAACTGAATGGATTTTAATGAAACTTTGCAATAATATAGCTTATACATCAGAATAACACACAGACTATAATTTGTAAAGATATTTTATGAAGTGTCAAAAATATAACGATAATTGTCAAGTAAGTAGGAAAAAATTCTGCCATCTGCAAGCATTCTGGCGTGCACTGCAAAAAAGCGCCGACAGCAAATATCTATCTTTTATGTGTGAAGCAAAACTTTCACTTTTTGTTTTGTCTACGCCAGGCGTTCGCTTCTAAATTATTCCTTTGATCAGTGTAATCCCTATTTTTTTTTATTTCAGAATAAAACTAAATTTTGAAGGGAGACGTTGCTTTTAAATCTATTTTTATTTGAATAGCTACAAATGAATTTTTTCATGGGCAAGCCATTATCGCTAAAATGGTGAACCATACATACAATAAAAATTAATCATTTATTTCTATGCACGTTTCTTTTATGATTTTATTATGCACATTTGGTAGTAACAAATTGATCCTTATATCAAAATAAATACTTTTATTGCTTCTGGTACTTAAAGTAGATAAACTTTTCTTTCCCACTACATCATTTAGACAAATTTGCATAATTTGTTCGTGGTTAGTAGTTAATTATAACGCTATAATTTAAATTGAATAGGCAGGTATTACATTTTTTAAGTATAAAAATAATAATAGCTACTGTGCTGTATTTTTCAGAAGTGTAAAAAAGTACCTACTAAGAATTGTGCAGCAAAAGTGTAAGTCTAATCTTTCCCAAAGCTCTAATAAAGCTCGAGCTATGAAAGTAGCTAGACAGTTGCCAACTTGACTCTACTGCCAACATTTCGCTTTGTTTTTCATAGAATCGCCATTATAATTAAAGAAACGGCGTTGCTTGCGAATATTACAATTTTAACATAAAATAAATACAACAGAAAGTAATATTAAAGTATTACACTTTCAGATATAAATTATTCACACTATTTTAAGCATTCATTACACACAATTTGTAACAATGTGTTACTTTTTCTGAGCAGAGATCAGCTTAGAAAGGTATTTTCAAAAATCGACCATCAAGAGAATTACGGGGAGTTATAAATAAAAAAAACTTTTTTATCAGCTATTAGATCTACGAACTTAAAATTTAACAAACTTTTTTTTTTGTTCAGCTGAGATATACAAAAAGCTTTTTTTTTTGTTTAATTTGCAATTCATGTAAAAAATTAATTAATTAAAAACGTCTTTATCCTTCAATCTGTATTTTTTAATTTTTCAAATGAGCCATGTGAAGAACAGGTATACCAGCAAGTTAATAAATAATACTCTTTGCAAAAATTTGTTATTATAAATATTAAATGATACTTTACATAAATATTAGCTACAAAAATTTATATAATATGATATACAACATATTATAAATAAAATATTATAAGAATATATAAACTATATTATTATTATTTACAGAAAAAATATTTTTTAATTAACATAATAAAAAGAATGTGTCTTATATTACATACTAAATTAATTATTTTATAATTTTTTAATATATTTAATAAGTCTTGATCAATAAACGAGATCTTCTCTTTTACTGCTACTTCTTAAGCAAACGGTATGTCACAATTAATTGTTAAATGAACATTTTCAATCAATTTTATTGTTTTAAAACCTAAGAAGGAAATTATAGTTAAAATAATGAATATGTTAGTTTTGCGTAATATACTTTTTTTTTTCGCCAGGTACATGTTTAAATAATTTACTAAATACAATGGAATGAAAAACTATGAAATTAGAATAAAATATAAAAACGTTTTTATCAGATAGGTTTTTTGTTTCTTTATGAATGTTTTTTTCATTATATGTTAATATATATCTAGTCTTTCCCTGTTTTTTTTATAACTTACATATATATATATATATATATATATTAATCAAACATTCTGAAAAAAACAATTATTTCAATAGCTACCTGTAATTTTTTTTTATTACTTATAGAAAATGGATTTTAATTAATATATATATATATATATATTAAAAAACATTAATTCTATTATTTCATTACTAAATTAATTATTTGTCAATTAAAAAGCACATCATCTATTATTTTGGATAAAAATACATTTTAAGCTAATTATATGTAATGATAGATTAATTTATGAAAATCTGAAATCTATTTTATTATTTTAGATTCTTAGAAGCTAACTATAACTAAAAAATGATGGAAGCTTTTTGTTTTATTTTTGGCATCTGAATCGTTTATTTTTATTGCTTCACATTAATAATTTTTTAACTAACGCAATATTGTTTTGTATAAGTCATACATCAAAATTTGAAGCTATATCTTATCTGTGAGGGGGGAAGAGGGAACAATAATTTTACACTAAAAAAACCTGTTTTATGCCGGGCTATAGAGAGGGATAAGAAACCTGTCTTAAATCAAAAATAATAAGTGGAACAAATTTCGAAAAAATGAAATTTAATGACATAATTACAGAAAACAATCACACTGCGTGTGTACAAACACACACACAGAAATGCTCGCATCATGAGAAAAAGAGAAAGCCTGTGCATGCAGCTAGTTCAATTAATAAAAATAAAAATTAAATAAATCTTAACTTTATTTCATGTTTTTAATCTATCCAATAAAAATTAAATTTAAGCAAAAGAGCTAAAATCCCATAAAATTTTTTAAATACTTGAAGCAGAGACAGGTAAAGTGAAAATTTCAAATAAATTGTGTATCACAATAAATGAAAAACCCAATAATTATATTAAGGTCATCTCTTCCCACACTAAATGAGTGTTTATTAAAGCTGCACTCTAGAGCAACAGATCTGAAAATTTTAAGAACTGTACAGTGAAAAGTACGGCACAAAGGACATTCTCCAGAAAAAGATCTTGTATGTCTATATGTGTAACTTTGTGTGTCCAACTTAAAATTCTGTCAAAATATCATTGGCTGCAGTAGTCTAGAGTCATGGTCACTAATTCGAAGCAAGTGAATTGTGAGTTGAAGTCCTGGTGTTATTGTGCATACACCCAAGTAGAGCAGTTGATGCACATTATATTTCTCATGGCTTGAAGTCCTTGTGTTGGTGTATTGTGGAAGTTTGGAGAATGAAATGCCATCTCAGGTTTCAGCTTGCCACTAGATCAAGATTTAAAATTACAATACCCAATACCAATGCTTTGAAGTAAGACATTAATAAAAAAAAATCAGATCAAATATATCAAAATAACATCTTGTTTTCTTTATGTAGGAATTTCCTATGGGAAATGGCAAGCTTTTGTCGTGTAAATGAGAGAAATGTGATAATGTTTGTCTGTTTATGCATTTTTATAGATTTGTTATACAAGTCTCTTTATTGGGTATAAATTTTATGTTTATGTGAAGAGAAAATTCCAAAATAATACTAATCCAATTTTAATTTTATACTCAGGTATTTTTGAAAGAAATTAGTGAGTTTTAACTGGAAGGAACATTTTAAAGTATGGACCAACTGGACCAAATGTCTAGTTTTGTTCTTATCTTTGTCTCAATCATGATTGGAATAGTTTTAATCATCAGAGGTTATTCAAGGATATATTCAAACTATCTGAAAGCTGGAAAGTTGCAAGACTGCATTATTATGCCATGCCTGTGTCTAGGTATAGATTTACCATCATTATTCATTTAGTCGAAAAGCCGCAACCAGTCGAGTTGGTTTATGCATAGGTCTGCAAAATTGTAAGTTACACAATATTTATTTGTTATGGGTAACTGTGTTTTACAATGCATGCAACATACTATCTACCTAAAAGGATCCCATGTTGGGCCTATATTTGCATAGGAGTATGGGACCTCAAGAAGATTTAAAATGTCATTGGTCCCTAGTACCCACATGCCACTAGTTGGAGATTGTAAAAATCTAACTGATTATTAATTTAAATTTTAGTCTTATGTATATATTTCTTTCTGTGTATCTTAATTGCAAATATCACTCTTCTAAATAATAGGTTGGGGAAAAAGAAATCCATTATTTTTACGCTAGATGGCTGTATTGTCGATATCTCGTGAAGCATTGATCACACAATTTCAAATTTATGCTCATTGTCAAGGTAGCAGTTTACACTAAAAGAATTCTTTCATTTTTTTTGTTTGGTCCATTCAGTTGTGAGTTACAGTGTGTTAAAGTTGCAAATGAACAAAGAGAAAATTCGGTATATTTTACAGTTTTTCTTTGATAAAGGCGAAAATGCGAGCCAGGTGGCTGAAATTGTGAATGGTGTTTATACTGTAACAGCTAGTTACATGCAATTTGGTTTTGTCGATTCCGTTAAGACATTTTTGATGTTAAAGATGCTCCTCACACAGGCAGGCCCATCATCAAAAATGTTGATAAAATCACAGAAATAATCGAAGTTTATTGGCATGTTAGTAGTTGTAGCATCGCCCAGCAGCTAAAGATTGACCATAAAACAGTTTTAAACCATTTACGCAAAGTTGGATTCAAAAAGAAGCTCGATGTTTGGATGCCACACCCATTAACACCAAAAAACTCGATGGCTCGAATTTCCATCTGCGAAGCCTTGGCCAAATGGAATGAAATTGACCCATTTCTTAAGCGAATGGTGACTGAGGATAAGAAATGGGTCACATACAACAATATTGTGTGAAAACGACCGTGGTCAAAGAACAGTGAAGCAGCTCAAATGGTAGCCAAACTAGGACTAATGGCCAGGAAGGTTCTACTGTGTAATTGGTGGAAAGGAATAATTTATTATGAGTTGCATCCGTAGGGCCACACACTAAATCCAGATCTCTACTGTCAACAAATGGACCATTTGAAGCTAGAGATTGACCAGAAACGGCCAGAATTGGACAACAAAAGAGGTTTTGTTGCACCAGGCCACACACGTCTATAGTGACTCGCCAGAAACTCTTGGAGCTTGGTTGGGAAGTTTTAATGCATACACCATAGAGACCGGACCTGGCACCAAGTGATTACCACCTTTTTCTGGCATTTCAAAACTTTATGAGTGATAAGAAATTGGGATCAAGAGAAGATTGTGAAAATCGATTACTAAAGTTTTTCACCAATAAGAACCAAGTCTTCAATTAGAGAGGCGTTATGAAGCTACCTTTGAAATGGCAACAAATTATACAACAAAATGGTGCATATTTGACCCAAATTGGACAATCTGAAGCATGTTAAATAAAGTCTTGAATTTCATGAAAAAAGATGAACTTCTTTTTCCCCAACCTAATATTAATCTCATTCCACTAATTTTATTACATTAGGTAGAGGCAACAGAATGCCCTCAGTGAGATTTTTCTATGTCCTTACTTTATTACATAAGTACAAAGTCCAATAAATATAGTGTAGTATATATGGCAATATAATAATGTAGCAACCAAGACAGACTTTTAATTTAAGTAACTGTTTAAGAAAAGGTAATTCTAATCATATAATTGTTATCCCATGTAAACAGATCCTTAACAATAAATAAATAAAAATAGAAATAATACTTTTAAAATGAGCCTTACAGTAGTCGCATATGATGTGTAACGTCTGACATGTTATTGTGGTAAATACGCAAAATAAACTTTTTTCCTGAAAAAAATATGAACCGGGTATGTGTAATTGGAAACAATTTTCAATCAAATAATTATATCTTTAATGAAAATTGTACTTAATTAACAAAAGGAGTAATGCAATATTTTATCAAAAATAATTATTCTCGTTCAATTTGGGGAAGAGCGGAGACCATAGACTTATGATAACTAAAATATGACACATATACTTGTGATTTCAAAGTATTTCGTCGCTGGGAGGTTGACCTGAGTACACAGCTCTTTCGAGCTATAACCTCATATCAGTAGGTATTTGAGTGACTGTACATGATTGACTTTTGCCCTTTGTTAAGTTTAAATGCTTGTAAAATAAAATAAAAATACTGGGGATTTTGGAAAAATAAATATTTAAAATATTAAAATGCATTAAAATTGAGAAAAGTAGTTTCAAAGTCATCACAAAGCACCGAATTTCGATCTTGGGTGGGCTGAACTAAGCCGACCAATGGGAATGCAGCTAGGACAGTGGCGCACACAAGGGGGGCGTCCGGACCCCCAAAGCCCTTGGTTTTTTTCTGATTGATTATAATTCTAAGTATATAGTACATAAAATTTAATTAAGTATTTGTTATTAATGATTTTATTAATTAATGCTAATTATTTATTCAAAAATTAGTTTTTTACTGTGTTTTGTTCCCGAAAATCGACAAAATCAAAAGGAGCATGATACAAGAATGGTGAACTTTCGACCCCAGTGGTCATATACCATTTGGCCATTTCAGTGGCCATATACATTTCTCTGAATCAAACGGTTCAAAAAATTAAAGATTTCCTGTATTTTGTATTTTTTCCATATTCCGAAGTTGGTTCCGCTCTATTAAAAACAAACTATCATTCGCTTCCCATGATTTTGAGTGTGATTGAATCGATTATGATTGAACTGAATGAGATTGAATTGAGTTTTGAATCGAGTATGATTGGAAATAATTTTATATCGAATAATTATATCTTGAATGAAAATTTTATTTAGGAAATTTAATTAGATTTTTTTAGTCCAGAAAATTTTTTGTAATGAGTTTAAAATATTATATTGACAGCAACAGGAATTAACCTCAAAGTATGAAAAAGTTACACACTAAAATATTTATTCGAATAATTCCAAATTACTTACTCGTATTTTCTTAAGAATGTTGAATTTTGTCAGATGCTTAACAGTAAATATAATTATTAATATAGTTTACACAGATAAATATAACCTCAGAATTCATACACAACAAGCCCAGAGACTTTGACAATTGAGCGTAAGGATCTAAGTTTATCCTGAATAAGACTTGCTAGTACTTGCGAAGTGGAGTAAGAAAATGAAATCCAGGTTTAGAATTTGAATCTTTTGAAATGCTAACTTTAATATAAAAAAAAACTACTAGAGTTGGATTTTGCATATATTCTGCCCTGGATTTACCCATTTCTGCTAATCACAAAATCATGAAAATTTAATTAGCTTGGTAAATGTTTAAAAATTAGGAACATTAGAGAAAATCAAAATTACCAGCATAATTAATGAGTCAATTTTTTAATTGAGAAAACTTTTTTTTAATTACAATTAAAAATATATTGACAGCAAAAGGAATTAACCTCAAAGTATGATAAAGATATGCACTAAAATATTTATATATAATTCGAATAATTCCTTATTACTTACTCGCATTTTCTTAAGAATGCTGAACTTTGTCAGACATGCTTAACAGTAAATATAATTATTAATATAGTTTACACATATAAATTAACCTCAGATTTCATACACAACTAGTCCTGAGACTTTATCGTACGTTTATCCTGAATGAAAATTCGAATCTTTTGAAATGCTAACTTGAACAATATAAAAAAACCGACTAGACTTGGACTCTATGCGAGGGTAGTAAAAAGGCACCATCTAATAAATTGGACCCCGATGCTAGGGTAGAGAAGGCATACGATTATGTGTGCTCATTGGTCAAATCAAATAGTGTGCGCTTACATCACTTCCTGTTACGAATTTCCGCTCCTTTTCACAAAAATCATCCTGACAAATATTCGGTAAGTGAGAGGAAAGATGTTACAGATAAAAAAAAAATTACACATGATCATTAAAATCACAAAAAAATTCACTATTTAATTGTTTGTGTAAATTTTCGTTTATTAAAATTACATATATACAAGCAAAGATCAATTTTAACATAAATACCTTTTGCAGGTCATCCAAAAAAAATATCAAATACAAGTACATGTCCTCTTCTTATTTCATTGTTTTTCTCTATAAACTTTGGCAAAGAAAAAATTCCACAAATAATTTACCTCCTAAAAAACCCTGAAATTTTAATATCATTGATTAAAAAGAATCTTGAATTAATGGCTTAATTCAAGATAAAACATGTAACAATACAGATAGTATTTTTATATGAGATGCTAGCTTTTTTCTATATATTACTTTAAAAAAATGTAATAAAAAGCAATTAATTTCATTATAAACAGTATTTTTTAATTCTACTAGTTACCAAGATAAAGCTATGAATTTAGCATCAAAGTACCTTTTTAAATTTATGCAAAAACATGCTGAATTAAAAACACAGCAATCTGATACTCTTTAAATAAGCTCTTATTTTAAATGTAAATGTTTAGCAAAGTGTTTCAAAATATAATAATGGCCTTACAGTGCTTGCAGTTACCAAATGTTTTCACTTATTTTCAAAATCAAAATGACATTTAAATTTTTTGTTTTTTTTTGCAAAATATCCAGCATTAAAAAATTTATATTACTTGTAATTATAATTTTAAGATCTTTCCCGATTCAATAACTATATGCAATTCTAATTTTCTACAAGAAAAAAATGTAGTTTAGGTTCTAATAATTACATTTTGTCAGCATTATAAAAATATTTGGTCTGTTTTAAAAATCTCCCTGGTTTACAATACAAACTGAAAATCAGTGGTGAAAGAACTAATGCATATTACTTAAAAGATGTCGTCCAACTGGTATAGTGTTTAGCGACTCTGACTGCAGTGCTGTAGTTTATTTTAGTTCTGAAAGTAAGTACATATTCCCTATTTATTATTAATTTATTATAATATTGTAGACCTTTTTCTACCTCATCATCACACCTATGACATTGGGCACTGGCGCACACAAGAATTTTTCAAGTGGCGAGGGTCTAAATACCATTCTCGTATCATACCCCAATATACAGTCAAACATATTTTTTTAATTTTGTAGATTGTCAGGAACAAAATAAAGTAAATATTAAATTACTGAATAATCAGTATTAAATAATAAAAATTATTAAAAATAAATACTTAATTAAAATTTACGTACTATATACATGGGATTATAATTAATCAGAAAAAAAAATCAAGGGCTATAGGAGAGGGTTCGGAACTCTGGACCCCCTCCTTCTTGTGAGCGCCACTGAAATTGGGTGGACACATTGGCCTAGCGTAAGGGGTACAAAGGGAGCCATGGCTCTAGGCGGCATGCAAAAAGGGGTGGTAACAAACACTGCAATATTTAAATTTAAAAAATATTTCTAACTCCAAATCGCGCCCTCGTGACGAAACTGACAGAAACAAGTGAAAGCTTTAATACACACACAGATGCAGGAAGTTTATTAGTTGCTATGTAATCGTCGCATTGGTTTTTAAGTTACTTAGGCTCTGGCAACCAGTATTGTGTGAAGTCAATGATGCTCAAAATTATATGCACAGATACACTAAATATCCATCAATGTGCTAAAAAATAAGTGCTTTACAGACCGTATTAGAAGCAAAACGAGAGGAATTCGTGGAAGACGCTTTAATATATGCTAAAAGTTTATGTGAAGAGCTTGAAGTTTCTTTTGAACCCCCAAGACAAATCAGGTGGAAGTATATATTTGGCGATGGAAGTAAAGATGTTCAGTTATCGTACGAAGGTGACTTGAGGTGAACAATGTTTTCTTCAATAGACAAAGTGCTGAAATTTGAAAAAGATTCCAACAGTTGCGGAATCTAATGCAAAAATATTCGCTTTGAAATGATATTGAGCATGGACGAACATAACTTAGATCAAGCTCCTCAAGACATTAATAAAGAAGAATTCAAGCTTTAACGTGTACATCTACAAGCTTTCGTAGCTGCAACAGACCCAGGCTGTAAAAAAGAACTCATTAGGTGCGGCTCTCTGCATGTATTAAAACATACTATTGAGTCCAAACTTGAAGATGGCTTACCAAACACTGTCATAATGTTGAGAATTTTTTTAACATCTGCCATCAGTAATGTCAGTTGCAAAAGGAGCATCTCTATAAGCTAAAATTAATCAAAAATTATCTCAGATCGACATTGTCCATGTTAAGGCTAACAAATTTAGCTAATCTGGCAATTGAACAAGACAAATATATTGATACTGACAAATGTATAAAAGATTCTGATAAGAAAAAGATACAAAAGTGCATTTTTAATCAATAAAAAAATTTAAAACTGCTTTTTTCACTTTTATTAATATTCTTGACTAATAATTAAAATGGAGAGGCAACAAATTTCCAGGTGGCGAAAGTTCATGCTACACCACTGGGTAGACTGCAACAGCTAGAAAAAATTAGAAGTAACCCACACCCTGGAAAAGTATGCCCGTCGCTGCTTTAGAACTTCACCACTAAATCTAAAATTTTATATTTGATGACACTAATATGGTTGTCCACTGTTATAGTTGTCTACCATATAATGTAGTCATAATAGTGGTCACTTATTATATATTGTCCCTTATATTTGCATCTGTTTCTACTTCCATGTGACTGAAAAGGAACTTCACAAAAACAGGCAACATAAACAATATCAGCAAACTAAAGCATTATGCCACTAATTTACTGTGGTTACTAACTCTAACTTCAAATGATCACTAGTTATTACGGTAAAAGCAGATAAAAAGTTGAAAGTAGAAAGAATTTTGATAAGGGTAGCAAAGTTTAAAAAAGTATAATTCATATATTCCTTAATAAGTTTTGTAACTCATCATTTTTGAAACTGAATCTTCATATAATATATAAATGATATCCCAGCTTTTTTTCAGTAGACCATCATAATTCTTTCATGGACCACTGGTTGGTGACTGCTGCTTTAGAGTACATTTAGAAAAATCCATATTTTATAGTTTATTGACAATAAGTTTATGCATGCATAAAATCATTATATTAAACACTAGCTGTACCCTGCCATGCGTTGCTGTGGCTCAGTCAGGATAAATAGAAAAGGAAAAAGAGCTTGTCCATCCAGCCAATTGTGAAGCGCATATATTTTTTTATTGAAAACAATTATAAAATCCCCGTGCACCACAAAGTATCACACGGGGCTTACAGAAGTAAGTATTAAACACACATTCAAGGGAAAAAACAATTAAAAAAAATGAAGTTAAGAAGGATTACAAACAGTTACAACAAATTTACAGAAATTATTGAAAGCACTTCTGGTGGAAAGAAATTGGTGAAAATTCGGTGGCCAATTAATGTTGAGTCTCTTGAACGCCAGCCTTATGATCTTTCTCTCTCTGACATACTTGGAACACAGAAGGATCACATGTTCTACATTTTCCTCGCCACCAATATTACGGTCACAGAAAGATGAAGGAGCTAAATTAAATTTGTTCAGGTAGCTTTTGAAATTACCGTGACCAGTGAGAAATTGGGTTAATTTGTAGTTAGTGTAAAAATGATGACATGATAGTCTCTTATTAATGGTGGGGAAAAATTTCTTTGTTATGCTCCCCTTATTAGAAATGAGATATTCTTGGTTCCAAGACTTCATCATTCTTTCATTCGTGATCTTCTTGTAAAACGATTTAGGAATATTAACGTCAATGTCAATTTTGCGCTTGGTTGCAGCTTTTGCAAGCCAATCGGCTCGCTCATTT
Organism: Trichonephila clavipes; assembly: GCA_019973935.1. Classification (NCBI taxonomy): domain Eukaryota; kingdom Metazoa; phylum Arthropoda; class Arachnida; order Araneae; family Nephilidae; genus Trichonephila; species Trichonephila clavipes. The sequence continues at coordinate 32,838 of BMAU01020408.1, forward strand.
CCAAGAACGCCCGTGTGTCCGCGAACAAATGCAAAATCTATTGAGATGTTTTTATCTCTTAGGCTTATAAGTTGCTTCTGGATCTCGACGATTATATTGTTAGATGAAGAAATACATTTAAGAGAATCCAAGGAGGAAAGAGAGATGATATTGGACATAATTTTCTTAATGGGTAGTCTGGTTTCATTAAAGAGATGGAGGTCTTAGAACTTAACATTAGTTTGAGTTTCAAAACATAAGAAAAAACTGGGTGCTTTCAAAACATTTAAAAATTCAATCAAACAATGAAATGCATTGCAAATTCTCAAAATATATAAGAAATAATTATAAACAATAATCAGATGAAAATTCCAAAAATATATAAGAAATAATCATAAGCAAATATAAATGCAAATCATAAAAATATATAAGAAATATTCATAAACAAAAATAAATGTACATCACAAAAATACACAATAAACAATCATAAGCCAAAATTAATTAAATGCAAAAAATCACAAAAATAAATAAGAAATAATCTTAATAATAAATTAAATTCAAAAATACATAAAAAGGTTCATGCAGTTTATAAAATAGTAATAAACATAAAGAAATGATAAACAGCCCAAAACTGATAAAAAAAAATTACATTAATTTAAATAATAGAAAACTGTTTTAAACAGTCAAAATACATATGAATTGGAAATGATTCTACCCTGGAGTCCTTCAGGGAAAAGGGTTAATTTTACCATGCTTCTGGGTAGGACACATTCTGTATTTTTCAGTTTTCCGAGTAGATAGATAGATTGTCTGGTTTGCCTACTCTAGTACATGCAACATATAATTGTCCAAGAGAGAAGTAATCTGTCTCTAAATCTAAACCACACAATTCTAAAGATTACCCCTGAGCTTTATTGATAGTGATTGCAAACACCAATCGAAATGGGAATTGCAATCTCTTATACTGAAATAGCCTATGTGTTGGTATCATGGGAATGTGAGGAATGAGGGCATCTTCACCATTGTAGGTCCTGTCAAAATCGTTGCCTCTATGATGTTGTTCATTAATTTTTTAACTGCAAGTCGCATATCATTACACAGCTTTGGATGGTTAATATTTCACAACATGATAGCTAATTGGTACATTAAATTTCAAATGCAGTATGTGGGGTGGCATTCTTTCAAAACATTTAAAGATTCAATCCAACAATGAAATGTATTGAAAAAAATCCCAAAAAATGTATAAGAAATAATCGTAAGCAAAAGTAAATGCAAATCATAAAAATATAAAAGAAGTAATCATAAACCAAAGTAAATGCATATTACAAAAATATCTGAGAAATAATTATAAACAAAAATTATATAAATGCAAATCACAAAAATTAATAATCATAATAATAAATTAAATACATAAATAGGTTCATGTAGTTCATAAAATAGTAGCAAACCAAAATGTTTTTTTTCGTAAAGAAGCGCCTGCACTTGAGAAAAAATGCACCTTTTTTTCCGTCAGTAGAAATTCCGCAGCGAGCGTCTAATTCATCCATGTCATCACGAATAAACTATATTTGTAAACATTTATTTTGACCATTTGGGAATGGAAGCAATGAGCCAACTTTATGGTAAATTTGTCTTTTCACTTTGAAAGTTGGCCTCAATTGTGTTCAGTGGCGTAACGGAGAACACTTGGGCCCCCCTGCAAAGTCAGGTTTCGGGCCCTCCAAGTTCGATTTTACAAAGGGTAGGTACTTGGCAATAGTCAGGCTGTAGGCCCACTGGAGCTCTGCCCCCGCAATGCAGGGGTTGGGGGTGTACGTTACGCCACTGATTGTGTTGTTATATTTTCTGCTCTAAACGATGTCAGTAGGAAACAGGAATTGTATTTCCTGATGTTAGAAAGAAAATGCTTTGATTCTGCAGTATATCCAGCAAGCCAAATTTGTAATGGCTCTGGTGGTTCTCTAAGTTGAGGCAGTTTAATTTTTCCAGCAACGCAACACATACCTTTTGATTCTCTGTTAAATTTCAGAGCCTTGCAATAAGGATACACTAATGTCATTGTGCCAATAAGAGCATGTCGGCTCAAACTGCCATTCTTTCTCTGCTTTGCTCGTTCTCTTATGCCTGTTCTTCCGCAGTTTGATGCACAATTACTCATCACACTGATTTAGCTTTGTGAGTATTGCAACCTACGTTTGATTATAGGCTAAGCATTATTTTTATCTGATGAAGCTGATTGACTGCAATTAAAAAGAAGAAAGTTCAGATTAAAACATATAAAATTGCAAAACATTAAAAAAGGGGGGAAAATAAAAGTACTAACGAAATATTTAGCTTTAAACATAGATCAATTAACACAGCTGAATTCCGATACAATGGGAAACAGAATATTTCATTCATTCATTCCACTTGAACAAAGAACTTCAATGAGGTCAACTTCACTGTACAGTTTGAATTCAAATGACAATTAATTGACAGAATGAAATTTTAACTAATTGCACTAAGAAATAAGAAAAACAAAAAACTAAATGAACAACAATAAAAAAATAAACTTTACTCACACAAAATCAACACTGTCATAAAAGATACAGCTCAATAGCAATGCAATGTATAACAAAATAATTAAGGTGGCTACCTGTGTTCAAAATGTAACAGACACTGAAAGCTGAATGACTGCACTTTAAAATAAGAAAGTTAAATTTAATACATATAAATTTGCAAAAACATTAAAAAAGGGTAAAAAAGGAACAAAAAAGAGGGAAAACACAAATACTAATGAAATATTTAACTTCAAACGTAAATCACTCAACACAGCTAAATTCTGATGCAGTGGGAAACAAAATATTTCATTCCACTTGAACAAAGCACTCCAAAGAGGTCAACTTCCTTTTTACAGTTTGAATTCAAGTGACAATTAATTGGCAGAACAGAATTCTCACTAAATGCATTATGAAAAAAGAAAAACAAAAAACTAAATGAAGAACATTCAGAAAATCAACAATCCTGCACTTAAACAAACTGAGAGGTCAATTTCACAATATAGTTTGAATTCAAATGAAAATTAATCGACAAACAGAATTCTCATCAATTGCACTGTGAAATAAGAAAAACAATTAAAAAACTAAATGGAGAACAATGAAAAAATTAACTATACTCGCAAAAAATCAACACTATCGTAAAAGACACAGATCAATAGCAATGCAATGTATCACAAAATAATTAAGGTGACTGATTACATTCAAAATGTAACAGACACCTGGAAGTATCATTAATGACACAAGTAACATAACATTTCCAAATCAAATTTGTGCATCGTTTGCAATCATATATTGATTGTCCCTGCTCTCCAACAGAGTTAAGGAAGAAATATACATCACTCATGTTTAAAGATATTTTGATTGAATTACACAAGGAAAATTTCAATATGAACATGGATTTCACATCATAAATTTTCGACAAAGCATTGATAATAATTGAAGATTTTTACAATTTCCAATCGTTATCAACAAAGTTTAGGGTATATCTTTAAAATTAAGTGGCTTAGATATATGTATGGATTTCTCCTCACATGGGCAATTATTTGATGGGCTCTACAATAGGCAGACCAAGAAATCATTTCTGTATCTGCACAGGCAATGAAGCTACACAAAATATTGTCTACCCAGAAGCATTTTAAGATCTCTCATCTCCTAGACTCCAGAGCAGAACCATTTCGTTAAACTTGGTTATATTTTAATTGTATAAGATAGCTTTTTGATTCAAATTATTATAGTGATTTTTTTTCCTTCTGTTTAAGAATCCCCTTCATTTACATGTTTTGACTGTTTTAAGAACTCTCTCTCTGCATGAACTTCTTTATGTATTTTTGAAATTATTTGTTACTTGCATATTATCGCAGCATATTGGTGACATTATATGAAACGGAGCACCTTGATGCCAATTCAGTGCACACAACACATAGGCAATAGGAGTTGCCATTTTGGCATGTTAATAATATGGTTGCGATAATATGCAAGTACCATTATGTCTTATAAATATTAATGATTCGCATTTATTTTTGTTCATGGTTCTTTATTATATATTTTTCTGATTTACATGTTTTTGTTGAAAATTCTTATTTGGATACTTTCTTTGGTACTTGTATATTATCACAACCTATTGGCGACATAATATGAAACGAAGCACCTGATTTCTAATTCAACACATATTAAACTTCGGAAATCAGGGTTGCCAAAATGGCGAGTTATTATAGAGCTGGCGATTGCTGCAATAATACAAAAGTACCATTTCTCTTATTTGTTTGAATTTTTGTGAATTATTATGTACTTTTGTATTCCTTGTGACATACGTTGCAATGCAACAGTCTTTTTAACCAGACTGAGACACAGCAACATGTTGAAGAGAAAAACCCTAGAAACAAGCTAATTTACTATATCTAAAGGTTCAAAGAACAGACACTGCTGCTAATTGAATCACTATGCAGTTAAGTTTAAAAAGATTTAATAAATAAAAATCAATAATGTGGCCGATTAATCGACCCGATACGAATTACATGTTGCTAGCACAAGGAAAAACAAAAAAGAGTTCGCTATAAAAATTAAAATGATTTCATCATGATGGAGAGCAGCTCCCTCTTGTGTTCAGGCAAGGTTACATGTTGAGACATTTTCTACACATGTGGTACAGCTAGTTTTATAAAGTATAATTAAATCTTAAAAAGGTATCAAAAACATAAAATATGGCTCAATACTGTGATTAAATCAAGATAAATAGTTTCCTACAAACAAAATATAGATCAGAAAATTTTTATTTTGTATTTCAGAGAGACGTCAAAGAAGATTTAAAAAATTGCCCAAATAAGATAAAATGTATTTAAGAACAATCCCTTTGATTAATTTCACCAAATTAAGACATCACGAAGTGTAATTTTATATTATCTAAAGCAGATAATGAAAACGGAAAAACAATATTAATGTTAATTGCAGTAAGAAGAATTGAAGTACCCTTATCAGTACGAAGCTTTGATTTGTCAAAATAATTATAATCTTTGTTTTATAAAGAAACAAATTCTGCGTGAAATTACTGAAAAAGTAATTTGTAATTTCTTTTTTATTGAGAACACTTATAACTCTGTGCACCACAAAGTATCACATGGGGACTTACATAGAAGTAAGCATGAAGCACACATGACAAAGAAGAAAATGATTACAACACAAATATTCATGTCTTTCCCGGGATTCAAACACAGAACCTACGGCACCGCTCTGTCAGCGTTACTAACCACTATACTGGATGGGCCACTAAATCATAATTTTTAAGTAAAATCACACTCATAAACATTGCACGATAATACTATCCAAATGTTGCCAAAACTACAAAGCAGAATTTTAGTTAAAAGAATAATCATTAAAAAAATGATTTATTCGAAAAATAATCCTAATTATATATCAAAGAACAGAAAAATTGGGTGAATATTCCAACCGATAAACATAACTATAGAAAAAATATGTAATAATCTTGAAAAACTGCATGTAAGTTATAAATTTTCACATTTAGTGAGAGGTGTGTGACATCATAAAAGCAAACAATTACTTAAAAATTAAATTTTAAAAAATTTAGAAAGAACTATGAAATAAAAAGTACACAAAACCCTGTCCAGATTCAAATGCAACTTTATGTCAAAATTTCATCGGAAAAATGGTCCAGTAGTTTCGGAGATTAGCGGCACACATTACATTTTTATTTATATAGATATAAGCATAAAAAGAATTCAAAAATACACTAATTAAACATTTAAAAATAGTTTGAAATCCCAACATGAAAAAAATAATGGTTTAAGTATATTTTATTAAACTATCAAAAGCAAATGAATGTAAGAATTAATTTTAAAAAAACCTTACCTAAAATTACTTTGGTGCACTCATTTGATTAGCTAAAGAAGATGGACGTATAATAGCAAAGATTCAATTATAAATCAAAGATGCAAATGTGGATACCATTCTCATCACTTCAAAGTAATCAAAACATAATGTATTAGAATATATGCATGTGCAAGGTTAATAATATGAACACAATATGCTTTTGATTAAAAAATTAACTATCATACAGGTTTCTAACTTGTTACATAATGCTTTTGATTAAAAAATTAACTATCATACAGGTTCCTAACTTGTTACATAAAGACTAAAATGAAATTTTTCATGAGATTCTCTCTCTCTCTGAATCCTAAATATAAGCAAACTCTGTAAGAGAGGAAAAATCTCCAGATAAAAAACTGTTTTAATATCAGAAAAAGGTTTACTGAGCAAATTTTTCTTTACATTTTTGGACAAATACCTCTGAATTGAGCTCTGAGTAGCATTGGTATATTTTTATGTATACATATGAGCTTATGAAATACGTTTAACGGGAAAAAGCTTAAGACGAAAGATCAGTTAACATGAAATCATACAACGGTCCCAACAAACTACTATGTATTCTCATACATTTTTTTTTTCTTAACACAAAATGAAAATTGCTTAATACAAAAATATTTCATTCCTGGAAAGGAACAAAATAGAGAAATTAGCAGTTGTTCATTGGAAGCATTTATTACAGTAGATGATAATGGGTGAATACCTTCAATATGGCTGACAAGAATATTTTGAAAGTTTGGTCCTAGATCAAACAAATATCATTGATGTAGATTTTAAAGACGAAAATGAAATGAATATGCAGGTCTTGTTCCAGCATCATCCACAATGAGGAACATCAAGAAAAGTGTGTGCAATTATTTAGACACACATGCCAATGGTAAAATTAACAACAAAATGGATGACATTGCACAATTTGTTGAGAATTTGATGCTAGAAAAGGCAACAAGAAAGAAAATATCAGATTAACTTCCAAAAACTCAATAAATGGTTTGTTTTTTAAAAAACTAGAAAATGTTGTATTAAATTTCAATAAGTTCATATGAATGTTTTTGTCTTATTGATTTTTAATAAATAAATGCATATATACATATTTACATAAATAAAATGTACTCTAATAAACTAAGTTTTTTTTTTTTTTTTTTTTTTTTGCGATATCTTTTAACACTAAATTCTTTTAACATGAAAAATATTTCAGTTCTCTCAGTTTTGTGTAAACCAATTTTCACTGCATTTTAAATCAGCATGCTTTATCCTTTAAAACCATTTTGTCAATAAGTATTATATCTTAACTTCAGTGTAAGCTTTGACATTGATGGAACTGTGAAATTGCTGATGAGATAGATTGCTATGAGAGAGAGCTGATGAGAGAGAAGGTGTCAAATTTTTTTTGGAAACTAGCCCAACAACCAAGAACACAAATATAAAATTTCTATGAAATTTTGCTTCCTATATCATTCTAGAGATTTGAAATTTATTTAACAAATACTTATTTTAACAAAATTTATTTTATTATTTATGATGAAGAATGTACCTACACTGTTCTGTAGCTGTAAAAACTTATAAACAATTTAAGCCAATCCAAAGAAGTTGCAAATAAGTTCAAAATTTTTCTTTGGGACACAGATAACCAAAGAATTATTTTTACATACACACAAATAAACAATATATAAAATGGTATTTCAACCTCCTACTTTTAATTTTAAAAGTATAATTGTAAACAAATGTCATATTATATTCATTACATATAAGTAAGCACATAAAAAATGAAGTGAAATGTTAGTAGTTTTGATGTAGTTTTCTGAATGAAAAAAAAAATGTTTAAATTAAAAGTTTCATTTTTAATATAGCATTTTAATTTTCAGTCAGACTAAGAGCTAACAAAGCACTCATGACAATATTAAAAAAAAAATTAAAATGTTTCCATAAAGTACATAACTCTTCAAGATTTAATTTTTTTTATCATTCAATGTTCCATTCTCTTAGAACTGAATAAATGCAAGTCATATGGAAATTTATGTAATTAACTTTTTTAAATACTTGCTTATATTTTATGTCTTATCATCTATTTTGATTTATATTATTAGCACTTTTTAAGTGCATAAAAATAATGCATATAAATGATTAAAAGCTATATTAGTCATAGAATGTATTCAAAATAAATTATACAGAATGCTCTGCCCAGCCTTTACTTTGATTGTACATATTCTACATCACTTGCCTTCTGAAATCCAGTGCTTAACTCTCCATACATGTTTCTCTCTTCACATTTTCTCAGATCCCCCCCCCCTCCCTCCTCTTACTAACTGTCTACAAGCAACACTGAAATTCTTAATCTTGTATCAGTGCTTTACTTATTCTGAAGCTAAAAGTAGGAGGACGACAAATGAAATGGCATTCCCAAGAGATTATCTCTCTTCTCTCTCCAAAAAGTAATATATATAAGCTAAAGAAAGCTCCAATACTAAGCATTCAAAATGATTAAAAAATAGTATATATTTTATGAAAAAATAAAAAAGAACAAACAGAACTAAGAATTGAATATAGTTCCCCTGTCTCTTTTTAGACACATAGAGCTCTGTACACAATTTTTTTTTTAAGTAGCTTACATTCCATGCAGTTTTTTATCAACTGCTTTTGTTCAGTAGTAATAATATTTTTGTATGATTTGAATGTTATAAATAAGACAAGTATACCTTTGCAATTGCGTCATATAACATTTTCTTCTTTTCGGTAAAAATGAACACAGCCCGAAATCCGCATTTATATGGTATTACATTTGATGCTGTAATAATAAAAAAAAAGCTACAGTAAGAGTTAGTTCTCCCATTCGAATTTTAACAAATAAAATGTAATTTAATATTTTTCCAATTTATTTTATTACCAAACAATGACTTTAATAAAGCTCAAATGTTTTGTTGACAATTTACAAGAACTTTTTCAAGCTTTATACGCTTTTTTTCTGCCAGAAAAATAGTTTTATAACTTTGGTGTATTGATTAATTTAATTAAAACAGCATATTAAAATATATTCCAATTTAGAAAGGATGCATGCTACTGTAAAATCCTCTTGATGTTGCGATGAAGATTATTCCTTCAACTCAGAAGATTTTAATAAACAGAAATATTTAATTGAATGTGATGAGTTATTAAACACGAAACACACATTCTGTTCAGTTCAGTTCAGGTTTTGTGGGATATGGAGCAACAAAGGCTATGATCCCCTAAAAGACAGATGTTTCTTAAAAATTAGTAGATGTCAAAATATTTCAGTTTCTGGATAAAAAATCTGAATGTTAATCTGTTAGACATAGCTTTCTCCAATAATTCTTTGAAAGTCAGGTTGTGATGTGGATCGATTTTGAGAAAATGTTTTAGATGATTTCGAGAGGATGAATATATCTATTGCAGTTTAACAAGATGTGGTCCAAATCGTTTAAGCAATTACAAGATCTACAATTTGCGTTATCCGATAAATTGAATTTATGCAGAAGTCCTGGAGTGATGATCATTTTGCTGAAGATTCGAGTACATAGGATTTCTTCTCTTCTGTTTCTTGTCCATTTAGAGATGGTGCTTATGTTAGGAATATTTCCCAAGTTTACAAAATATTTGCTTGAATAGAAATTATCATTGGCTTTTTTAAAACTCTCTTGATATATTTTTTTATTGATGTCTTCTGAGGAAATCCAGTCGATGTAAACATTAGACTCTGTGACAGTTCTTGCGAGATTATCCACCTGTTCATTCCACAATATATTTGAGTGTCCCGGAGTCCAAAGTAAAATCAACTGGTTATTATAAAGTGATAGAATGTAAATCTTGCTAGCTAATTTATGGATGACACTATGGGATTTAATTGAGCAATTTTGAAGAGCAGAGAGAACAGAGAGACTATCAGACAAAATTAACAAATTCTTGTTTATAATAGATAGATCATCTAGAGCTTGGCAAATAGCCAGAGCTTCAGCTGTAAAAATAGAATTATTGTGATTTATTCTATAAGCAAAATGGGAATTTGCCGTAATACCTGCAATAGATGTAATTTGCTCATTTTTTGAGGCATCAGTAGCTATTATATAAAAGTCCTGGAAGTTACGATTTACCGTTTCATCAAATAAGCCCCTTATAATTTGAACTGGTAAGCTTTTATCCTGAAATGCGAAATTATTGATATATATATTGCATGGGAGAATTGAAAACGATGTTATTCTGGGGATTGAGATAATGTGACTACTAACGGCATTCAAAGGGTTTAGTATATTTTTATAATAGAATTTTTATCTTCTTCCATAATATTGAGATTCAGAAACTCAGGGTTATTGCTATATAATGGAGAAAAGGTTTGGCTAGAAATTTGAGAAAGGAAAAACTTATTTGACAATCTTCGTATTTTGTCCGACAGAATTTCTTGTCCAGCCAATATTAAAAGTACGATGTGTTTGGAGTCCATTGTGGAAGTCCCAGTGCAATTCGAAGTGCTTTGGTGTGAATGATATTAAAAGGTTTCAGTTGGTTATCAGACAATTTATTTATTATATGACTAAAGTAGTAGAAAATACTGCATATACTATTATTTACTATTTTGATTAGATCTGCTGTTCTTGGTCCATGATGCTTATATGTCATAGCCTTAAGGCTATTAATTTTTTTCAAGGCTTTGTTATTTAATTGGTTTCTTAATGAAATATTCTGGCTCCGCTTGGAAAAATGAACTCCTAAATATTTGATAGAGGATTGCCAAGGGAGAGAATGACCCTCCAATAAAATATTAGGAAACGTATTAATTCTTTTGTTTGATAACTCAGATATTGTACTTTTATCTGGACTAAGAGAAAGCTTCCAATATTTACACCATTGAGAAATTCTTTCCAGCGTGTTTTGCATTTTTTTGCAAATATAATCAAGAGAATGATGAGAACAGTAAAGAAAAACGTCGTCCGCATAAACAGAGCATTCGATGTCATTTCCCAGAGTTGCAAAAAAATCATACATATAAATAGTATATAAAATGGGGGAAAGAACACTGCCTTGTGGCAGACCTTGGGGAAATATCCTTATGGAGGAAAGATAGCCTCTCCATTTGATTTGAAAAGATCAATAAGTGAGAAATTTGTGGATCCAAATAGCTGTTTTTCCTGTAATACCGATTTGTAGGCATTTATAAAGAAGACCATCTACATAAACTGAATCGTATGCATTTTTTATATCCAAACTTACTCCAACAAAGTATTTCTTTTTCAATTTTGCATCCATTATTGCTTTATGAATGAGATAGGTAGCACTTCTGATATATTTAAAAGGGACGAAACCGTAATGTTGAGGATGAAGTTTTCGTTCTGTGGTTAGAAAATAGCTTAATCTATTGGTGAGAACTCTTTCAAATGTTTTTGAAAAGATGGAAGTCAGTGCTATTGGTCTATAGGAGGATATGCGAGTTTTGTCTTTACATGGTTTAGGAATCGGGAGAATGACTGCATGCTTCCAAGAGTTTGGAACTATTGCATTATCAAATAAATCTTGAAAATATCTTAATATTATTTCACAACCATTACGATCCAGATTTTTTAAAAAAGGTGCTGTAATATGATCAGCTCCAGGAGTTGAATTTTTAGAAAGTTTTATTGCTCTATGGATTTCAAAAATATGAAAAGGTTTATTAAGATTGTTGTCCTCTTTGTGGGAAAAGTCCAAAGGAATTGGTTCATGATAAGCGTTTTTAGATGCAAAGAAGTCCGCAAAAATATTTGCTTGAATTTGAGGTTGTGTAATATATCTATTATTAACTTGTAGATTATACTTGGGTTCTATTTTCTTAGTATTATAGAGAGCTTTTTCAGAATATTAAAAAATATCTTTGGATTAGAAACATTATTGCAAATATTATCCCAATACAATCTTGGCATTTTTTATATGAAATCTGAGTTTACTAGCGTATTGTTTGTATTTGATCCATAATTGCGAAACACGAAACACACATTCTACACATTTGATTATTTGCTCAAAGCAAAATAATCAAATATTTAGGTTGCCAATTTAAAGTAGCTAAATTACAATATGAAGGGTGGTAGCCACATCTTTCTCCCGTCTGAAAAAGAAGAAAGAAAAAAGCTTGACATCTTTGGGAAATGGAACGCGAAACGTTCCTCCATCCCATTCACCTGAAAAGATTCTTTATAATGCCCTGGAAAATTTGTATGGTATGTTTAGTCGGGAAAAACTTCAATATTGTGGCTTCAATATTTTATTTTCCTTCGCCAAATCCTCTTTTATAGCCGAATTTCGATCGCCAAGGCGTATCCTTAAGGCCCACGGCCATGTTTTCAAAAACTACCTTTATCCAACAGATGGCGTTGTTTGCAACTCGGATGACGTCAAAGCAATAATGTTTGTAAAAAGGTAATCCTTCGTTACTATAGCAACGGGTTGTGGTAGGTAAAGAAATGATTGACAGATATAGTCGGTTTCAGAACGCATGCGCAGTTCCAATAAAATAAACAAACTATTCAAAATCATACGGGGTGCAGTGTTGGTTGAATGAAAAAGGGGGGAAAAGAAAGACTAGAAGAGAGAGAATGTGCTGACTTTTAGAATTACCGCAGAAATGGGTGCGCACAGTCTTTTTTTTTTTAATCCGTGCAAATATTTTGGGATATCCACGAGTGAATGAACAAGTACGCGTTTACATTTTCTTGGATTGGGTATCATAAACATTGCCTATAGGGTTTCGAATAAAGATTGAATTTAGACATTAATTTTTATTTTAGACATTAGTTTTAATTTTTGGAGGAAGGATTTGACAGACCTCCAGTTTAATTTTTGTAGAAATAACTTTTTTTATTTGTCTTAGCGTACTTATTTCAATTTTTTTATAGGTATGTAATAAATTTATTTCTCATCATATCTTAGATACAAATTGTATTTGAAATTGCTGTGTAAGAATACTCATCGGGGAAATAATCATTTTCAATTTTAGTCTTTCACAAGAAAATGTTACTTTTCTAAGAAAATAACCTAGAGCAATTTTTTCACAAATAGTTTGTATAATTCTGTTTTCAAACACATCTATTTCTTGTTTTACAAATTAATGTTATTATTTCCGATACGCATGAAAATATGACAAAAATTTCACTAAATTACAGTCGTCGCTACACCTGAAAAAAAGTTCGTTATTTGGAAAATTTCGTGAAATGGTGATTTATCTTTCAATATAGTTTAAAAATCACTTAAAACAAATTTAAAATTCACATAACTGTACATTATTATAAAATTAATTGTTCCCACACCTTCTTTTTTGTAAGTTAATATCTATTTATTTTACATACCTTACCTATCAAAAAGAATTCGGCTAGGAAAGCAGGGGGTAAAAATAACTTTGTTAAGAAATACTCAGTACTTCCAACTTCAAAAAAGTACTTTTGTTTTATGATTAACGAATTTTAATAACATTTTCCAATTTTAAGCCTACAAGTAATTTTAAACATACATATTTTATGACCAGTAATTTTAAGAATGCGTGTCCTTCAATTTAACTACTGGTTAAGTCTATTAATTTTGTTTGAGTGTTTTCGTTTTTAAAAAAAAAATGTTTCTCTCATTCCTCGCATCTTTGCAGTCACGAAATACCTCATCAGGCGTATTTTTTTCACACAATTCGTCTAATCGTTTCAAATTATTTTACTTGCTCATTACATCATGCGAAGGTCCATAAGTATTTCAAAAACAGTGAGAAAAAAAATTGAATCCCAAGAGAAAAAGTTCGATAAATGGAAAATGCACCTAGCTATTAGGAGGTTATTTGACGAAGAAAATCATAAAATGTTATTGGTTCCAGGAAAAAGTTCGCGAAATAGAGAAATCCGCAAGATAAAGATTCGCAAAATGAAAGGCCGACTATATTATATTCATCGAATTAATTTCCAAATTAAGCTTCCTTTTTATTACACTTCCTTAAGTTGGTATGGAATTGAAAACCTGTTTCCTTGTTGAATTTTAATAATTGTTCTTATAGATAATCCAAGAAAAAGCATGAATATTGTTGCATTTGGAAACCTGGAAGAAATATGAACATTTTTAAAATATTAACTTAAATGTTTTAAAAAACTAGCGAGAGTTCTCAGATATAAATTTATATGAAACTATTATTGAACATATATATATATATATATATATATATATATATATATATATATATATATATATATATATATATATATAATTATGTTATTAATAATGACTGCTACATTTTTAGATATATTGATGATTTAATTATTTTTGGTAAAAATGATAATTTAAATCCTATTACTAATTTTTATCCGTCCTACTTAAACTTAGTTAAAATTAATAATAATCCAATCAAAACAAATTACCTAGATGTATCACTGTATATTAAGGATTTGAAACTACATAGTAATATTTCTGATAAAAGAGATGCCTTTAATTTTAATATCATCAAAGTGCCTTTCTGGAATTCTAATTTATCAATATCTATATATAGAAATATTATTTTTAACTATATTTATCGCAATAATGTATTAGTTAGCGATAAAGCTAATATTTTTTTAAATCTTAAAAAAAATTTTAATCACTGTATTGAACATGGATACCCTGCTAACTTTCTTTGTAATCATATTTATAATGGTTTTTTATGATACAATTTGTATTACTGTAATTATTTACTGTTATTATGTTTTTGTAATGTTTTTTTAAATTTAGACAATATCTAATTTATCCTACAATTATTAAATAGATGGCGCCAAATGCTTATTTAAAAAAAATTTTAATATATATTTTTTGAGTTTCTTTTATATTTTACGCTAATTTTATATGATTTTTATTTTTTATGAATTTTTGTATATTTTATATATATATATATATATATATATATATATATATGGGAGTCCGAATAAATCTTCGAATAAAAATCAGACTCTTCAGAAGGCGGGATTTTAGATTGGCGTAGGTGGTTTGTCTAGGGGTAAGTATTTAAGGGTGAGTGATGAATTAAATGAATCTAAGTCATTAAAACACGAATACTTCTTTTAAGTAAAAGAGAGAATTTATTTAAAGTTAAAGGAAAATATTTACAAAAAAAGATAATTACAAATAGAAAGAAATGCAGGAATTAAGTTAATTAAAAGTTGAGTAATACCTTTAGAAGACGGGGAAATGAACCTTTCTCATTATTGGATGTTAGGACTGGTGGTGCCGCGTTGGGCGCGGAAATGCGGTAGACGCGATGTGTTGATCAAGCAGTAGTTAGTTGGCCTCTGCCGAAAAATTATTCAAGCCGGAGCTACGAAAGCTTACTAGATGGCGCTGCTTCGGAATGCAGTAATAAATCAAATTGAGATTTATGGTCCTCTGAAAAGGATATCACTCAACCTTTTTACAAATGTTTCAAAGGGAAAATCCTACAGAATCACCCTTTCCTGACAGAGCTGGTCTCTCAGCTCTTACAAAATGTTGAGAGCTTAAGTACTTTAAATACAAACTATTTTTAGTTGCAACTATAAATTTGATGATTATTGGAATGTGGACGCAATAAAGACAAATAATATGATTCTTAAAGATAATAAAATAAAATATTACAGATGAAAAGATGTATACCTAATATTCACAATTCCGGACCTAAAATAAAGCATATAAAAACAAAATATTCTATGTTGTGATCTACAATTAACTAAATCATAAAAAAAATCCTTCGCATCAATAGAAAGATAATGAATAATACGAAAATATAATAAATGTTACAAGTGAATATAAAATGATTAATGGAAACGAGTGTTACCATAGAACATCTATTAATTTCTCAAGAGGGATCTGAGAAAAATTAAAAATAATAACTAATAAAAAAAATTCAATTAAGCATAAAAATGCTTCATCAAATCAGCTGAGGTGGTGGTTGAGTTCGTTCCATCATGCTGACCAACCTTTTCCACTTCATACCTATCCTTGGAATTAACTTTTGTTACTTTGTAAGGGCCTAAGAACTTTGGTCTTAGTTTCAGTCCAGCTCCAAATTGGGTTCTTTGGATGGCTACTAAATCACCTTCTTTGTATAACGAAGCTTTCTTTCTTCTTCTGTTATACGTCTTTCTATTTTCAGACTGTAGGGTTTCGATGTTCTTTTTTGCATCGTTTCTTAAAAATTCGCGTTGTTCTAGTAATTCTTTCGCCATTTCTTCTAGAAGTAAGTCTTTGATTAGGATGTCTTCCTTGTTACGCATTTTGATTCCCACTAATAGTTCGAATGGTGTCCATTTTGTACTGCGACTTATAGTACTATTTAGTATTCTCTGTAATCTGTCGGCGTATTTGTACCATTTCGTTGAGTCGTCTAATGATAGTTTGGTGAGAACTGGAATAAAAGTTCGATGAATTCGTTCAACTTGTGCGTTTCCTCGTGGAACACCTGTCGCTATTTGTAGATGTTGAATGTTTTCTTCATCACAGTAGTCGTTGAATAATTTTGAAGTGAACGCTGAACCTCTATCAGAGATAATTCTGATGGGGTTACCAAAGGTTTTCTGCTGTTGTTTTAGTTTTTCGAGAGCACTTTCAGCAGATACAGTTTTGACGGGATATAGCCAAGTAAATTTGGTAAATGCGTCTACTACGGTGAAAATGTGTTGATAGCTTTTGTTTGTGGAGGGTAAAGGACCAATGAAGTCAACATGGTACGTACTTAAAGGAATGCTTTCCTTAGAAATAGGATTCAAAAACCCTTCCTTTTTGCCAGTTTTCTTATTAGCTAAGATACATGGAACACAATTAACTATTACTTTTTTAACGACGTTGGATAAATTTGGGATAAAAAATTCCTGTTTCACAATTTCTTCTGTTTTCCTACTGAGAAATGACCATTTTCGTGAATTGATTTAATTAGTTCAGCTTGCATTGCTTTAGGTGTTACAATTAATTCTCGACCATTTAAGTACTTATAGAGTATACCATTTCGCTCAAAAAATTCTTCTGATTCTTGCTTCTCTAGAAGTGATTTCAATGTTTGGATGTTGTCATCTTCCTCTTGTGCGTTTTTAAGCTTTGAAGTTAATGTATCATTGCATACCATCATTACGGGATATCGGCTAAGAGCATCGACGTACTTCATACGACTTCCATCTCTGTGCTCTATTTCATAATCGAATTCTTCTAATTGAAGCGCCCATCTGGCTATGTGAGTAATTAGCTCCTTTTTTTGCATAGTCTTCTGAAATGCTGAACAGTCAGTTACTATTTTAAAGTGTTGTCCTAAAAGATAAACACGAAATTTCTTTAATGCGTTGATAATTGCTAGTACCTCTAATTCGTAGCTGTCATACTTTTCTTCTGCTGTATTTGTCTTTTTCGACATGTAGTAAACGGGATGTAACTTTCCATCTTCTGCTTCTTGTAACAAAATTGCGCCGTACCCTTGTTTATAGGCGTCTGTATGCAGTTCTGTTTTTCTTCCATACTTGTAGAGGTGCAAGACTGGGCCTTCGGTCATGATTTTCCTCAATTTTTCAAATGCTTCTTTTTGTTGAATCCCGAAAAAACAAAGAGGTTTTCTTTTCTTGTTAAATCGCTAAGTGGTTTAGCTATCTTTGAATAATCCTTGATGTACTTGCGGAAATATCCAGTTAAACCAAGAAAACTTTGTACTTGTTTTATTGTTGTTGGTTCTGGAAATTTTCGGACAGCTAGTGTCTTCGTGGGAGATGGTTTAATAGTTCCGCTTTCTACAATGTGACCTAGAAATTCAATTTTCTTTTTTAAGAATTGGCACTTCTTGAACTTAATTTCTAATCCGTATTTCTTTGCGACTTCAAAAATAATTTTAAGTTTTTCGAGACCTTCCTGTTCGTTTTTCGCTGGAATGACGAGATCATCTAAATAACTGATTACAATTCCTTTCCGAGTAAGATCTCTAAATATACTTGATACGTAGCGTTGGAAAACTCCTGGACTTGTGCTTAGTCCGAAAGGAACTTTGTTGAATTCAAATTGTCCATCTGGGACGATAAAGGATGTATACTTCCTGCAATCTTCGTCAACATCGACGGGAAAGAAACCATTGCGTAAATCTAATGTAGAATATACCTTTGCTTCTTGCAAAGTGTCTAAAACATCTTCGATGATAGGTAACGGAAATTTATCTTTCACAAGCTTCTGATTCAATTTTCTGTAGTCAATGCACATTCTCGAAGATCCATCTTTCCTTTTTACCATTACGATTGGACTTGCATATTCTGCAGAACTCGGACGTATAATGCCTTCGTTGAGCCATTCTTCTATCTGTTTGTTTATACTTCTTGTCTTTCTGTGAAAGCTAATCGACGAGGAGGTTGACAGACTGGTTCTTCGTCTTTTAAAATAATTCTCATTGTGACGTCAGTAGATGCTGTTTTTTCTGGCTTGTAGTCTTGAATTAACTTTTCAAGTTCCTTCTTGATTTGACGATTTTCAACATGACGTAGGTCTAGTTCTTGAAGATTTTCAGCAGATATTTGCATAAGCTGTGCATGATTCTCATATTTGTTGAATTTAACTCCTTCTTTAGTGAAACTTATCGATGCTTCTTCCAAAAGATCTGATCCAATAACTGCTTCGAATTTTAATTTATCAGCCGGTACAACATGCCAGGTTAACGAGTAATTTTCATCATCTATTTTGAACTCATGTTCAAAGGAACCGATAGTTGTCACTTGTGCTTCACCAATACCTGTGAGAAGCATCTTGTTTTTCGATGATTTTGTTGGATCTATTATTCTTCTGCTCGTGTTTTCTCGAAGCAAACTTACGGTACTACCACTGTCTATGAGCGCCGTGATTTTCACCTTTCCAAAAAATATCTCTTTAGTACGTAAACCTTCTTTAACGATGAGTGTGCAAGTTTCTTTTGGAGGTTCTTTGAATTTCTGTGATTTTGAATAGTTCGTCTGAGCATGCTTGGAAGCATTGTGATTTGAGTGTTTCTCGTAATTTTTGTTGTAATACCCTTTCTGCGCGCTGTCTTGATATCTTTGAACAGATTCGTACTTGGTAACAGGGGCTTCGTAATGTTTGTTGTAATTCGTGGACGCTGGAAACTTCTTATCTTTTCTGTTATACTCGAATTTTCCCTGTGCTTCATATCTGCGATTCTTTTCTGTGAATTTGAATTCTTGTTTTTTCACAAATGGACTGTTAGATTTTTGTTTCAGAGTCCTTTTAAAGTCTTCGAATTCTTCTAGTTTTTCTGCTAATTGAACAGGGGAGTTCATATTTGCTCATTCATCAAGATAATATTCTTTAAATTCAAAAGGAGTTTTCGTTTGAGTTGATCTGTTATGATTAGATCTGATAACTTGTTGAAAGTATCTATCTTCAATCCATCTATCCATCCATTGAAGTAAGTGTTTAACTCATGGTAAAAATCAATCCATGTTCTTTCAGATGCTTTTTGGTGAGTTTTGTCGAAACTTTTCTGGAGTTAGTTTAAAGCGTTTCAGCAGTAAATCTTTAACGTGTTCGTAAGAGTTAGCTTTATTGTCAGGCTCTCTCGCTATGATGTGAGATACTTCGATCGGTAACAAGCCTAACAGATGAGAAACCCAGTTTTCTTGATCAATATTCAATCTCTGCGCTTGACGTTCAAATAATTTTAGATAAAGACTGATGTCTTCTTTCAAATCAAAACGATGTATAAACTTTGAAATTTCTTTGACGAGAAATTTAGTATCACTTTCTTTGGATGTATCAGCGCCTAACTTGGATTGTGTTTGGATTCTTAACTTTTCCAACTCAAACTCATCTTTGCGTTTTTGCTCATCTAACCTCAATTGTTCGAAGCGTAATTTTTCTTCTCGTTCTTCAATGCGTAATTTTTCTTTTTGCTCTTCAATGCGTAAATTTTCTTCTCTGGCTTTGCGATCCTCAACAATCGTTGAATGTATGTTTTTGGTCAGTTCTTCGTCATAATCTTCACTACCAATAATTAGATCTTTGAGTGTGGCGATGGTCATCGATTTATCGAATTTTAAATTTAATTCCGTGGCTAAGACAAATAAATCTTCGCGTCGACCTTTGCCAAGATACGCCATTTTAAAATTTAAATTTAAGTTTAGATAGTAACCAAAGAAATAAACAAAATTGTCACGCGTTCAAACAAAAACAATGATGTTGCTATTGGCAATTCTCGTTTGCATTTACAAAAATTCTCAAGTTAAAATGATATTGCATCAAAATACACTAAATATACATTGAAATATTCAAATTCTATTCATTTAGAAATATTTTAAACCAGTAACGTGTAAAGACAGCAGTGCGAGATAAAATACGTAATGCTTAATTTAAAGTAGGCAAATCATTAATTTCAACTAAAAACAAAACCTTTTTTTTTTTTAAATCATTTGATATATCAGTTATCTCATTTCGTTATGCAAAAAGAATTTGAAAGAAAAAATAAATATAAATCTTGTTTAGAAACAGTGATTAAATTAATTGCGATATGAAAAAGAATTAAGGAATATAAAGTTCTTTGCTGAAAAAAGCAAACAATTAGAAGTTAGTCACTTATAGAAAAATCTGGTATGTTTTTTATTACACCAATAAAAATAAAATCTTTTTAGGATCTCATCAGCACCTTCTAAGGATAAACACATGTTTCAGCATAATAATTCTGTCAAAAATGAACTCAGAATACTCTTATATATTGAACGATAAAATACACAACATTAAAATAAGATTGTACATGATCTTTCATCAATTTTAAAAAACATAGCATATTCTTTCAAAATATATTTCTCGAATACTCGTAAAAAATAATTAATTACTAAACATCTGCAAGAGAAATGTTAAACTATATGAGTCATTGAAATTACGATTGCAACGAAACGGAAAAATGTTTAAGAATGTAAGAAACATTAATCTCTTAGTTCAAGGTTAATGACGCACTTTTCGTACACACATGAAATGCAGATTCAAATATAAAACTTGAATATTACGTACGACTTTCTTAATATTTTAAAAGATACTTGTAGAAAATTTTAATTGATATGATTTCTATACACATAGAAAAATAGTATTTCGGAAAAACACACATCATATTTAAAAATATAAATTACTTCATGAAATCGACTACAACAACTTTTTCATAGTCAAATTAACGGTGACTCACGTATTCTTTTAGATTTTTTTCCTTTTGAAGAACAATTTAAAAAGTACCTGATACAGTTGACGACGTGTGAATTACTTGAAAACAAAAACTTCAAAGGATCCTGGATGTGTTCACTGGACTTGTGAAACTCTTGTAGTTGTACACGGCAGAAAATAACTTGAAGCACCTAAATGTTAGTATGTTATGAGAGGCAATCCGCATTTTCGATTCAGTCCGCTTATAAATTAGGCTTGCAGCCAAAAATGTTTTTTTTTTAACGAAGAAGAGGGTTAGAAGGTTATCAACTTATTATTTAGAGAAGATTTTCGAAATCAAATCCCAGGCGATCCCCCAATTATTTCTGTGGGAGTCCGAATAAATCTTCGAATAAAAATCAGACTCTTCAGAAGGCGGGATTTTAGATTGGCGTAGGTGGTTTGTCTAGGGGTAAGTATTTAAGGGTGAGTGATGAATTAAATGAATCTAAGTCATTAAAACACGAATACTTCTTTTAAGTAAAAGAGAGAATTTATTTAAAGTTAAAGGAAAATATTTACAAAAAAGATAATTACAAATAGAAAGAAATGCAGGAATTAAGTTAATTAAAAGTTGAGTAATACCTTTAGAAGACGGGGAAATGAACCTTTCTCATTATTGGATGTTAGGACTGGTGGTGCCGCGTTGGGCGCGGAAATGCGGTAGACGCGATGTGTTGATCAAGCAGTAGTTAGTTGGCCTCTGCCGAAAAATTATTCAAGCCGGAGCTACGAAAGCTTACTAGATGGCGCTGCTTCGGAATGCAGTAATAAATCAAATTGAGATTTATGGTCCTCTGAAAAGGATATCACTCAACCTTTTTACAAATGTTTCAAAGGGAAAATCCTACATATATATATATATATATTTCTTATCGTATATCGTATAGCAATTAATCGTTTCTTATATCGTATCGCAATTAACTTTTGCGGTTCTGCTCTCCTTATTTGGCGGGAACACATTACTGCACTCTTGGCCATCGTTTTAACTCCGATTTAGTAGGTTATGTTTATGTTCCTATGTTATTTAGTTTAATGATTTTTTAATATTTAAATTCTACATATATAACTCTTTCTTTTCCTCTTGGTACATAGTATGACAGATTACAGGTGAAGGTTGGCGCCGCAAAACTTGTTTAAACCTGCAATCCTGGTTCCTAAGGCCAGGAATTTGTCTTTATACTATGTGCCTCCTTCCTACTTTTAGTTATCTTAGGTATATAACTATATGTCTATTTTTATATTTTTGTGTATGTATTTGTGTATATGTATAAATTTATATATATGTGTATGTATATGTATATGATTATATATTGAAAAAATTATTTTATATTGGATTATATATATATACCTTCAAAACATTTCAAAATTATCTTGAACAGAAAAAAAATTTATTGAATAGAAAACCCTTTCATATCTTCCAAAAGGAAAATCTGAGAAAAAACATTTAAAATTTGTAAAGGCATAAAACAGAAACTAAGAATGTGTCTGTAAATCTCTAATTTTTTAATTCGTTTTTTTCCAACTGAAGAAGGTTGTAAAATAGCTTGTAATTTTCTATGAGACAAAAATCGTTTTAACCTATAATTATATATCATATAGGAGCTAATCTTTCACTGCAATGTAATGGTATTAATAATAAATCATTATTATTGTTGTTACTAAAATCAACAACTGTATGAATCACAAAACTTGAATTTTACTTTACATATGCAGCATAGAATAAGTCTAATTGTCATATATCACTTTGACACTATTGGTACTTCAATACATGGTTAGCTGTTCTGTGATTAAGGTCTAATTTTTTTGATAAGTATTTAACTATCTTTTTATAGATCATGGCTAAGAAAAAGGATTTAAATTAATTATTTATATAGTTTTATTTTTAAAATTAGTCTTTTAAATACACTGAGGAACATTGAAAATAGCGACTCAAGAAGGAAGCTAAGTACAATCGCGAAACTTTGCAAATAAGTACAGCATAATGTGATATGCAAATGATCCAAATTTTGTGCCAATACGCCTGCTCATACACGCCGATGTGGCGCTACAATCCGGAAGAGAGTGCTATATAAGCCAGCGCAAATTCGAAGATTCATAAACGTGACGATTACCTGCCGATTGTAGGAAGACTTTGGTAAGTAAAACATGTCAGGTAAACGTGCTAGAAGATATTTCTCACGCTTATGTGAGTTTGAGAGAGGCCTGATCATCGGGATGAAAACTGCAGGATGGTCGACGCACCGTTTTGCTGGCCAGGTCGATCGTTCGGAGTGTGCCGTTAGAAATTCTTGGGAGCAGTGGGCACGAGAAGGTACCCACGCGTGGAAAACCGGGTCTGGAGCGACCAGGAAGACCACGAGGAGCGAAGGATCGTGCGGCAAGCACTTGTGGACCTCACAGTGACTCGTTCAACGATACGAGCAGACGTAGGCGTTGCAGTTGTTCCACAAACAATTTCCAGAGACCTTGCAGAAGCAAATCTTAAATCCAAGCGCCCTTTCCATGCACTCCCTTTAACACCGGAACATCGGCAACTGCCTCTACAGTGGTGCCAAGCCAGATCAATGTGGAATGTCACAGATTGGCAAAAGGTTGTGTTAAGTGATGAATCCCGGTTTGTTTTGGGGACAGATGATAACCGTGTACGGGTGTGTAGGTGCCCTGGTGAGCAGTACAATTCCCCCCACACACACTGTTCTACGTCACACTGCCCGCACAGCTGGTGTAATGGTCTGGGGGTCATAGCCTATGATAGCCGGTCCACTTTAATTGTGATGCGTGGAACCTTAACGGGCCAACATTTCGTTGATGATATTCTGCGATCTCATGTAGGACCTTTCTTAAATGGTCTCCCAGGGGCAATTTTCCTGCAAGATAATGCTCGTCCACATACAGCAAGAGTTGCTCAAGACTTCCTACGTCATTTTCAGACTCTTCCATGGTCGGCCTGCTACCCCGATTTGTCCCCTGTAGAGCACGTGTGGGATCAGCTAAAACGGCAGATGCCATCGTGTCACTCTGTACATGATTTAGGAGTTGGCTTTTCAAGATTTGTGGGCCCATCTGCCTCAAGACAACATAAGGTGTCTAATCAACACAATGCCGCACCGTGTGGCGGCATGTATTGCAGCTGGAGGTGGTCCAACGCGCTATTGAAGTTGCCCAGTATTTGTGTCGTTGCACACCCTGTATTCGTTTAATTGTCTTGTTTTTGAGATCAAGTGAATCTCTCATCTGTGTCATTATGTGTATTAAATTTCATTTCAATCCGATGCTTTCTTCTTGGGTCGCTATTTTCAATGTTCCTGAGTGTAAAATAACGTAGTATATATATACATATACATTACATATGTTCAATAAATGTATATTAATCACTTGAATTAATGAAATTATATACTGATGTATAAAACAACACTTTGTTATAAGCAGATTTCAGCCTTTATTAGTATATGTATTTTTATGTTACTAATAATTTTCGAATTGTGCGTTCATTGAAAATATTTAATTAACATAGTAACTCTTTTATAAATCAATACAAATTATTGGATTTTAAAAATATGAAGAAATTAACGAGCTGATTCTTTGGGATGACAAAAAAGAAGAAGAAAAAAATTCTTTGGGAGGAGTAGAAATTACTTTCAAACAGCTAAAGAAAACACATCAACAGCTAGAAATCACAAGTTTTTTCTTGCATAATATACGATGAGCAATATTCGTCTTTGAACAGTGAAGAAGGGCAAACAGGTCAAGCAGTCCTAAAAACTACAGTTTGGACTTCTTTCCCTCCCTCCCCCTCTATTGTGGGGAACCAAAAGGGAGACACCAGATATTTCTTTGTCTTTAGTTGCTTCCCTAACGAGTTTATGTCGTCTAAAATGGAATTCTTAGTACACAGTTTTGTCGTATTTTCATAAATACCAGAAATAATAACATTATATTTATAAAATAAGAAATGGAAATGTGGTTAAAAAAGGTTATAACAATTTATGATGAAAAAGTGCTCTAATGATCATTTTCACAGAAAAATGACGTTTTCTTTTTAGACTTGTATCGAAATTTATTATGTTCTTGATGAGAGTTTCTTACAAGGCAATTCAGAAATTCAAATTTCAGTACAGCTTGTTTCTACCATCTACATTTTCTTAAACAGGATACCACATAATGTAGCCTATTTTCTATTAAATGAAGCTGTTATTTGGTTACCAAACACACACACACATGCGTAAAAATTAAACAATATGTTTGAAATGAATTAGGAAAGGAGCTTATAATTTTCTTTGAGACAAAAATCGTTTTAACCTACATTTATATTATATAGAATATAATATCTTATTGTTATCTAATGACATTAACATCAAATTATTATTATTGTTACTAAAAAAATTATTATTATGTGACTTAAAACTTGAATTTTCATTTACATAGAATATGTCAGGTGTATTGTTATGCGACACTTTTATCAACGATGTAATTCAGAATTCGAAGAATGCGTAATTATTCGAATCTCGGCGTACACAGGGACGATGAATAGTGAGTGAGAGAATATTAACGTCGCACTGTGCAGCTAGCTAAACGAGGGCTTTTGGCGACGGACAACGTAATTTTGAACCATGGGCAAGTGGACGACGCCTGAGCTGGCACCCCTGTATCCTAACTACCTCACCACACCAACAGGAGGACGTTTGAGCTCTCGACAAATATAACGTGCATCGCTCCCATACACGGCGGGTCTTTAGTGGTAGTGGGCTTGGACTCGTGACAAGGCCAGCCACGATCCAATACCTTAACCACTCGGCTACCACTGCCACATGTCTTTGTTCAAACCTCCTCCAGTTGGTGGGGTGTGGAAGTTAGTAGAGGGGGGAGCTAGCTCAGGTATCATTCTCGTCACTTGATTATGGTTCATAATTGGGAGATAGGTTGCCCAAAGTCCTCGATTAACGAAAAAGTACGACGTTAATATTCACTCACTCAACCCTTATTAAAAGTTGTATTTTTATGTTATTAATAATTGTGCAAAATTTGTAATAATTGTGTGGTTATTGGAAAACATATTTAATTAACATCGTAAATCTTATATAATTCAATTTGAATTATTGGAATAAAAAAATATGAAGTGACCGAAACTGATTGTTTAGGATAACAAAAAATAAATAAGTAAATATAAAATTTCTTTGCTCCCATAAAAATATTATTTCTAACAGGCTTCAGCAGTAAAAGTATGAGTTAATAGCCATTTCCTTGAAAGAACCGATTATTCTCACAAATATCTCCTTTTATAAAAACAAAAAAAGTTTTTCGTGATGCTGTAATAAATTTACTTCTACTTAAGGTGAAATAAATAAAAGAAACTACATCTGTACAACAACTATATGACTAGTAGTGAAAGTCAAAGGAATAAAAAAAGAGAATTTGCCTAAAGTTGGATCGAATTTATCTATAATAATGAAATGCCGGTCTTTCAGTCACAAAAACGAAAATTAGGTATAATAAACTGAGATGATCTGAGATTATAAGTATTTGCGATGAAATGCTTTAAATGGCCCTTTTCAATAGGAAAAAATATTCAGGAAAACATTCTTAAATATAGAAATTATATTCTTGCACTTTTACTTGGTCTGCATACATGTTAATTTTTTCCCCTAAGTTTTTGGACAAATATCGAGAACAAATGTTTTTGCTTGAAATAGTTCATTGATAGGTTCAATTTTAGACAATATTGCTAATTATACTCTTAAAAATTATTGAAATTTCTTGTATTGAATCCAATAAATTTTTAATTAATGAACTTTTCTAGGTTATTACGAGTTTGTTCAAACTGTGCATACACTGCTTTAACCGAATCTATTTTAGCTTCCCAACGGGTATAGTAAGATTGTCTCAGAGTAATGCTGGTGGGGAAGTGGTCCCTATGTGTTTTTGTCTCAGGAAACCAGACGAGGATGTTGACACAACTCTTTTATTTTCACACTCGGTTGCCCAGGGAGTATGTCGGAACACTTACGATGGGCACCGTTTCTGCGCTCTCGCTCGTCTGGTCTCCCACACACACTCTGAAAACTCTTAATCGCGTTTCGCTTAATCACCGCCGCGCGGAGCCCACTGCGCATGCTCGAACATACCCCCCGGCCTTGCAATATTAATATTCAACAATAGCCATACAGTTTCACAATTCACAACAAGTTTCACAAAAATTACATAATTGTTTTCAAAATTATTATATATATAAAAGGTACTATAAATTTTCAGTAAAAAAAAGTTAAAAGTACAATAGCACAATTTAAAGACAAACACATAATTTCTTAAATGGAAATTAACCTTAATTATTTACATCTATAGGTAGAATACAGATCTTAGTTATGAACCTCTTAAATTCTCCGGTCTTTGTTTTAATTTTGACTGTTCTCACTTTATCATCAGAACCTTGATAGACCTCAACGACGCGCCCTAAAAGCCAGTTGCAAACTGGTGTTAAATCCTCCTTTACAATTACCACTGTACCACACATTACATTGTCCTTCTCGATCATCCACTTTTCTCTCTGTTGGAGAGTATTCAGATAATCGGTACTCCATTTTTTCCAAACTACCTGAATTACCTTTGTTGTTCTCTGCCAACGGCTTAATCTATTGTCACTAATATTAATTACTAGGGGCTCAAGAATAGAATTAATTGATCTACCAATCAAGAAATGTGCAGGCGTTAATACCTCAAAGTAATCAAAATCATTGGATATTGGCGTAAAAAAAGGGGGTCTGGAATTTAAAATTCCTTCTACCTGGATAATCACTGTTTCAAACTCCTCGTAGGTGAGTCGGGATCTTCCCAGTGCTCGCTTGAGGTGATATTTCACTGACTTTATGCCTGCCTCCCAAAGACCTCCCATATGTGGAGCCCTTGGTGGAATAAAATTCCATTCAATACCTTCCTCAGTGAAATATGCCGCCAGATTTTGATCTGGGTCTTATAAAATACCTTTAGTTGAGGATTCGCACCAACAAAATTTGTTGCATTATTCGCAAAAATTTTGGAACATTTTCCTCGCCTAGACATGAATCTCTTAAGGGTCGCAATTATTGCATCCGAAGTCAAATTGGAAAGAATTTCTAGGTGAATGGCACGTGTCACAAAGCAAATGCAAACACAAACATAAATTTTATTCAAAACGCCCTTTCTCTGGTGTTTGTAAGTTACAAAATATGGACCTCCCAAATCTAGTCCAGTTATACTGAATGGAGGGGCCATATTTACTCTTTCATATGGAAGATTGCCCATTATTTGAGAAGAGGGAATTGGTTTACACTTGAAACACACCACATAAGTATGAACCGTTTTCCTAGCTAGGTTTCTACCTCCTAAAGCCCAAAATATCAATCTTACTGCATTCAGCAGTTCTTGTGGACCAACGTGAAATAATTTCTTATGCAAAGTTATGAAATATATTTTACTCAATTTAGAATTTTTAGCCAGTATAGCTGGATGCTTTTGGCTGTAGGGTATGGAAGCTTTTTCCAGCCTTCCACCAACTCTCAGGATTCCCCTTTATCATCTTGGAATATATTCAAAGATTTAAGATTACCTGACGGGTCACTTAAGTTAATGCCACTCTTTAATAATTCAGTTAATTTTCTTTAATAATTTCAGTTAACTCAACGATAGTTGCTTTTTCAGCAACAATCTCACCAAGTTCAAGAGCTACGTTCCGAAGATCTTCCTTACGGCAGATCTTAAACATTTTTCTAAAATTAATTTAGTCCTCAATTTATAATAATAAAAACACAAAAAAGACCACTACTCACGTCACCTTGAATAGCTCACTTCTCCGGCTCGACGGACCATGGTGGGGGAAGTGGTCCCTATGTGTTTTTGTCTCAGGAAACCAGACGAGGATGTTGACACAACTCTTTTATTTTCACACTCGGTTGCTCAGGGAGTATGTCGGAACACTTACGATGGGCACCGTTTCTGCGCTCTCGCTCGTCTGATCTCCCACACACACTCTGAAAACTCTTAATCGCGTTTCGCTTAATACACTTATTCACCGCCGCGCGGCACCCACTGCGCATACTCGAACAAATGCTTAGATGCTTTAGTAGAATTTCTCATTTTTCTAGATGCAGAAAATAAGCATTGAAATATCCAGTCCCAATTTTTATAGTACATACTACTGGAAGTGAGATCACAAACTATATATAAAAAATTAAGAGATGATAGACAAGGGGATTTTGTTACAAGGTTAATTTGTAGTTACAAGGTGACAGCATAAATCTTATTAAAAACAAGGATCATGTCTTCAATTTTGGCTTTAAAAAGACATATCTGTCATTTATCACCAATTATGGAATATCGTAAGCAAATTTTTAATTACTTTTTCAGCATGGTTGCCAATCTCCAAAACAAAAAAGAAAGAGGGGAAACAAGTTTTGGATACCACCGAGAAAATTTAGAGTTAAACCTGACACAATTGATTCCAAATGTTGAAAAAATTATTGAAGCATCATATTTATTCCTCTCTTTAAAATCATTTGTTTGTTGTTCATTTATTATATGTATTAACTAAATTTTAATTCAATTAACGTGTTTTTTCTTAAGTTTTAAACACCATACTTCACTTCAGTTAGAAATTTAAATAGTTTAAAGTAAGTAGACCTATACCATTTGTCATTTAATTGGTAAATCTGCAAAAATTCAATATTAGGTAAGCAGGGGTCTACCCCAAACCAAAGAGCATGGCAAGGGGTCTATGAAACAAAAAAGTTTAGGAACATCTGCTGTATAGGATCTGCGTTTATTTTTCTTACTCAATGTTTGTCATTTTGAGTATCCCCTCAGGAAAGGGGACACTTGCTAAGGTCTGTCAGTTGTAAAATTGGTAAAAGTAATGCTAGTTCTTTTTTAGGGTGGTGGGGGTTAAAACAGCAGTAAATTTTGACCATGGGAGAGTTCTTATTTTTGGACAAAGATCAGTGGTGAAATGTTTTCGACTCTCGAAACTCTTAGAACTGTAAGATGTGTTTTGGGGAATCCCATTCCACATATAGAAGAATATATCTTAAAATAATATTTAAAGTATGTAGATAAACATATCTTTGATATTATATGTAAGGACAATTTTAAAAAGTTATTTTATTTTTTATTAAAAAATTTCATGATGTAAGTTTAATGTTATTTACTCATTGATAATATTAATTTTTGATCCAATTGTCACCAAAGCATGTATTACATTTAGTAACTGATATTTTCTCACAATTTTTTACACAAACTGTAAACGTATATGAAAAATTATGAAATTATCTGCACTAGCATTTCATATTCCGCGTTTAATTCGTTTTTATATTTTATTTTTGTAACCACTCGCGTTGAGAAATATTTTTCACTTACTAAATACATTTTTGTGAAATGTTCATAGCTGTGGTGTGAGAAATTCTGTGTATTTTGCATGAATTAGCAATCTAAAGTTTAAAAGTTTTAGCTTAAATTTAAATTTTAGCATCGAATATGTTGGTATGTTGATAAATTCTTCCATTTTCTTCTTTATACGTGTTTCTCCCCCCCCCCCACACACACACAAATGTAAAAGGTTTCAAAACATTGTACTAACTAGTATGAAATTACTTCATGGAACTCGGGATAGCAAACAATAGCATACACACAACCTACTAGATAAAGAAGAAAAGTTTTTAAAAATTCATTTATTATGTTACAATAAAAGTTTAAAAAGTTTTTCAAAACAAAGTTAAATTACGCAGAAATAAAATTTTTAATTTTAATGTATATCATCTTTAGATAATTATGGTTATACGAATTTCATGAGAACGTGAATCCATTTTGCATACACATTTGTAATATTTCTTTCCAAATTTTTTTTATTGCGACTCGTGGAATCCCAAGGTTCTGTGGAACACAATATGAAGATCAATTCTCTAGATAAATGACGAAGAGAAAGAAACTGTTTAATTTTTTTCCTGAATAAATTATTTTTAAAGGAAGAATAGAAAAAGAAAGTATTTTGAAAGTAGTTACGTTAATAATTCTAAATATTATATTTATCGTTATATAAATGACATAATCATTTTTGGCAAGCAAGCCAATTTTATACCCAATACTAATTTTTATCCACAACATCTTAATTTAATACAGACAAATAGTAACAACAATGAAGCAAATTTTCTTGACATACATGTCAAATTAATAGATAATGTAATAGTTTCTAATATTTATGATAAAAGAGAAGATTTTAATTTCAATATAATAAAAGTTCCGCAGTTGGGAGAGTAATGTACATATTTCTATATTCAGAAATATTGCTATTAATTATATACAACGCAATAAATTTCTAGTGTCAAAAAATCAGAAATAATAAATAACTATAAACATTTTACTAAATATTGTTTAAATCAGAAGTACCCAATTCATTTTATTAATAGTTATATGAATGAAGCTATTCAAAATTGTAAGATTTAAAAATTCTTAGATTAATTATAGTTTAATACTATAAATTTACACATTTCGTAGTAATAGTTACCTCCATATTCTATTATTAGTTAAAATTACTTATTATTATTTAATTCATATATACTCTAGTTACATAAAGGGGAAAGGTTGGCTGGCCAAAACACATGTTCAACTCCACTTTTATATAAATTATTTTATATTTTAGCTGTCCTAAGTCAGCAATGTTTATAATACTGCAGCATCCATTTTATAATTTTTAATCTAGTGTCCTTCATTGTATGCTCTCTTTACTGTATCTGTGTGTTTTTTCGAATGTGATTGATGTGAATGTTTATCTCTTGTTTGTAGAGAATTAGACTATATATAATTAAAAAACGCTGTTTCTGATTACGTAGATTAAATAGAAATTTCGCTATGCTTGCAAATACTATATGTTTCAAATTTAGATTGAAAATTCTACAACGAAAGTTTTCGAAATGCGTTCTGAAATTTTCATTTTTTTTTCTTTCTGCTTGGGGAAAAAGGGGATAGGGGCCACGGTAGCCGAGTGATCAAGGTATTGGATCGTGGCTGGTATTGTCACGAGTTCGAGCCCAGTACCACTAAATACCCTCCATGTAGGGGAGTGATGCACGTTAAATCTGTCGAGAGCTCAAACGTCCTCCCGTTGGTGTGGTGTGGTAATAAGGAGAGGGGGTGCCAGCTCAGGTGCCGTTTTACGTCACGTGGTCTGTCGCCAAAAGCCCTCACGTAGCTGATTGATTGACCATGGTTCAAACGTGCATTACGTGGTCCGTCGCCAAAAGCCCTACCACGGGCCACATAGCTGAACAGTGCGATGTTAATATTCACTTCACTCACTGGGGAAAAAAGAATTTTCTTCCCTCTTTCTGGCTGATTTATAATCAAAATTACTCATGTTTTTTTCTCTGAGGAGATAAAATTTCTGATTTTAGCAATATCTTTCAAGAGAACTTTCTTTTAAAAAAATAAGATTTAATATAATTATAACATTTGTGAAATTTATGTAATTGAAAGATTCATTCATTCGAATACAAAAATTGATGCTTGAAAAGTCATTTTTAATTAAAAACTAATATTTTGTTTATATTTAAATGATATTTTCTAATAAAAAATCAATATCTTTATTTATTTCTGATTTTAAACTTAAGATTATACAGAAAACTTTATTACATTGAAAAAAGCACTAAATGTATTAGTACAGAAAAATAAAATTTATTAGTTATTTCTTTCATTTGAAATATAACCAACAAACCATTGTGTGAATTCCATACATATTTATAATAATATTACACTCCGATGAATACATTAAATCTATAATAAGTATGATTAAAAATCCCTTATGCTTGCTTCTTATATGTTGTTTTCTTATGCTTGCTAAAGAGTCTGAAAGTAATTCAAAGTTTTATTCAAATATTTCTAAGGACCAAAAACATATTTTCCATCAAGAAAGCAAAAAAAAAACATTTTTAACTTCAGTAATATGGAAAAATCAATTGCACTTAGCTTTATTACAGATTTTATATTTTGTCTTTTAGTTTTAAAAATAACATTTCCCAATTTCAGTAAAAGTATAACTAAAAAAATAAATTAAAGAAAATAATTAGCTATATTGGAAATTTACTCAAGCATATCTTCTTTCTTTACGAAACTCAGTCGAGCATTTATGAACGAAAGTAGAAATACTAATTTATTCAGCAATATATTTTTTTCCTCGTCTTCTGGAGTTTGCGTTGACAAAATTTTAGTTAATATTGTTACGTAGATCCGAGGGTTCGAGGATTTTATGCAAAAAAAAAAACAATCACAAAGAAAAAAAATAATCAGTTGTTTACGAGCGATGCGAATTTATTATCGAAAATCCAATTCTTTAAATACAGGATTCAGCAGCAATATTCACAGGGTAAATATCCGAAGGTCTTCACACCTTTGACAGCAATCAAACGAAATAACAGTGTTTAAAAATACACGTACGTAAAGATTATTCACACAAGCACAGCCGAGCTAGTCAAAACAATCCTCACTACTCGCTGGCTTAATCAAGACTGCTCCGTATCGGCGAGCATCGTTTTTATAGGCGCGATAGAAACTTCCAGAAATTAACCGTTCGTGTCATTGAACTTGACACTAGTGGAGAGATCTACTACTTTCTAGAAGATTCCAGAGGGTTCCGAACTCGCCAACATGGTCGCCAAAGTCACCAAATTGACCGCCAACTTAGTCTCCAAAAATGATGCCAACTTGGTCTACCGCCAAGATTTCGCCAAGCTCTCATTGAATCGCCATTATAACGTAAGGGGTGGTATTGCTTGTGAATAGTACAATTTTAACATGAAATAAATATAACATAGAGTAATATATCAAATCTATATTATTGGGAAAATATAATGGATTTAATTAATGTGCGGTTTTGGTATACGCATTATGTAATAAGTATCTTTCTATTTTATGTATTTTTTAGGAATTTCAGAGTGATAAAATACTTGTTAACAAGCCTTTCAACGTTTATTGATTTGTATTGTTTTGGGTCTTAATTCAGTCTTATACGGTTTGGTTTGCACTTCATTGAAAAAGATTAATTTAGGTAGTGGGTGCTTTGTCTAAGAATTTTGTTTTAACAAACATTATATTTCACAGTGCACCGATTATAATTTTAATTTCTTATACTTATATGAAAAATATATTTTTCATTCTTGATTATGAAATGTATATTACATGTAACTTAATTTTAGAACATGTTAAACACATAGAAAATGTATTATAATTTTTCTTAATGTGTGTGATTAATGTCATTCAAATAAATCCTATTCATCTGTATATACAAAGAAGAATATCTTCTCACTCAATGACACACTGATCACGATATCTCTAGAACTATCAGACCTACAGCAGCGCTTCTCAAACTTTCAGTATTTGTGACCCAATATTCAATCATAATTTTCATCACGCCCCCTTTGTAGAACAACAATGCATTGAATTCTATAATACTATACTTGGATGCTAAAGCTACAATACAACTTAAAACCTTTAAGTTCCCCCGGCGTATGTGAACGTTTCCCTTAGTCAAAGTGCCTTGGACGTATATATACGTCTATTCAAAGTACGATCTTTTCTGTGCACTGCTATTCATAAAATTTTTCCGAAGTCCTTGGAATGTAATAAATGACCTTGACAGTGTTATCGAAAGACTTACTTATTTTGCAGCAGAGTGATATCTATATGAACTTGTACCAACATCCCGCGAAGACGGTCGTCTTGGCGTGATCGGTAACGTACTCTCATTCGTTCGGAACGGAACGTACCCAGAACAATCCTTCCCTCCTTCATTGGTGACCCTGGCCGTGATATGAACCGCACCCTTCACGCGCTGCAGTCGTGGCGCCATCTATCCACCGCAAAAGCAACCAAACCGTCAAACATTGACGCAATTAAAACCGTCAAAGAATGGCGCAATTAAAACCGTCAAACAATGGCCCAAATAAGCCGTTACTTCTCAAAGCCGTCTCACACAAGTGACGCAACTGCTTACAT
Organism: Trichonephila clavipes; assembly: GCA_019973935.1. NCBI lineage: Eukaryota > Metazoa > Arthropoda > Arachnida > Araneae > Nephilidae > Trichonephila > Trichonephila clavipes. The sequence continues at coordinate 67,895 of BMAU01020408.1, forward strand.
GCTCTCCACGAATATGGTATCGTGCGTTCGCCTATTCGCCGAAACACTGGCAGGGGAGTATGCAGCAGTGTGATATCTATATGAACTTGTACCAACATCCCGCGAAGACGATCGTTTTGGCGTGATGGTTAGCGTACTTGCATTTCATTCGTACGTTCGGAACGGAAGGTACCCAGAACGAACCTTCCCTCCAACAATTTCAAAAGATTTGCTCTTATATACTTATTCCATCCCCCTCCCAATACATCACATACGTTTGCATATGTGGAAAATGGTGGCATTGGGGCAGCGAATCGAGTAACTTTCAAACCGCAGTTAAGGAATTAATTATAAACCGTACAAATTGTCAAGGTAAGTGTTAATTTCTGTACATAATTTTATATGTGACAAGTCCTTAGGGTCACTGGAAATTATTAAACTTGTTCTTAACTCAGTATTGTTAAATTAATTATAAAGTACATTGCGCAGTACTGATACATTAATAAGTGTATTATATGTTTGTAAATGTGTTTTTTTAATTTTTATTATATCAAAATAGCCCCACTCGTTGAGATATCACACCTCCCTAGCGGGTTGCGTTCCACATTTTGAGAAACTCTCCCTTAGATCCTTCATATCCATCTAAAAGAAGTCTGTGCACATTTCCCGGCCGGAAAATGTTAACTCCAAAGAGAAACTACTTTCTTTTACAAAATCAACATCCCTAAAAGAAGTACTTATGCACTTTACAAATGGGAGACTTCGATACAGAGGAGGTCCAATTTCAATTCATGAATTTAAAATTTGGTAAGCATGTACCTTCGGGGATTCTTTTCTTTTAATGTAGGATTATACAAAGTTTCATACAGTTTGTTTTGTGGAGAACTTTTTTGAAGCAGAAACAATATAGTGTATGGAGTTACCAGCATACTCCCCTAATCTTAATCTGATGCAGCATGTTTGGGGCACACTCGGATGACACGTCTTTGCAAGTCCAATATTTCCGGTTACTCTTCAAGATTTGGAAATTGCACTTTATCAAGAGTGGAACAGTGTTGCTCAAAGTCTCTTCTCGATAGCCTGATTATATCAATGTTAACCAGGTGATAGGAAGTTTTTGTAGTTTGGAGGAGCACACTGTGATGACCCCCTTGGGTCACACCTTGAACACCAAGATTAATTTGAGGCAAAGAACCACCAAAAGCCATTTTGAATAATAATATTATTTATTTTTGTTATAATTTCCTCAAAAATCTCTGATAACAGATAATATAATTATGTTACGTCATCTAAAGGGATTTGCCTTTATATTAAATTAAATTACTAAGAATACGATTGATTACTAATCTAGCTCAACTCAAGTAAGGTTTACCGAAACTAGGAGATCCGAGAAACACACGTATTCGAATTCTTAATTGTCATTAACTTAACTAAGTATCTCAACCTGACGCTCACTTTAAGCGTACGTGAATTATATTTACCGCTGGCTTATATCAGCTTTCTGGTACGTCTAGCAGCACGACGTTTTCACGAATCTAATCTCTTTGAATCTTCTAGTTTTACTTTTAACGTTGTTGGCTTAATAGCCTACCATCATCTCTCTTGCTATCTCGCAACTCTCGACTTAAATACATTATCTAATTTGAATATCCCAAACTTCTTTTTGGAGTTGATTGGAAATAAACGCGAATTTATATTCCTCAGAAAGACGCCTAAGAAGATTAGTGGAAAGGTTCCGTACAGATTCGTCACAACACAACCTATTAAACAACCTGTATCATTTCTAAACAATCAGTTTCTTGCCATTGACATGTAACCAGATTACTTCCCTGAAATATTCTTTTACGTTCTTTTTACCATTCCAAGGAATTGAAATTTCCCGTATCATTATTTTTTTTCTTTCTGTAATTAAGTGCTTCTCAAACTGTGGGGTGTGCCCCCTAGTGGAACATCATTTCCCTACAAGGAGGCGCGAGTATATTGAGAAGACGAAAACAAGAGATTACTTTAAAAATTATTAAGTTTCTTAAAGTAACCACACAAAAACAAAATACATTTTATAATAAAAAAATAAAATACATATTTACACTGATATAATATACTTATAAATATATCAGTACTGCTTAATTTATTTTATAATTAATTTAACAATAATAAGTTAAGAACGTTTAATAATTACCAGTAACCCCCCATTAGCTATTCATGCATGGAATTATATATCTTGGTGATTTATCCTATTTATAAATAATTATTTCAATGCCTATTAAAAATTACGTGATTTACTCCCCGATACCACCATTTAACACGTAGGCGAGCGTATGCGGTGTATTGGAGAAGGGGCAGTAAAGGAATAAATAAGCAAATCTTCTGAAATAAGTAAATTCTTCGCAAACACTGTCAGCGTAATTTTATTGCATTCCAAATCCTTCGAAATAATGCTATGGATAGTAGTTCACAGAAAATATTGGAAAGACGTATATATACGTCTGGGTCAATTGATGCACTAGCTGAGATAGACGTTTTTATACTCCGGCAGCATTTATGAAGTTAAAGTCGAATTGTAGGTTTAGCGTCAAAATATAGTATAATTGAATTTAATAAACGGATAATGTATGGTGGGGGTGCAATAAAATTATGATTGAGTATTGGGTCGCAAATACTGAAAGTGTGAGAAGTACTGCTGAAATGTATTTTGTTGAAGTCGTATCATCCATTTTATGAACATGTAAGGTTATCGCACAACAGTTTCTGCACATTTTTGATTGATCTAATTTTTTTGAGCAGGTTTTATATTGCTCCTTTAGATAGAAAAATGGACCACACATAATATACTAAATGTTATTGAACATATTTTGGATGTTTTTCTCATTTTTTCTTTCTATGTACAGTATTTATTTAAATTAATATACTGCGAACTTAAAACTAAAGAATAAGGAAAAAATTAGCAAGGAAGTGCAAAACAATGTAGGATTGCAATAGTAACACAATGTCAAAATTTTAGTCTTAGGGTTACATGGAGATTTGTAGATGAGAGTCAGGTATTATAGAATACCAATTACTTTTCAAATAATAGCTTTACTGGTTTTTGATAAAAAAAAATCTTAATTTAACAAGAATATATATTACAAACGATTGTAAAGATTTAACACTTATAAAAAAAATAACATTTATTTTGTTGTTGCAAAAAGTGTCCTAGAGAGAGACGTCATCTTGCATATTTTATTTATTCTTGATAATAATGATATTTAAAAATTATTGTGCCTTGTTGTAAATAACAACATTTTTTTTTGTACAGAAGAATAATAAAGGAATAGAACATGTAAATGGCGCTGTTGTTTTAAATATTAGGTTTGGACAAAAAGAAATCCATTATTTTTGCATGAAATTCACGACTTTGTTTAACTTGTTTGGGATTGTCCGATTTGGGACAAATATGCTCCGTTTTGTGTATAATTTGTTGCCATTTTAAAGGTAGCTTCATAATGCCTCTCTCATAGAAGCATTGGTCATTATTGGAGAAAAAAATCTAGTAATCGGTTTTCGCAATCTTCTCTTGACCCTAATTTCTTTTCACTCAGGAAGTTTTGCAATACGAGAAAAAGGTGGTAATCGCTTGGTGCTAGTTTCGGACTATATGGTGGATGTATTAAAACTTCCCAACCAAGCTCCTAAAGTTTCTGGAGAGTCACTATAGACGTGTGTGGCCTGGCGTTGTCCTGATGGAACACAACACCTCTTCTGTTGGCCAATTCTGGCTGTTTTTGGTCAATCGCTAGCTTCAAACGGTCCAGTTATTGACAATAGAGATCTGAATTTAGTGTTTGGCCATACGAAAGCAACTCATAATAAATTATCCCTTTCCAGTCTCACCGAATACACAGTAGAACCTTCCTGGCCGTTAGTCTTGGTTTGGCCACCGTTTGAGCCGCTTCACCGCTCTTTGACCACGATCGTTTTCGCACAATATTGTCGTATGTGACCCATTTCTCAACCCTAGTCACCATTCGTTTAAGAAATGAGTCGATTTCATTCTGTTTGATTACGGCTTGACAGATGGAAACTTGATCCATTATGTTTTTTGGAGTTAATAGGTGTGGCATCCAAACATCGAGCTTCTTTTTTAATCCAGCTTTGTGCAAATGGTTTAAAACTGTTTTATGGTCAATCTTTAGCTCCCGGGCGATTCACGATTACTAACATGCCGGTCAGCTTGGAATATTTCTGTGATTTTATAGACATTTTTGACGACGGGCCTGACTTTTCGAGGTGCATCTTTGACATTAAAATACCTGAACGGAATCGACGAAACCAAAATTGCACATAATTAGCTGTTACAGTATGGGCACCATAAATTCCATTCACAGTTTCAGCCACCTAGCTTGGATTTTAGCCTTTATCAAAGAAAAACTGTAAAATGTGCAAAATTTTTTCTTTGTTGACTTCCATTTTTAACACCCTAAAACTCACAATTGAATGGATCAAACAAAAAACTTCAAAAAAAATTTTTTTGGTGTGAAATGTCTGCTTGACCACGAGCATAAATTTGAAATTGTTTGATCGATACTTCATGAGATATCGACACTACAGCCATCTACCGAAAAAATAATGGATTTCTTTTTCCCCAACCTAATATTTTTGAATTTCTGTTTTAATGATTACTATTTTAACTGAGGGTATTATGGAATAGGGTAATATAGAATAGGTAGCTTTAAGCCATTGGAAAATTAATTAAGAATTCATAAAACGTTTTTTAAAATATAAAAGCATTATGTTTAAAATACGTGTGAAAGTCTTTTTTTCTGCTTCCAGTCTATTTACAAAAGTCACAATTATAATATTTTTCTGCTCTTGTACAATCAAGGAGAACCCAGAAAACAATTGAAGCATTGGATCCAACTATCCCCCTGTTAAATTTCGGAGAATTTTCCGTTACAAAAATACAATTAGCGTCGTTGTTTTCTGGCTCTTTAATTGATGCCATGCAGATTATTTCATATGGTTCATCATAATGGAACGATTCATTGCAGCACATTAAGGGTTATGGAATACTAGGTATTCCATAATATCCAATGTGTCATCTTTGAAAATGAACCTTTTAACTGAAGGACAAAACAATTGCAGTTTAAAAACGACCACAGTATTACAAACTGCAATACTTTTAGTGTATATTATGCTCAAATTTATTGTTCAAGCCCCATGTTTACTAGTAGGTTAAAATGTTTGAAAACTTACTTGCACAAACTTTTGAACATTGTAAAACACTCTTTATTCTGAAGCAAGTGGTATGACAATTGAAGTGGTCAGTTCTCATTGCAATGCATCATGAGAGTCTTTCTTCAATAGTTCAAGGTTTTCCATTTATTGGTAACTACATACAGAGCCAAAAACTCGGTATTCCATATTACACGACTCTCATTTACCCATGTGGATGTTTAAACTGTAGCACAAAGCAAAATAATATATTGATAAAGCTATATTTATTCTCTCGATAAAATTCGTCAAATGTGAAGGAAATGAAAATACATTCTGCTATGTGTTGAGATGGACAATGAAGTCAGTTATCAGGATCTGCGTAATCCTTGCTACATGCCTCGGCATTGAATAAAAGAAACGTCGGTATTCCATGCTGCTTTTATGCCAGTACTTCTCAAACTTTCAATATTTGCGACCCAATACTCATTTACAATTTTCATTGCGCCCCCCATACAATAACAATGTATTAAATTCAGTAATACTACATTTTGACGCTAAACCTACAATTCAACTTTAAACTCTTAAGTGCTGCCAGCGTATATAAACGTCTCACTCAGTCAAAGCATTAATTACCCTGGACGTATATATACGCCTTTTCGAAGTACGATCTTCTCTGTGTACTGCTATCCATAAAATTATTCCAAAAGCTTTGAGTACAATAAAAGGACCTTGACCGTGTTTGCAAAGGATTTACTTATTTCAGAAAATGTTTTACTTATTTATTCCTTTTTAATCCCCCTTCCCCAATACATCCCATACACTCCCCTACGTGTAAAATGGTGGCATTGGGGAATGAATAGTATAACTTTTAATCGGCAGTTAAGGGATTAATTATAATTGGTACAAATTATCAAGATAAGTGTCAATTTTCAAACATAATTTTATATATGACAAGTCCATGGGCGCATTGGTAATTATTAAACTTGTTCTTGATTTAGTACTGTTAAATTAATTATAAAATGCATTGTTCAGTATTGATACATTTATTAATGTATTAAATTAGTACAAATGTGGATTTTATTTTTTATTAGGTCACAATGTATTTTGTTTGTTTCCTTCCATTAAATTAATAACTTTTTTTAAATAATCATTTATTTTCGACTTTTCAATATGCTCGCACTCCCCTCGTAGAGTTATCATGACCCTCTAGGACCAAGGTGGGCATTAAGTCGATCGCGATCCACCGGTGGACAGCCAAGACATTTTGAGGCGACCGCCTTCACTAAGACCTAATAATCATTCCATCATACGAAGGTCTAGAAATACCGTATTTATTCAAATCTAAGCCGTGTTCAAAATTCTCAACAAAATTTTATGAAAATTGAAAAAATTGTCTAAAACGGTTTATCGATAGCCAATTTTTTGAAATTAAAATACATTTAAAAGGAAAACTAATAAGAAGTGAATAATCAGTCATTTTATCAGTATTATAAACTTTTAAGCACATGCATGAAACTTTAATTGCTCAAAATACACATCCAACAATTTTTTTCCCTTCGATTCTAAGCCGTTCCCAATTTTTAGTACCATTAAAATTGGGGGGAAAGTGTGGTTTAGATTCGAGTAAATACGGTATTTTAAAAAATACGGTGGAAAAAATTGAATCATAAGGGGAAATTCCGTTGAATAGAAAATGCACTTCGCTAATTGGAGGTTATTTTACGAAGAAAATCGTAAAATGTTATTGGTTCCAGAAAGAAGTTCGCTAAATAGAGAATTTCTTAAAATGGAGGTCCGACTGTATTGTATACTTTCATTGAGTTCACTACACCTACGCCACTGGGTGGACCGCAACACCTTGAAAAAATTAAAAGTAGCCCGTGCCCTTGAAAAGTCTGCCCACCCCTGCTCTGGGAAACGTGCCCCACAGTTTGAGAAACACTGTTCTATGCTTTAACCAATTGGATCTGTTATAGCAGCTGGTGGCTTTATTTCTAAATTCATTGTCCGTATATGTTCGATAGACAATAGTTTTGAACATTCTATAGAAAAAGGTAGAAATACAAGCTTATGGGCAAGGGAATAGTCTTAAAAATACGTGATTCGTGTGGCAATGTATTACACCGTTGGAATGTAATCACAAGTCAGCTTGAAAGAAAAGGGAACGCAACAAGCTTCGAAATCTTTCATATATGGCTCCGTCTGGCCTATTTGTGCGCAGTGGCAATACCACTCCAAACTACTCTCAAGGTGGAATCCAATACCACCACCAACATTACCAATTTGGCAAACATAAAGCAACATTCTAGCATTTTTTCACCAATATATTAAAAATCAATTTAGACCTCCATACAGTGGTAGGCAGAAAATAGTTTAGTAACGAATCGGATCTTCTCTGATATAATTTGTGATCTGACTGAATTATCCACTACTACCTGCTTAATATGTATATATATATATATATATATATATATATATATGTAGTGAACTTTTATATCTGATTATATATATATTAAGCAGGTATTATGTAGTGAACTTTTATATCTGATTATATATATATTATAGTATATATATATATATATATATATATATATATATATATATATATATATATATATATATATATATATACTGCTCAAAACAATTAAAGGATATTGTAAGTTTTATATAAAATAAAGATATAAGCGAATTTTTTTTTTTGCTGAAAATAGAAGAAGAGAATCACAAATGCCAATTTTTATGATTTTCAAACTGTGGGGTATTCTAATTTTGAGTTCGACGTCAAAAACGTCGCTTCAGCGGCAGCGAATGAAGTTTGACTTTCAACTGAAATGAAGACAAGGATGATTGACATTCAGTGACTGCTTTGTTTCGATTAGTACGATGTCTCAGCGAAGTCATTTAACCGATTCAGAAGCTTGGAGAGTTGTTGGTAGGTTATGAGGAGGCCAAACTCAAGCCGAAGTAGCGCAAGCCATTGGAGTGTCACAAAGTGTGATTTCCAGGATCTGGAACCGTTTTTTGGAGACTGGAAGTGCAGGTCAAAGACCAGGACAAGGTCGTAGAGTGGCAACTACGCCCAATGAAGATCATTATTTAGTGTTAACGGCTCGGAGATACCGAAATATGAACGCTATTCTTCTCCAACAACACCTTCGCTCGGCTACTGGCACCACCTTTTCAACTCAGACTGTCCGAAACCGGCTCCATGGTGTAGGTCTGTATGCTCGCCAACCGATGGTATGTGTTAGACTAACATCAAGGCATCGTCGCGACCACAGGGAGTGGGCAACAGAGCATGTGAACTGGAGAAGAAATGAATGGAGCAATGTTCATTTTTTCTGACGAATCCCCTTTTTCTGTTCATCCGATAATAGGCGTATTTTCATCTGAGGGACCGTGACAGTAGGAATGATCCTGCGTTCGTGCACGAAAGTGCCAGATTTGGTGGTGGGGAAGTGTTGGTGTATGGTGGCATCTCCATTGACGGGCGCACAGACCTCTACATCATTCGAGATGGACCTCTGACTGCTCGCCGATATAGGGATGAGATCCTCAGACCTATTGTAGTCCCTTACGCTGCAGCAATCGGAGATGACTTCATTTTAATGGACGATAACTGCAGGCCACATCGTGCTAACCTGGTGGAGGATTTCGTTTTCGAGGAAGGAATCGTACGAAGGGAATGGCCAGCGTGTTCTCCAGACATGAATCCAATAGAGCACGTTTGGGACGCTGTAGGAAGACGAGTTGCTGGCCGCCAACCACCCCCACAAACTCTCCAAGAACTGGAAAGAGCTCTTCTGGAAAAGTGGGACAGAATACCCCAACTCGTGATTAATAGCCTCATTGACTCCATGCCTCAAAGGTGCTCAACATTTCTGGCCGTCCGTGGAAACCATACCCCCTATTGAAAATGATTTCCTTTGAAGAAAACACATTTTCTTATTCTTTTTTTTTCTCATACGCACAAATTGTGTTTTTTTCCTTTTGTACACAAATGCGCAATAAAATGCATTTTTTTCTGCCAAACATGTGTTATTTATTCTCATATAACTGATGGGAGGCCAGAGTGAATTATTCAACAGACCTCAAAATTTCAAAGTCAGTTTTTTTTTTAATTCGTTTCAATTTCCCCTCACTGGACTGTGACATTCCTTCTGCAAGGGTGTGCCAGAGGGTTCCCGCGCCTGGGGGTCACTAGACCCATAAATTGTGGGGTGCGTCAACAGATTTCCCGCGCTTTCGAAAGTTCAATAAACCCTATGCTGTAACTCTGCGCTGGTCTCTGGACCAATCAGAGGCAATTAAGTAGACAAGACAAAGAGTCTGCTCTAGGATTTTTATGTGAAAAGTCGTAAAATAAAACGGGACGCACCCTGATTTTGAGAGAGACAGAGCCGATCCCAGAGCTAGAGAATCACAAAAAAAACTCCGCGGAGACTCCGGGCGTCAACCATGTCCATTCTCCTACCCTGCTTTTTCCTTCTTTCAAGCTAAGTTAAATTTTGATCTTGTAGTGAAGTAAATTTCCAGATACTTGTGCTTAAAAATAAATTTAATAATGTTTTAAAACTATACGATCAGTGTATAATTTATTGTGAGATGAGTGTTTTAATTTTAGAATTAGTTAACTTAATTAATTGTCATGATGCGATGTGAAATTAGGAATCTGGGTTCGAAATTATAGAATTTAAACAAAGCTAAAATAGCGTCGCATCATAACCTACTACGTCTGTCGACCATGTATCAATCAGCTAAAAAGTTTCCCAGCCACAAGATCCACCTAAAACCACAATATCCTTTAATTATTTTGAGCAGTATATATATGTGTGTGTGTGTGTGTTAACACGTATAGGATGGCTTCGTGTAAGAGTTATGATATTCAAAGACGCTTAAGAAAGTTAATAACTTTTTTATTGAATTTTGTACAAATTTCGTTCTTTCAAAAAACTATCACATTTAATGGTAAAATCGTTCAAGAAATGTTAAAAAAAATAAAATTTTAGAATGATGACATTACGCGTTTTTTGATTTTATAAGGACGTAAAGGAATCTTTGAGTTCAATGTGTTCTGTGTGTGTGAATTACAGATTCTATTAGTCTGTAATATTTCCTGGTTATGCCAGTGCTTCTCAAACTTTCAATATTAGCGATCCAATATTCAGTCATAATTTTCATCATCCTTACAATAATAATGTTTTAAATTCAATAATACTGTACTTTGACGCTAAACCTATAATACAACTTTAATCTGGTAAGATCCATTGGCGTATATAACCGTCTCCCTCAGCCAGTGCGTTAATACATCTTTCCGAAGTACGATCTTTTTTTTTTGCACGGCTATCCATAAAATTATTCCGAAGGTTTTAGAATGCAACAAAATGACCTTGACTGTATTTGCGAAGGATTTACATATTTAAGAGGATTTGCTTATTTATTACTTTTCCCCCGCCCCCTTCTAATACACCACATATGCTCACTTACGTGTTAAACAGTGGCATTTGAAGCGAATCGCGTTATTTATAATCGGCATGTAAGGGATTAATCAGTTATAAACCGTAAAAAATTATCAAGTTAAGCGTTGATTTTTTATTTTTATTTTATATGTGACAAGCCCATGGGGTCACTGGTAATTATTAAACTTGTTCAAAACTCAGTATTGTTAAATTAATTATAAAATACATTGTGCAGTACTGATACATTTATAAGTATATTATATCAGTGTAAATGTGTATTTTATTTTTTATTATGTCAGAATTTATTTTGTTTGTTTACTTTAAGTAAAGTTATAAATTTTTAAAACAATCTGTTGTTTTCAACTTTCAATTATGCTCTCACCGCCTCGTAGGATTGTCACACGCCCCACAGTTTGAGAAACACTGGGTTATGCCATTGATTATCTCAGCATGAAACAATGAGACTCTCTTGATATTATTCATTTAGTAAAGACTAAAAATTGAAAGATGAATGAGGTGTAAAAATTGATGTATTTTAATAATATTCGGTATAAAAACTATTACGCTAACATGGTTTCTAATAATGTGGTACAAAAAACTAAAATAATATATATATATAATATATATATATACAAAAGCCAAAAAGTTAAGCAAAAATATTTTGGATTTGAATGAAAATGCTAAGCATGCACTATGATTTGCAGAACTTAATACCATGGAACATTTTGTACATAAATGAAAGTAATAAATATTCCAAAGTACAAAATAACTGTAATGTAAGGCAATAAAATTTATTCATTGCATCAAAGCTTAAGTAAAAAAATTGTGAAATTCGGTATTAAATTAATAAAATCGTAATTCAAGTTATTCTGTAATTTTTTATCATACTTTTGCTATTGTTTGTACTACTTTGTACAACATGAATTACATAAATTTCATTTTTTGTATAATATCCTTTGACTACCCAAAACAATATTTAGGAATCAAATCTAAGATGAAAGATATTAGTATACGAAAACTGAGATATCAGATGTTTTATAGCGAAATATAAATTGAATACGTTCGCCTACTTATCGAAATCTCTTTAAAGTAGTAATGCCAAAACTAAATTCATTTAAAATTATTTAATAAATAACGAATCTAAAATTAATAATTCTAAATAAGGAGCATAAAATTAATAATTTTAAATAAGGAATTTAATTAATAATGAAAAATAAGGAATTTGATAACTGATGAGCTTAATTAAAAAAGATAAATAATAAATTTAATTGATATTCATAAATATAGAATTTAAAATTAAAAATAATAATAACGAATTTTATTCATTTAATAATAATGAAATAAATAATAAATAATGCATTAAAAATCCACGAATTATTTTTAAAATATAATAATAACGGAAGTGAATAGTAAAATTTGCAACAAACAATTGTTGAGTTCAATCAACTTCTAAGCCGCATATGGGAATTTCGTCTAGGTATGGATATTGAACAATCACATCAGAGCTCTTCCAAAATTATTGTGTATGCGTTTTAGAAAGCTATATAAATGTGTGTGTGTGTGTGTGTGTGTGAATCTGTAAGCAAATTTTCTGAATGCGCTGATTTCAGAGCATTATATGTTGGAATATTTAAAATATAGTGCATATTATATATTCATCCAGGACAATTTCTTCGCCTGCTTACAAACTTCTGCGTGAAATCGAAATCCCACGCTAGATGAATGCACGATATTAATGATTGAGAAAGCCTTCTCAACACCTATGATTTCATTACGCAGATAATAGCAGCAATCTCTCATGCGTTAAAACCTACAGTTCCTAGGATATTATACTTCTTGTGTGACCAGTATAACAGCGCTATATACTCCAACCTAGTGCTTCTCAAGCTTTTAATATTTACGACCCAATACTCAATCATGGTTTTCATCGCCCCCCTCCCATACAATAACAACGCATTGAATTCAATTATATTATACTCTGAAGGTAAAGCTACAATACGACTTTAACTTCTTAATTACTGCCGGCGTATATAAACGTCTCGCTCAGCCAAATCATTAATTACCCCCGGGGGTAAATATACGTCTCTTTGAAGTATGATCGTTTATGTGCACTGTTCTCCACAAAATTATTCTGAAGGCTTTGGAATGCAATAAAATGATCTTGACAGTGTTTGTGAAATATTTACTTATTGCAAAGAATTTGCTTGCTTATTTCTTTACTTCCCCTCACCCAATACACCACATACACTTGCCTACGTGTTAAACGATGGGGAGCGAATCGCATAATTTTGAATCGGCATTTAATCTATTAATTATAAACCATACACATTATCACAAGACAAGTGTTAATTTTTGTTAGTAATTTTATATATGGGGTCACTGGTAATTATTAAAAACTTGTTCTTCACTTAGTATTGTTAAATTAATTAGAAAATACGTTGCGCAATACACTGATATATTTATAAGTGTATTATATCAGTGTAAATGTGTATTTTAATTTTTTTATTATGTCAGAATGCATTTTATTTGTTTTCTTTCAGTAAATTAATAGTTATTTAAAATAATATTTTGTTTTCGACTTTTCAATCGGCTCGCACCCTATTCGTAGGGTTATCACGCCTTCCTCCAAGGGGTCACGCCCCATAGTTTGAGAAACTCTGTTCCTATCCGATAACTCAAATTAATGTCCAGCATGTTCTAATTTTCTTTTATGGTTCGAAATAAAATTAAACAATTTTTTTATGGTACTCGCAATATTTGATTTAGGGAATTTTCGCTTTTTTGCGTGTTTTAAATATTTAAATTTGTTCTTTCCATGTTTTCATCTTCAGCTCTTGTTTAAGAACAAAACTACTTTTGTTAAATCACACTAAGAGGATTTTGCTTATCTAGGTCTATTTTATGTTTAACTTTTAAATAATGGTATCAAAAAGCCTTTGAAGTGTCTGGCTACTGTTGGCGGTAGATTATGGAATGTTTGGTGCAATTCTCCGCCTCTGTGGGTGTGGGTTGCTATTTTGTAGTAGAAAGGGGTTGACCTTTGAACAAGTCGGTCAGAAGAAATGATGTTTCCTTAGATTTGGAGAACGAATGCACTGAACTGAATTTTGTGTTAAGGAAAGCGAGTTCCTTTTGTTTTGCGTGAAGCACACGGCTTGATTTACTTTACAAAGAAAAGATAGTTTCTTGGGTTTTGTGCTTAGCGCGGAGGATAGCGCTTGGTTTGATTGTATTTAGAAACGAGATAATTCTGTTGGCTGTTAACGCGAAGCACACCGTTGAGAAGCAATAGTAATAGAAAAGACATTATAGTCTTTTTCCTACCTTTTTCTTCTCAAATAAACATTTATTGGGGCTTTTATAAAGAAAAAATAATTACATCACTACTCAGTAAAGTAAATGATCAATCAAAAATGTATTACTGGGAGAAAAAATTTTTATCTAAAAAGAGTTGAATCTTATGAATGATTTTCTGAGCAGATATATAATTTAATTCTGCTAACAAAATATTAATTTGATTTTTATTTCAAATGTTCTGTTCGTTCAGGAGAATTAAAAACAAAATACTGTGTATGTCGGTTCCGACGCACGACTAGAGTTTATTCCTTCAGTACTGTTGGCTTTGATTAGACAGTAGGCGAACAGGGTAAATGAACGCATATCACATAATATTGAAACCATGCATGCATTTTCTTTATTCCATTCACATTTTTCATATTGATTCATTAAAATAATATAAATATATAAATTAGGTTGAAGAAAAATTCATTTTTGTTTCTGTAGCAGGTTACAGTATCGATATCTCATAAAGTATCGATCAAACAATTTCAAATTTATGCTCGTTGTCAAGGTGACATTTCATTCTAAAAAATTCTTTTACTGTTTTTTGTTTAGTCCATTCAGTTGTGAGTTACAGGGTGTTAAAATTGAAAGTCAACAAAGAGAACATTTTGTACATTTTACAGTTTTTCATTGATAAGTGCAACCGAGGCGGCTGAAATTGTGAATGGTGTTAATGGTGCCGATACTGTGACAGCTAATTACGTGCAATTTTGGTTTCGTCGATTCCTTTCAGACATTTTTTTATGTTAAAGATGCACCTCGCACTAGCAGGTCCATCGTCGAAAATGTCGATAAAATCACAGAAATAATTGAAGTCGACCGGCATGTTTGTAGTCATAGCATCGCTCAAGAGCTAAAGATCGACTGTAAAACAGTTTTAAACCATTTGTGGAAATTTGAATTCTAAAAGAAGCTCGATGTTTGGATGCCACACCAATTAACACCGCAAAACATGACGGATCGAATTTCCATCTACGAAGCCTTGGCCAAATGAAATGAAATCATCCCATTTCTTAAGCGAATGGTGACTAGGGATGAGAAATGGGTCACATACGACAATATTATGCGAAAACGATCGTGGTCAAAGTGCGATGAAGCAGCTCAAACGGTGGCCAAACTAGGATTAACGACCAGGAAGGCTCTACTGTGTATTTGGTGAAAATTGAAAGGAATAATTTACTATGAGTGTCTTCCGTATGTCCAAACACTAAATTCAGATTTCTACTGTCAACAACTCGACTGTTTGAAGTTAGCGATTGACCAGAAATGGCCAGAATTGGCCAAAAAAAGAGGTGTGCTCCATCAGGACACACCAGGCCACATACGTCTGTAGTGACTCACCAGAAACTCTGGAAGCTTGGTTTTGAAGTTTTAATGCATCCATCATACACCTCAGACCTAGCACCAAGCGATTACCACTTTTTTCTCGCATTGCAAAACTTCCAGAGTGAAAAAGAAATTAGGATCAAGAGAAGATTGTGAAAACCGCTTACTAGATTTTTTTTCTCCGATAAGGACCAATGCTTCTATGAGAGAGGCATTATGAAGCTACTTTTGAAATTGGCAATAAATTATACAACAAAACGGTTCATATTTCACCCAAATTGAACAATCCAAAGTATGTTAAATAAAGTATTGTGTTTTATGTAAAAATAATGGATTACTATACCTCTAACATAATATATAACAATAATATACATCCATTTTGTTACATAAGGATATGTCATGGTACATGAGTATATTATTAAGAAGATTGATTTAGTTCACTATTAATATCACTTTAAGTATTAATTACACTTTAATACTGTCGCCATTATAAACACTTTGACAAGAGGGTTGTGGTAACTAAAGTCTGATACGTGAACGTCAGTAAATATATGAATTGTGAAAACATCGCATCAATGGTTGTACCATACCTAGTAGCCCCAGTGCTCTACTAGAAATAAAATCCAAATTAAGCTCCGATTTTAATTGTACAAATCTCAATCGTTACCTTCACCTTTATCGAAATCAGTATTGAAATTGCAGCCAAGTATGAGTGGAAGTACATGTTACTGTTTCTTCGTTAGTTTAGAACCATCTTTTGTATATATACCAAAGTTTACATTCATTATATATACTGCTCGACAGTGAAAATGCAACACCAAGATGCAGTGGTTCGAAAGGGATGAAATTTGGGGAAAAGACAGAGACAGCAAGGAACAATATAAGTTGATGGATTTATAGGAGAACCTGCTTCCCGCAGGGAAGCTCAATCTCCAATCATGATGAAATGAATGAGTTGCATGAGTTCAGCTTTCACTTAGCCCTTTGCTGCTTAATTATAAAATATTGTGTTGATAATTAAAGTAATAACATGAGAAATTTAAATAATTTACTTGGGTGTAGGAATAAATGAGAATTTAAGTGTGTGGTGTTATTGAGTAAATGCATTTGTGTTGTTTTGTTAGGTGTGTGTAATTAAATTAAAGCCTTGTCCACTAGAGCGGACTTTAAGAAAAAGGAGGTCGGAGATTCTTTTGGCACAGGGTTACCCGCACCGTCGGAAAAACCGCCTCGTCTGAATTTCGCCCAAAAAGAGCGAGTATTTGGGTGCATTTGCTTGAGGATGTGTGGTCCAATCAGGAGACAGCCTATGGTGACTCTTAGGGAGTGAGTGTGTCAATAGGAATTGAGTTTGGGTGCCGAGGCGATCCCAGAGCTCGCTTCGCTATTGGCCGGCTTACTCTGTTCCTATTGGTCGAGAGTAAGTCTGGTAGAAGTTTTGAGATTTTAACGGAAGAATTTTAAGAATGAAAGAGATTAAATTAAAATATTGCGAGGTCTATTAAATGAAGGATTAATATCATATTTTTCTATCCGAGCAATTGCTCGGTTAGTATGATTGTCTATATTATTAAAAAATTTAGTAGCTATTTTTTTGAAAAAACATTTTAAGGTTTTTAGTTTGAGTGCGAATCTTATGTCTTCGTTCCTAACATACCACGGAGAGTCCGTGATAATTTTAATAATTTAATTTTGCGCTGATTCCAGCATCTTGATATTAGAATAGGCTGCGTGGCCCCAGATTGGACTTGCATATTGGAGAATTGGTCTGAGAACGAGTTTATAAATAAGCATTTTATTTCTTAAAGATAAACATGATTTCCGTGCAATTAAGGGGAAAACTTTAGCGACGGAAATATTGAATTTTCTACGTATTTGTATAATGTGTTGTTTAAAAGTGAGTCTTTTATCTAGGATTACTCCTAGGTATTTGGTGCTTTTGGACCAGGGTACGTGCGTGTTTTTGTAAATATAATTTTGGTGGTTCTTTTCTAATGTGGTGTGAAAAGAAGACGGCCTCTGTTTTTGCTACATTTAAAGCAATTTTCCAAGTAGAGAACCAGTCTTCTAGTTTGGCTATGTGTTTGTGTAAAAAGTGAGTAACGAGTTGTAGTTCGTTACTTTGTGCCAGGATCGCCGTGTCATCGGCAAACATGCAAATCGTGGATTGGCTGGTTCTAGGGATATCATTTACATATATATTGAACAATATTGGAGAGATGGAACTGCCCTGAGGCGTTCCAGCGTTAATTTTCCTGTTAGTCGAATGGATATTATTAACTTTGACCGCGAAGGATCTGTTAGTAAGGAAAGAAGAAATAATTTAATTAAGTGGGGAGGGTGTTAATTTTGATTAATTTGTAGAGTAGCCCCACATGCCATACTCTATCAAACGCTTTCTGGATATCTAGGAAAACAGCTCCAGTTGATTTCTGGTCGCGAAATCCTGTCTTTATATACTCCACCACCCGCAGAAGCTGGTGTGATGTGGAGAGTCCGGCTCGGAAGCCGTGTTGTTGGGGAATTAATATGTCATTATCGTTGAGATGTTGACAAAGTCTTTTTTGAATAATTTTCTCAGTAATTTTACTGAGAACAGGTAAGGAAATGGGGCGGAAACTATCTGGGAGAGTAGGGTCTTTCCCAGGTTTTAGGATCGGAATAACCGAAGCTGTTTTCCAAATTTTTGGGAAGTATCCCACTGTGAGAATATTATTGATTATATTTGTCAATTGAAAAATGACCGATCTAGTGAAATGCTTGCACATTTTGTTAGTAATGCCCTCTCGGCCTGGGGCTTTTTTAATTTTAAAATTGTTAATTATTTGAATTATTTCAGAGGGTTTAGTATTAGAAGGTGAGTCGTCGAAATCATTTTCGTTGTTGAAGAACCTAGAAACCAGCCTTATGTGGTTGTTGTCTTGGGTTGGGTTTGAAATATTGTTAAGCTGAAATTGGTTTTCTAGCGAGTCCGCTAGAGTTTCAGCTTTTTCCTCGTCTGTGTAGGTGATCCCGGTGTTGCCTTTAAGGGCTGAGATGGGGGATCTCTTCTTCTTAAAGCCTTTGGTCGTGCTCCATAGGGAGCCATCGACCGTGTCTAAAGAAGCGAGTTTGTCCTCCCATTGTTTTTGAGTGACTGCTTGTATTTTCCTTTTAATCTTGTTTTGTATTTTATTTAGTGTTGTTTTGTCAGCGGGATTTCTTGAGTATTGATAAGTTTTACGTGCTCTATTTCTAAGTTTAAAGAGTGTTCTTAATTCGTTATCAATGTAGTAATTATGATTAGGGTGTATTGGTTTAGATGAATTTCCGTATGCTGTAAGAATTTGATTTGTGAGAGTGGAGACCTGCTCTTCTATTTCTTCTGCCGAGTGTGCTGTGATTGGTTGAAAAGTGGGTGTGTCGGCTAGATGAAAGCGAAATCGTTCTCAGTTAGTGGAAACGTTTCTTGTGGGAAAATTAAATTGTATTGATGTTTGAAAGTTTAAAATGATTGGATTGTGGTCTGAGCTAAGCTCCGGCGAAGAAACAATATCGGAAATCCAATATATATTTCTCGTCAGAGCGAAGTCAATTGTAGAGGCAAAGTTATATCCAAATCGTGTTGGTGTGTTGGGAGCAACAATATCAGTGTCTGTGTTATAAATTAAATTTTTAATCTGTTGCCCCTGGGGTTGATGTCATAGCAACCCCAGTGTGTATGGTGAGCGTTGTAATCTCCGCATAAAATGGAGGAATGCTCGAGTGCGAAAATTTCCTCCAAGTCGTGAATGCACGCGGAGGGTGTGGTGGTGGGTGGGATGTAGATAGAAGCTATGAGTAATGGGTTTTCTCCCGGTGGGGTGAGGACTACGATCGTAGCTTCAACCGTCCCGAGAGTTGGTGTTGGAATGTGGTGATATTTGAGAGAGGATTTGATAAGAATTGCAGTGCCTCCTGATGGAATATTTTGTGTTTGTCTGTCATTTCTGTAGAGCGTGTAGTTGAGTACCCGTATGGATACACCTGGTCTCAAATGCGTTTCTTGGATCATCATCATCATCATCCAAGGAACAATAATTGATGTTTATTTCGAACCGATATTCAGGTTACACAATGCAAACGGAATCGACTCAGTAGGATGTGGAACCACCGCGAGCGGCGATGCACGAAGAAACACGTGTAGGTACAGAGTCAATAAGAGTGCGGATGGTGTCCTGAGGGATGGTTCTCCATTCCCTTTCAACCATTTGCCAAAGTTGGTCGTTCGTACGAGGCAGGGGCAGAGTTTGCAAACGGCGTCCAATGACATCCCGCACTTGTTCGATTGGTGAGAGATCAGGAGAGTACGCTGGCCACGGAAGCATCTGTACACCTCGTAGAGCATGTTGGGAGATGCGAGCAGTGTGTGGGTGGGCATTATCCTGCTGAAAAATAGCATCGGGCAGCCCCTGAAGGTAAGGGATTGCCACAGGGGAACACACATTCTGCACGTAGTGTTGGGCATTTAAAGTGCCCTGAATACGCACTAAAGGTGACATGCAATCATACGCAATAGCGCCTCAAACCATGATGCCACGTTGTCGAGCGGTAGAGCGCTCCACAGTGACTGCCGGATTAGACCTTTCTCCACGGCGACGCCACACTCGTATGCGCTGGCTATCATTGAAAAAACAGAAGCGTGACTCATCTGAGAACACAACGTTCCGCCATTCCGTCATCCACTCCATCCTTCACCATTCCAAGCGTGCACGTCTACGCTGTGGAGTCAATGCTAGTGTTCTGAGTGGACGCCGTGAGTGCAGGTCACTTTCAACCAATCGACGGGAAATGGTTCTGGTCGATATTGGAACATCCAGGGTGTCTTGCACATGCTGAAGAATGGAGGTAGACGTGGCTTGCAAGGCTGCCAACGCTTGGGGGAGGATGCGCCGATCCTCGCGTGCTGACGTCACTCTGGCTGCGCCTGGACCCCTCGAACGTGCCACATTTCCCTGTACCAACCATCTTCGCCACAAGCGATGCACCGTGGACACATCTCGATTGGTGTCAGCTGCGATTTGACAAAACGACCAACCTTCCCATCTCAGCCCGATCACCATACCCCTCGTAAAGTCGTCTGTTTGCTGGAAATGTCTCTGTTGACGGCAGCCTGGCATTCTGTGCTATACACGTTTCCTGTGACACAAGACAAACATTTTTACAGTTACTTTCCGCTGAGAAATCACGGAACGAAGTTGGCCATTCGCCAACTTCTTTTCCCTTTTATCGTTCTCCACGTACGCAGTAGAGCAACGCATTTAACATCATTAGCATAACTCAGTGACGTCAGTCTACCCTGAAATTTGCATAAATTTCTGACCACTCCTTCTTGGTGTTGCATTTTCACTGTCGAGCAGTATATATATATATATATATATATATATATATATATATATATATATATATACACTGGCCTCAAAAAGTTAAGGTACAACCGGTTTTTTGTGTCTAATTTGCAAATGAATGAATGTAGAAACAAAAAATTTGGAGGATATGTGCATTAAATAGTTTTTTATTGAATGCGTCATAGAAATTTGTATAAGTGTATTGCAAAAACGATTTATAACAAAAAAAAAAAAAGCAATCTCTGCGGAAAAGTCCATTCTTGGAGAAAACAGCACATCACAGTGTTATGTGGTAAAATGGCATAAAAACAATACAAAAAGGGGTTCTAATAAGGAATGTGTCCACCCCTAACTTGAATGCATTGGCGGCATCGATTTCCCATGCTGTTTATTAAGTTGTCGGACACCGGAATAGGAAGCGAAGATCAGACACAGAGTAAGCCTTGTTTCAGCTCATGTAACGACCTTGAGGGAGGATTTAAAGCAGCAACCTCTCTGCCAAGATAGTCCCAAAGATGTTCTATCGGATTCAGGTCTGAGATCGATCTGGCCATTCCATTCGTTCCAAACCGTGATCCTCCAGATACTCCTCAATAATCCGAGCTCGGTGAGGTCGTGCATTATCATCCATCAGAATGAAGTCGTTACCAATAGCAGCAGCATATGGGCGGACATATGGATCAAGGATCTCATCCCGATATCTAAGACCAGTTACGGTTCCTCCATGGAACACATGCAGGTCAATGTGGCCACCGAGCGAGATCCCTGCCCAAACCAGGATTCCACCACCTCTATAACTGTGTCTTTCAACAGTGTTGGATTGATGGTATCTAGTGCGCTGTTCCTCCAGATCAGTAGACGCCCTGAATCACTCTCCATTGTAAATCTGGACTCGTCTGTGAACAGCACAGAAGCCCATTGTTGCTGCGTCCAAGAAACATGATCTTTGCCCAGCATAAGCGGTTCCTTCGCTGTCGTCCGTTGAGGGGAACGCACACAACTGGTCTTCTTTGCATACAGACCTGCATTGTGAAGACGATTTCGCACCGTAGTAGCGGAGATTCTTCTTCCTGATGCTTGAAAGTGGTCTGCAACGAGCTGAGGCACAATAGTGGTTCTTCTCCTTCGTGCCGAAAGAGCTAGAAAACGGTCTTCTGCAGGTGTTGTAGCTCGTGGTCGGCCTGGAACAGGTCTTCTGGACACAGAATCTTCGGATTGGTATTGATCCCAAAGTCGAGAGACACATTGAGACGTCTAGGAACATCAGCCTGCGACAATCCCATTTCCATCCATCCAACGCCACCTTAACGAATTGAGTAAACGACGTCTCTGAGACATTTTCTAAACTCTATTGACTATTGTCACCGAAACTGCCAACAACTGTTGAAAATCAACACAACTTACACACAAAAGTACGAAAGCTTGATATTTGCATATTTTTCTCACTCCTAAATATAGGTTCTTTTCTGTAAAATAAAAGTTGTAGTAATCATTTTTGCATTAATGTTTTTAAAGTTCGTTATTATCATTCATGTAAACTATGCATTTTATTGTTACTGCCATTTTTTATGGTGAGCTTCGAAAAACATGTTGTACCTTAACTTTTGAGGCCAGTGTATATATATATATATAACAATAAATGATCTTAGAATTTTAAATAATTAAATGGATTTTAAATCTTCATTATTTACATTCACTATAAAAGAAAAACATTCAAAATGATAGAAACGTTTCAACATTTGGTTCTTTCAATTGTTTTCAAAAATTTATTTTTTGTTCTATGAAGAAACAAAAATAAATTTTTCACGCACATTTTTGTTTATTCATCAAATTTGGTGATTTTATCTGTTATAGACAACATCATCTTCTTGTGTAGCCCTGCAATAGATGTGATTTGGACAGCTAAGTTAAAGTGGAACGGAGAATAAATCATTACTCTCAAGAAAATCGTTTCGCTCAAAAACTGGTTTTAGATGCCAATGACGCCAGTATTAGAAGCAACAGTAAACGTAGTTTGCAATTTTATTTCAAAGATATAACTTTTTGTGGGATTTATTTATAAATTATACTTTCCAAATTTTATACATCAATATCTAACAAAGCGAATTTTTAAACAAAAAACACACAAAAAAAAGAAAGAAAGAAAAGAAAATACCGCGTAAATAAACGCTTCTAAAAAGGATATTAGATGAAAAACACAAAAGCTTTTTTAAAATCCGTAATTTTTCAGCAATTATTTAAATTTTTGGACAAAACACGGATAATAATACTTGACAAAGAGAAAAAAAAAGTTTAATGTGAATATTTT
This sequence comes from Trichonephila clavipes, assembly GCA_019973935.1. Lineage (NCBI taxonomy): Eukaryota > Metazoa > Arthropoda > Arachnida > Araneae > Nephilidae > Trichonephila > Trichonephila clavipes. The sequence goes on from BMAU01020408.1 coordinate 90,868, forward strand.
TATAAACTACGAGTTATTAAATGTTTAATTACATGTTTGAAATTTTTTTGAAAACTCGTAAAAAAAAAGTTTTCTACATTTTATATTTTAAATCACTGATTCTAAAAGACCAAAGTATGAACTTTCTTAGCACATAATATCGAGTCATTACAACGATTCATAATGATTGAAAAATTATTTTCATAAAAATGCATGTATATTGTCCCAATTAAGAAAAAATTATAAAAAATGGAAAAATGGAAATGGATGGTATTTTTAAAAACAAATACCGTATCATGGCGATAAAAATGATTTTTTCCGATTCTCTAATTATTTTTTGTTTGATTTCGGTAAGAAATGAACGATCGCAATAATTCATCAAGGTATTCTTTTATTCATTATTTCATTTCTGCGAAAGTATGGTTAGCTTTTTAGTTTATCCTCATTCGTTTCATTAATTCGTTTTATATGTATTTTTAGACATTAATAATTTTTTATTACTGTTATTTAGCAAGCTCTATAGGAAATTGTAGACAAGTTGTCTTGATCACAAACCCATGGGAGATGTTTATCTATTGAGTCACATTATCTTTTGAAATTCTGCTTCGTAGTAGGCCTGAAAAATGTTAAATGTCAGCTGTAACCGTACATGAAATTACAAGGGAGTATCTCCAAAAGCTCTTACATAGCTTTGTATTGCGACATAAACAGGAACGTTCTAAGGCTTCTTGAAACCATGGGTTCCTACACGAAAGTAAGCCTCATTTGTGACTCTATTAACCCATCTTTGCATAATGATAGGAATTTCCAATTTTACATTTAGTGAACTAAAAATTGTACTCAGAGCAAGTGTACTGTGTATTGGTTCCTGCGCTTTTTTTTACGAATATTGCATAATAAGGAACGTAGCTGTCAAAGAAAAATAATTAAATGTTATAATCATTAGAGCGGGTTTGAACTTGTCATCCTGTTGTTTCTTTTGGTTTGAAAAAAATGTGTGATTTCTGGAAAATTTTTTGATAATAATCTTGGATTTTTTTTTCCTTTTGCTAATAAAAACGATAATAAGAAACGAGGCTTGTTGTTGGTGTTCTTGCCAGTTTCTGTGCAATTTATGTCAAATACCCAGAAAAATCTTCCCGAAAGCATGTGACCGAAATTTACATCATTATGTAGTTCTTTCATTTCTAATGTATGACGGAAATATTTTTTACTATATGCTTATTTTATTTTATTTTTATAGAGTAATTTAGAGAGAGAGAGGGACATTGAAGATTACTTGGACCAAGTAAGAAGACTACTGGCTATCAGAAGATGGCCTTGGTGACGAAAATTCTGACGACGAGTGCCGCATTGCAATTTAAACGTGTAACCTGCACTAAAAAAAAACCGGCAGCTAGCTCAAATAATTTTAATTGGTTGTGCATTCTAATTGAGCACAGTTACAAACACATAAAAATCCGTTAATCTTTATACAAATAATAAGGGGTTTGAGCGAGCGGACATTGGCATGCCTTTTCTACACCGTGGTGGCATTCAGACTGATTACTGATCCATACGGCCAGGAGAGGGCGCTCTATTGCCATTCGTTACACTCCCCCTCTGGTCCCTAGGTATCGTCCTCGATGAGGAACCAGCAGAGTTGTCTTTCCTGGGTCTTCCCCTTTTTCTGAGAGGCATCACTGGAGTGGCTTCCTTGTCTATGCATGGAAGAAGAGCAGATGAATGATAAGGTCCGAGAACCTCATGTGGGTGGTTGGATTTGCCACTTCGTAAGTCGTTGGAGAACGTTGAGTCACAATAATATAAGGCCCATCTCTTTTGGGCATGAATTTAGCTGTCTTCTGGTGGGCAGCATTGCTGAGGGGGTGAAGGGTTACCCACACTTTATCACCTGGATGATACAAGGGAACAGGACGGTGTCTTTTATCATAGAAGGTCTTTCGCTGATCTTGTTTCTCTTCAATTCTTTCACGGACTTCAGATGAAATTCTTGCTAATCTTTTCAAATATGGGGTGATCTCTGGGACGAAATTTTCATTATCTATGATGGCTCGAAAGTCGTTGGTTACATCATCTATAGTTCTCATCTCTCGTCCAAACTGCAGATAAGCAGCAGTTTTACCGGTGGTATCACACTTGGCACTGTTCAATGCAAAACGGATAGACGACAACTTATCTTCCCATTCATCGTGTCGATTTTGAACTAAGGTAGCAATTCTTGGTTTTAGGTCACGGTTTTTCCTTTCAACAGGATTTACTTGTGGATGATAAACAGGAATAATGTCTTGATCTATGTTTAGTATGAAACAAAGTTGTTGCATGACGGCACCCACAAACTGAGAACCATGTGGTCGCTAATTAATCTTCTGGGTAAGCCGTATCGTGATATAACTTCTTCCATTAGAGTTGTAGCACATTCTCTAGCAGTGGCTTGAGGGAGAGCAAAAAGTTCAACCCATCTTGTGCAACAGTCCTCAACAATAAATATCCACTTCTTTCCAGATGGACTTTCAGGCAAAGGTCCGAAGAGATCAATGGAAATTGTCTCAAAACGTTGAGAATACACAGGTGTACGTAAGAGTCCGGAAGGCTTTTGGTTGGATGGTTTGTAGCGATTGCATTCTGTGCAATTCTTTACGTAATCAGTGATGTAAGAACGCATACCAGTCCAATAATACCGTTTGGAAATTCTTTCAAACGTTCCATCGGCTCCATAATGACCTGCGTTTGGAGCATCATGGTGGATTTTCAAAATGCCTTGTCTTTCGTGAATTGGCACAACTAACTGGGCCTCTTCACTTTCAGAAGTAGGTGAGTAACGGAATAAGATTCCTTGATTCATGAGGTATCCTCTTTCTAACCAGTTGGCAAAATTAACACTTTTTTCATTTTGTTTTCAAAACATTCAATTATTTTCTTCAGCTCGTCATCCTTCAATTGTTCTTCGCGAACTTCTTTAGGTGAGCGTGTGGGAAAATCGACCGAAACAGTAAGAATGTTACAGTCTGCTTTCTCTTGTTCTGACGTGGGTCTAGACAATAAGTCCGCAATAAAGTTCAATCTTCCGGGAATGTAGTCGATTGTTAGATTATAAGATTGGATCTGTAGTGCCCATCTTGAAAGTCTTCCAGTGGGAGATTTCAAAGATAATAACCATTTTAAAAGCTGGTGGTCAGAGGAGAGTCTAATAGTTTGTCCTTCAACGTAACCTCTAAATTTTTCAAGGGCCCAGACAACTGCAAGAGCTTCTCTTTCTGTGGTAGAATAATTTCGCTCTGAGGATGAAAGTAGTCGGCTTGCGTATTCTATTGGGTGTTCCTCATCTTTTTCTCCTTGGAGTAAAACTGCTCCGAGAGCCACGCTACTGGCATCTATTCGGATGACAAACGGCTTGGTACCGTCAGCTGGCTTAAGGACAGGAGGAGACGCTAGTTTTAATTTTAGATATTTGAAAGCTTCTTCTTGTTCAGAGCCCCACTTCCACATTGCATTTTTCTTAGTTAAGTCTGTTAGTGGTTTTGCAACTTGAGAAAAGTTTGGAATGTATCGCCGATACCAGGAACAGGTTTGTACAAAGCTTTGTACTTGTTTAACAGAGGTTGGGGACGACATATCTGCGATAGCAGCTGTCTTTTGTGGATCTCAACTGAGATGCCTTCCTTAGTAATGTAATGTCCTAAGTATTTCCCTTTTTTACAACAGAAGTTGCACTTCTCTCTATTTGCATTCAATTTAAACAATGAAAGACGTTTAAAAGCTTGCTCTAGGTCAGAAAGATGTTTCTGGAAGGTTGGAGACAATATTATGATATCATCTAGATATGACAGTGCTAGCACATTGTTTAATCCTGAACGGAACTTGTCTATCAACCTTTGGAAGGTTGCAGGTGCATTTCGTAATCCAAATGGCATACGAGTGAACTTATAAATACCAAAAGGGCATGTGAAAGCAGTTTTGTCTCGATCCTCTGCCGCCACTTTTGGTTGGTGATATCCTGAACGCAAGTCAATAGTCCACATATAAGGTATTGGCTTAGCTTCGTTAAGCAAGTCATCCATCCGAGGCAAAGGATAGCTATCTGGGACGATTTGAGCGTTCAGCTTCCGGTAGTCTATGCAGAGACGCATGCTGCCTTTTGGTTTTGGAATCAAAACAACGGGAGAGGCGTACGGAGATTCACATTCTACTATGATGCCTTGCTGTAGCAGAGAATCTAGCTCTTTTTTCAACAGCTCTTTCCTGGCTGGATTCATTCGGTAGGGAGGCACTGAAATTGGTGGATTGTTTTCAGTGTTGATGCTATGTTCGATAAATGGAGTAGCTTCTCCCCCTACTTCGAAGATAGAGTGATGATTTCTAAGTAAGCTGTCTAATTCCGCACGCTGAGAACCAAGGAGTTCTTGTCCTTCATCTTCCCGTAGTTGACAGTTATTTATCGCCACAGGCCGTACACTAACAGAAGTACTCTGATAAGGCGTTGCGAAATTGTACGATTTTCGGAAATCGTCCCAAAAAGTCCAACAGTTCTTTCGGAAATTCAATACTACTTCAGCATTTTCAAGAAAGTCAACTCCAAGTAGGGTGGAGTTGTTTTTGGCATTAGGCAAAATTATAATGGGAGTTTTAAACTTTCTACCTTCCAGTATGACGGTTTAAAATGTACGTAGAACTTCTTTCTGAGTAACGATTCCATCAGCAAAGGATAGAGATATTACTGTCTTCTCAAAAGCAGCTCCTTGTTGGAGAAGGATAGTGTAAAGAGTTTCTCCTGCAATCGAATGATTTGCACCACTGTCCTCAAATGCAGTTCCTGAAACTCCATTTATGCTGATCTTGAGTACAGCATTTCTGTTTGAAGGAGAGAGACTGTTAATTCGCAGAATTCCAAAATGAGCTGGATCACCCTTTGAAGGATTGCAGTCAGGGCATTTTGACTTGATGTAGCCAGGCTTTCCACATCTATAGCAGGACAGAGGATTTTGGCTTTCAAATTGCGAATGTCCTCTAAATGATTTTCTTGGTTCTTCCTTTGCCTTATCCGCCGTTCTGATTTGTTTACTTATTTTTGAGTGGAAAGAAGTTCTTCTTAAATCTGGTAAAAATTTATGGTTCGACGTCTTACCTCGAGCAATTTCATAATCGTCTAATTTTTGTACTAACTCAGAGGAGCTTTTAATATCTCCCCAGATATCCACGAAGTGTTCTTTAACTTCCTTCGAAACTCTTTTCTTAAGCTGATCGGTAAGAACCAAATCCTTAAGGGAGTTAAAGTCTTTCACTTCTAGGCTATGTAGTCATCCTTCTAAGTAATTATTTAGCTCGTACGTGAAGTCCTTCCACAAAGCTTCGGGTTGTTTTTGATGAGTACTGAACTTCATTCGAAACGATTCAGCATTCAACTTGAATCGTTGGAGTAACACTTGCTTAATAATTGCCCAGAGGGATGACTACGCAGCTAGAAGTGGCAGGTTTGGTTCTTAGAGAAGGTTTCGGCAAAGGCAAAATGCTGGAAGTATCTGAGGAGATAGCTCTCTGGTATACAAAGTGTTTCGATTATGAGAAAAATTGCTCAGTGGGCGTCGAACCATAAGAATACACCGGAACAGAGAACCTAACTCCGCTCAAGCAAATGAAACAGAACATTGAGATAAAACGAGGAAGAAAAAGGACGAAAATGTTTGGAAGGACGCGGTTGAAAATCTGTCTACTAACAGTGTGGAGAAACTGGCTTCAGCTCAATCGCATTTTGTCGCTCAAGGCGATCCAGCTCGTTTGAATTTCTGCGGGTAACAGTCTCTCCTTTCAAACGAAATGTAGCCACTCAGATCAGCGTAAATGAGTTTCGAGAAACTTTACGACGACGGTGGTGCAAATCGTGTTGCAGGAAAAGCTTTCTTTACGCGCTTCTCCAACTGAAGGCTGCTTTTTGAGACCTATCTGCATCACTTTGCTGATGGGAATCGTTACTCAGAAAACGCAAACCGTCATACTGGGTAGAAAGTTTAAAACTTCCATTGAACACGCTGGTAAAGGCTGCTCCACCCCTGCACGGAGTTGACTTTTCTTCGAAAATAGTGAGTGTATTGGCGGCATGTTGAACTGAGACGATTTCCGAAAAATCTGGTTTCGCGGCGACCAGTACGGCCTATGCTATCAACTACGGGCGAGGTTCGTTTCGCTGATTCAGCGCGTTAGCGTCATTTACCGAAATCGTCGCTCTATATTTCATCGAGCGCCAGCATCAACGCGAGCAATCCGCCAATTTCCTGCGAATCCAGCCGAAAAACTGTTGAAAAGAGCTGGGTGCTGCAGCTGGGCATCATGAATGATGTGAAATCACACCTCTCGCGATTCAAACTCGGCATGCTATCTCGCGATACAGGCTTGTTCGCTCAGGTATCGCGCTTCGGATGTTTTCTTAACAACTAAGCCAATACACTATAATTGGACTGTCATTTGCGTTCAGATATCACCAAGAAAGTGGCGACTTCTGCCCTTTTCAATGTTATAAGTTCACTAAATACCATTTAGTGCAGCCTCTACAGGTTGATAGACAGAGGATAAGATGAGATCAAGTCTTCCAGCATGTCATGCTAGATGATATCGCAATATTGTCTCCCGGCCTTTCAGAAGGCGACCTGGAAACAGCTTTTAAACGTCTTTCGTGATGAGATACCTTTCTGTTGTAAGGAAGGCTGCTGGGACGATACGTGCAAGGAAGGCATCTCGGACGAGATCTAGCGGCTGTATCGCGAGTAATGACAACACGAAACGTATAGACTGTTCTGGTATCGGCGATGCATTCAGGCTTTAATGGTGCAAGACCACTGTGAACAACTAAGGAGAAATGCGATGTGGTGAGGAAACAGAACAGAGAAACAGTATCTAAGGTTAAGGCAGCGTCTCCTCCTGTCCTTGAAGCCAGCTGACGTGCCGTTGTCGTCAGTGTGATATGACTGATTTTACTCCCGGGAGAATGAGGAGGCTTTATGACAAAATAACACCAAGCCGACGCAGGCAGTATTCTACCGGCGACACAGAGGTTACGTGGAGGCGAGCTGACCAGACTCTCCTCCTGACCACCGGCACGCTCTTTGAGTCTCCCCGCTGGCAGGAGCACTGCAGATCAGTCTTCAATCTGACTTATTCCGGAAGATGACGCAATACCCGGACAGCCGCGATCAGGAAGTAAGCGAACATTACTGTTTTACGCATCACCTAAAGAAGTTCGCGAAAAACGAATTGAAGGATACGAGCGAATGTTTGAAGCAAATGAAAAGAAATAGGCCAATTTACCAACTGTGAAGAGGATACCTCATCGGATGAGATCGTTACTCACCTACTTCTGAAGTGAAAATTTGATTAATTGCAATTCTGAAAGGCGAAGCGACTGAAAATCACAAAACGCAGGTCGTATGAGCCGATGGAAGCACATTTGAAAAATTTCCAAACATTGTGGACTTTGGTATCGTTATCTGATACATGAAATTGCACCAGAGGCAATCATCCAAGTAACGCTCCTTCTTACCGCGACTTCCACGCCTGGCATTCTCAACAGTTTTGAGCAATTTCCATTGATATTCGGACCGGCTCTGGAAGAAAGTGGATATTCCGGCAGTTTGTTATAATTTGGAGCATCTCCTACTGCCTTTACAGCTCTAATGGAAAAGTATCTGTACAAGATTGTACTTACGACCACATGATTTCGGCGTAGTGCCGTCATGCAATAACTGTTTCATACTAAACGATCCAGACATTATTCTTTGTTGTAATCCACAGTCATCCTGTTGAAAGGGAAAAACCGCGACCTAAAACCAAATTACTACCTTGGATTCAAAATCGGCACTGAATGGGAGAAGATAAGTTGTCATTATCATCTCCGTTGCGATAATATGACACCACCGGTAAACTGCAACATCTGAACGGAGATGAACGCAGATGATATATTGGCACTTTCAGCCGTCATGGATAATGGCGAAAGATCACCCAGTATTTGAGATTGCAGAGCTAAATCACGAAGTCGTGGCGACGGCTGGAATGTGGCGATATTCGATAAAGACACCGTCCCCATATCCGGGTGATAAAGTGTGTGAAACCCTTCGCCCCACTCATGCTGCTCCGCCAGCGTTCAAATTAAATGCCCCGAAGAAATGGCCCTCAATACGGTGTGACTCGGCATTCTCCAACAAATCAACCGCCCATGTCGGATTCGCCCATCATTCGTAACAACTGTCAATGCTAGACGGGAAACCGCTCCAGTGATGCCTCTCGAAAGGGAGACCCGAAACTCTGCTGGTTCCTCTCATCGGTTGACCTAAGTGGCTGAGCTAATAAGTACCCTCTGCAGCAGATGCCGCCACGGCTAATAATCGCCGCTCGCTCAAACCCACTTGATATTTATGGAGCATAACAGTTTTTATGTGTTTGTAACTGATAACTCAGTAGAATGCTGCAACAATTAAAGAGGTATTTGAGCTAACTGCCGGTTTACAGTGCGGTACTTTGGTGATGCGATATAGTGGGTACTGGGTCGCCAACTGCGATGACCATTGATCTCGCGCTTTGATTCACCGATACCTATATAGCAATAATACCGGAGATATCTGTAGAAAATGAATGAGAATAGCATGTTGAGTGAAATATTTCAGATGCATACATTAGAAATGAAAGAACTACATAGTGATTGTAAGTTTCGAGTCACGTGCTCTCGGGAAGATGCCTCTGGGTATTTGACATTAGTGCAGGGAAGCTGGCAGTACACCAACAACAGGCCTCGTTTCTAGACTGTCGTTTTTGTCAGCAAAAGGAAAAAAAAATCCAGGGCCATTATCAAAGGGTTCCTCGAGAAATCACGCATTTTTTCCAAACCAAAAGAAGCGACAGGATGACAAGTTCAAGCCCGCTCTCAATGATTATAACATTCAATTATTTTTCTTTGACAGCTACGTTCCTTATTATGCAGTATTCGTAAAAAAAGCGCAGGAGGCTGTACACTGCACGGCTCACTCTGAGTACAGTTTTTCCAGTTCACTAAATGTAGGATTGGAAATTCCTATCGATTATGCAAAGATGGGTTAATGAGAGTCACAAATGAGGGCTTACTTTCGTGTAAGACCCATGGTTTCAAGAGAAGCCTTAGAACGTTCCTGTTTATGTCGCAATACAAAGCTAATGTAAGAGCTTTTGGAGATACTCCCTTATGTAATTTCATGTACGGTTAAGCTGACATTTAGCACATTTCCAGGCTACCTACATCGAAGCATTTCAAAAGATAATGTGTCTCAATAGATAAACATCTCCCACGGGTTTTGTGATCAAGACAACTTGTCGACAACTTCCTATAGAGCTTGCTAAATAACAGTAATAAAAAATTATTAATATGTCTCAAAATACATATAAAACGAATTAATGAAACGAGATGAGGACAAGCTAAAGAAGCTAACCATACTCGCGAGAAATGAATAATGGGCAAGGCTATGCCTTGATGAATTTATTGCGTCGTTCATTTCTGGCCGAAATCAGAGCAAAAAATAATTAGAGAATCCGGAAAAAATCATTTTTATCGCCAATGATCTCCGGTATTTGTTTTAAAAATGCCATCCATTTCCGATTTCCTCCATTTTTTTACATAATTTTTTTCTTGGTTGGGACAATATACATGCATTTTTGTGAAAATAATTTTTCAATCGTTATGAATCGTTAGCAATGACATCGATATTATGTGACTAAGAAAGATTCATAACTTTGGTCTTTTAGAATCGGTGATTTAAAATATAAAATGTAAGAAAACTTTTTTTTTTACGAGTTTTTCAAGAAATTTCGAAGCATGTAATTAAACATTTAACAACTCGTAGTTTATAAAAGTATCTCGCATTAAACTTTTTTCATCTTTGTCAGTATTATTATCCGTGTTTATGTCCAAAAGTTTAAATAATTGCTGAAAAATCACGGTTTTTAAAAAAAAAAGCTTTTGTGTTTCTCATCTAATGCAACTCCTTTTTAGAAAGCGTTTATTTACAGCGGCATTTTCTTTTTCTTTCTTTCTTTTTTGTGTGTGTTTTTGTTTAAAAGAAATTCGACTTTGTTCAGATATTGATGTGTATAGAAATGTGGAAAGTATAATTTACTTATAAATAAATCCCGCAAAAAAGTCATATCTTTTGAAGTAAAGCCCCGCAAACTACGTTCTACTGTTGCTATCTAACACTGGCGTCATTGGCATCTAAAAGCAGTTTTCGAGCGAAACGACCACTGCCCGAAGTAATGATTTACATTCTCGAATTCCTTTAACTTAGCTGTCCAAATCACATCTATTGCAGGGCTGCACAAAGAAGCTGACTGTTGTCATGTTACAGATAAAATCACCAGAATCTGGAAGCTGAATAAGTGCAAATATGTGACGTGAAAAATTTATTTTTGTTTCTTCATAGAACTAAAATAAAATTTTTTTTAAAAGTAATTCGAAGCAGAACCAAATGATTGAAAGGCGTTTCTATCATTTTGAATGTTTTCTCTTTATAGTGAGTGTAAATAATGAAGATTTAAAATCCATTTAATTATTTAAAATTCTAAGATCATTTATTATTTGTATATATATATATATTACACTGGCTCAAAAGTCAAGGTACGACATGTTTTTCGAAGCTCACCATAAAAAAATGGCAGTAACAATAAAATGCATAGTTTACATGAATGATAATAACGAACTTTAAAAACATTAATGCAAAAATGATTACTACAACTTTTATTTTACAGAAAAGAACCTATATTTAGGAGTGAGAGAAAAATATGCAAATATCAAGCTTTCGTACTTTTGTGTGTAAGTTGTGTTGATTTTCAACAGTTGTTGGCAGTTTCGGTGACAATAGTCAATAGAGTTTAGAAAATGTCTCAGAGACGTCGTTTACTCAATTCGTTAAGGTGGCGGGCAGTTGGATGGATGGAAATGGGATTGTCGCAGGCTGATGTTCCTAGACGTCTCAATGTGTCTCTCGACTTTGGGATCAATACCAATCCGAAGATTCTGTGTCCAGAAGACCTGTTCCAGGCCGACCACGAGCTACAACACCTGCAGAAGACCGTTTTCTAGCTCTTTCGGCACGAAGGAGAAGAACCACTACTGTGCCTCAGCTCGTTGCAGACCACTTTCAAGCATCAGGAAGAAGAATCTCCGCTACTACGGTGCGAAATCGTCTTCACAATGCAGGTCTGTATGCAAGAAGACCAGTTGTGTGCGTTCCCCTCAACGGACGACAGCGAAGGAACCGCTTATGCTGGGCAAGAGAACATGTTTCTTGGACGCAGCAACAATGGGCTTCTGTGCTGTTCACAGACGAGTCCAGATTTACAATGGAGAGTGATTCAGGGCGTCTACTGATCTGGAGGGAACAGCGCACTAGATACCATCAATCCAACACTGTTGAAAGACACAGTTATAGAGGTGGTGGAATCCTGGTTTGGGCAGGGATCTCGCTCGGTGGCCACATTGACCTGCATGTGTTCCATGGAGGAACCGTAACTGGTCTTAGATATCGGGATGAGATCCTTGATCCATATGTCCGCCCATATGCTGCTGCTATTGGTAACGACTTCATTCTGATGGATGATAATGCACGACCTCACCGAGCTCCGGATTGTTGAGGAGTATCTGGAGGATCACGGTTTGGAACGAATGGAATGGCCAGATCGATCTCCAGACCTGAATCCGATAGAACATCTTTGGGACTATCTTGGCAGAGAGGTTGCTGCTTTAAATCCTCCTCAAGGTCGTTACATGAGCTGAAACAAGGCTTACTCTGTGTCTGATCTTCGCTTCCTATTCCGGTGTCCGACAACTTAATAAACAGCATGGGAAATCGATGCCGCCAATGCATTCAAGTTAGGGGTGGACACATTCCTTATTAGAACCCCTTTTTGTATTGTTTTTATGCCATTTTACCACATAACACTGTGATGTGCTGTTTTCTCCAAGAATGGACTTTTCCGCAGAGATTGCTTTTTTGTTATAAATCGTTTTTGCAATACACTTATACAAATTTCTATGACGCATTCAATAAAAAACTATTTAATGCACATATCCTCCAAATTTTTTGTTTCTACATTCATTCATTTGCAAGATTGGAAGCACAAGAAGCCCACGGTTGTACCTTAACTTTTTGAGGACCCGATGTTATATATGTATATATATATATATATATATATATATATATATATATATATACTGCTCGACAGTGAAAATGCGGCACCAAGAAGGAGTCGGTCAGGGGTATGCGTGCAAATTTCAGGGTGGGCTGACGTCACTGAGTTATGCTAATGAATGTTAAATGCGTTAACTCTGCGTACGTGGAGAGCGATAAAAGGGGAAAGTTGGCGAATGGCCAACTTCGTTCCCGTGTTTCTCAGCGGAAAGTAACTGTAACACTGTTTGTCTTGTGTCACGAGGGAAGACGCGTATAGCACAGCATCTTGCCAGGCTGCCAGATCAGCAGAGACATTTCCAACCAGGAAGCAGATCTGACTTTACGGGGGTATGGTGATCGGGCTGAGATGGGAAGGTTGGTCGTTTGTCAAGTCCGCAGCTGACACCAATGCGAGATGTGTCCACGATTGCATCGCTATGTGGCGAAGATGGTTGCGGTACAGGGAAATGGCACGTTCGGGGTCCAGGCGCAGCCAGAGTGACGTCAGCACGCAGGATCGGCGCATCCTCCCCAAGCGTTGGCAGCCTTGCAAATCGTCTACCTCCATTCTTCAGCATGTGCGAGAACACCCTGGATGTTCCAATATCGACCAGAACCATTTCCCGTCGATTGGTTGAAGTGACCTGCACTGCGGCGTCCACTCAGGACACCAGCATTGACTCACAGCGATCAGACGTCGCACGCTGGAATGGTGAAGGATGGAGTGGATGACGGAATGGCGGAACGTTGTGTTCTCAGATGAGTCACGCTTCTGTTTTCAATGATAGTCAGCGCATACGGTGTGGCGTCGCCGTGGAGAAAGGTCTAATCCGGCAGTCACTGTGGAGCGCTCTACCGCTCGACAACGATGGCATCATGGTTTGAGGCGCTATAGCGTATGATTGCATGTCACCTCTAGTGCGTATTCAGGGCACTTTAGTAACGCTAACACTACGTGCAGAATGTGTGTTCCCCTGTGGCAATCCCTTACCTTCAGGGCTGCCCGATGCTATTTTTCAGCAGGACGATAATGCCCACCCGCACTGCTCGCATCTCCCAACATGCTCTACGGGTGTACAGATGCTTCCGTGGCAGCCCTCTCCTGATCTCTCCACCAATCCGAACAAGTGCGGGATGTCATTGGACGCCGTTTGCAAACTCTGCCCCCTGCCTCGTGCGAACGACCAACTTTGGCAAATGGTTGAAAGGAATGGAGAACCATCCTCCAGGACACCATCCGCACTCTTGACTCTGTACCTAACGTGTTTCTTCGTGCATCGCCGCTCGCGGTGGTTCCATCCTACCAGTCGATTCCGTTTGCATTGTGTAACCTGAATATCGGTTCAGAAATAAACATCAATTATTGTTCGCTTGGATGATGTATGATGATGATCCCGAAGCATTTGAGACCGGGCATATCCATACCGCGGACTCCCAACTACACGCTCTACAGAAATGACAGACAAACACAAAATATTCCATCAGGAGGCACTGCAATTCTTATCAAATCCTCTCTCAAATATCACCACATTCCAACACCAGCTCTTCGAGACGACCGGTCGACGATCACCCCGCCGGCTGCCAACTTCATCCCCACCACCACCCTCCGCGTGCATTCACGACTTGGAGGAAATTTTCGCACTCGAGCATTCCTCCATTTTATGCGGAATTACAACGCTCACCATACACTGGGGTTGCTGACATCAACCCCAGGGGGCAACAGATTAAAAATTTAATTTATAACTTACAGACACTGATATTGTGCTCCCAACACACCAACACGATTTAGGATATAACTTTGCCTCTACAATTGACTTCGCTCTGACGAAATATATATTGGATTTCCGATATTGTTCTTCGCCGGAGCTTAGCTCGAACCACAATCAATCATTTTAAACTTTCAAACATCAATACAATTTAATTTTCCACAGAAACGTTTCCACTAACTGGGAACGATTTCGCCGACACCCACTTTCAACCAATCACAGCACACTCGGCAGAAGAAATAGAAGAGCAGGTCTCCACTCTCACAAATCAAATTCTTACAGCATACGAAAATTCATCTAAACCAATACACCCTAATCATAATTACTACATTGATAACGAATTAAGAACACTCTTTTAAACTTAGAAATAGAGCACGTAAAACTTATCAATACTCAAGAAATCCCGCTGACAAAACAACACTAAATAGAATACAAAACAAAGATTAAAAGGGAAAATACAAGCAGTCACTCAAAAACAATGGGAGGACAAACTCGCTTCTTTAGACACGGTCGATGGCTCCCTATATGGAGCACGACCAAAAGGAAAAACGAAGAGATCCCCATCTCAGCCCTTAAAAGGCAACACCGGGATCACCTACACAGACGAGGGAAAAAGCTGAAACTCTAGCGGACTCGCTGAAAGCCAATTTCAGCTTAACGATATTCAAACCCAACCCAAGACAACAACCACATAAGGCTGGTTTCTAGGTTCTTCAACAACGAAAATGATTTCGACGACTCACCTTCTAATACTAAACCCTCTGAAATAATTCAAATAATTAACAATTTTAAAATTAAAAAGCCCCAGGCCGAGAGGGCATTACTAACAAAATGTGCAAGCATTTCACTAGATCGGTCATTTTCAATTTGACAAATATAATCAATAATATTCTCACAGTGGGATACTTCCCAAAAATTTGGAAAACAGCTTCGGTTATTCCGATCCTAAAACCTAGGAAAAGACCCTACTCCCAGATAGTTTTCCGCCCCATTTCATACTACCTGTTCTCAGTAAAATTACTGAAAATTATTCAAAAGACTTTTTGTCAACATCTCAACGATAATGACATATTAATTCCCCCAACAACACGGCTTCCGAGCCGGACTCTCCACATCACACCAGCTTCTGCGGGTGGTGGGTATATAAGACAAGGATTTCGCGACCGGAAATCAACCGGGCTGTTTTCCTAGATATCCAGAAAGCGTTTGATAGGTATGGCATGTGGGGCTACTCTACAAATTTCAAAATTAACACCCCTCCCCACTTAATTAAATATAATTTCTTCTTTCCTTACTAACAGATCCTTCGCGGTCAAAGTTAATATCCATTCGACTAACAGGAAAATTAACGCTGGAACGCCTCAGGGCAGTTCCATCTCTCCAATATTGTTCAATATATGTAAATGATATCCCTAGAACCAGCCAATCCACGATTTGCATGTTTGCCGATGACACGGCGATCCTGGCACAAAGTAACGAACTACAACTCGTTACTCACTTTTCTACAAACACATAGCCAAACTAGAAGACTGGTTCTCTACTTGGAAAATTGCTTTAAATGTAGCAAAAGCAGAGGCCGTCTTCTTTTCACACCACATTAGAAAGAACCGCCAAAATTATATTTTACAAAACTTACGCACGTACCCTGTCCAAAAGCACCAAATACCTAGGGTAATCTAGATAAAGACTCACTTTTAAACAACACATTATACAAATACGTAGAAAATTCAATATTTCCGTCGCTAAAGTTTTCCCCTTAATTGCACGGAAATCATGTTTGTATCTTTAAGAAATAAAATGCTTATTTATAAACTCGTTCTCAGACCAATTCTCCAATATGCAAGTCCAATCTGGGGCCGCAGCCTATTCTAATATCAAGATGCTGGAATCAGCGCAAAATTAAATTATTAAAAAATTATCACGGACTCTCCGTGGTATGTTAGGAACGACAGACATAAGATTCGCACTCAAACTAAAAACCTTAATATGTTTTCAAAAAAATAGCTACTAAATTTTTTTTAATAATATAGACAATCATACTAACCGAGCAATTGCTCGGATAGAAAAATATGATGATAATCCTTCATTTAATAGACCTCGCAATATTTTTAATTTAATCTCTTTCATTCTTAAAATTCTTCCGTTAAAATCTCAAAACTTCTACCAGACTTACTCTCGACCAATAGGAACAGAGTAAGCCGGCCAATAGCGAAGCGAGCTCTGGGATCGCCTCTCGGCACCCAAACTCAATTCCTATTGACACTCACTCCCTAGAGTCACCATAGGCTGTCTCCCTGATTGGACCACACATCCTCAAGCAAATGCACCCAAATACTCGCTCTTTTTGGGCGAAATTCAACGAAGAGCGGTTTTTCCGACGGTGCGGGTAACCTGTGCTTAAAAGAAAATCTCCGACCTCCTTTTTCTTGATCCGCTCTAGTGGACAAGGCTTTAATTTAATTACACACACCTAACAAAACAACACAAATGCATTTACTCAATAACACCACACACTTAAATTCTCATTTATTCCTACACCCAAGTAAATTATTTAAATTTCTCATGTTATTACTTTAATTATCAACACAATATTTTATAATTAAGCAGCAAAGGGCTAAGTGAAAGCTGAACTCATGCAACTCATTCATTTCATCATGATTGGAGATTGAGCTTCCCTGCGGGAAGCAGGTTCTCCTATAAATCCATCAACTTATATTGTTCCTTGCTGTCTCTGTCTTTTCCCCAAATTTTCATCCCTTTTTCGAACCACTGCTTCTTGGTGTTGCATTTTCACTGTCTAGCAGTATATATAATGAATGTAAACTTTTGGTATATATACAAAAGATATGGTTCTAAACTAACGAAGAAACAGTAACACACATGTACTTCCACTCATACTTGGCTGCAATTTCAATACTGATTTCGATAAAGGTGAAGGTAACGATTGAGATTTGTACAATTAAAATCGGAGCTTAATTTGGATTTTATTTCTAGTAGAGCACTGGGGCTACTAGGTATGGTACAACCATTGATGCGATGTTTTCACAATTCATATATTTACTGACGTTCACGTATCAGACTTTAGTTACCACAACCCTCTTGTCAAAAGTGTTTATAATGGCGACAGTATTAAAGTGTAATTAATACTTAAAGTGATATTAATAGTGAACTAAATCAATCTTCTTAATAATATACTCATGTACCATGACATATCCTTATGTAACAAAATGGATGTACATTATTGTTATATATTATGTTAGAGGTATAGTAATCCATTATTTTTACATAAAACACAATACTTTATTTAACATACTTTGGATTTGTTCAATTTGGGTGAAATATGAACCGTTTTGTTGTATAATTTATTGCCATTTTAAGTAGCTTCATAATGCCTCTCTCATAGAAGCATTGGTCCTTATCGGAGAAAAAAATCTAGTAAGAAATGGTTTTCACAATCTTCTCTTGATCTAATTTCTTTTCACTCTGGAAGTTTTTGCAATGCGAGAGAAAAAGTGGTAATCGCTTGGTGCTAGGTCTGAGGTGTATGATGGATGCATTAAAACTTCAAAACCAAGCTTCCAGAGTTTCTGGTGAGTCACTACAGACGTATGTGGCCTGGTGTGTCCTGATGGAGCACACACTCTTTTTTTTGGCCAATTCTGGCCATTTTCACAGTCAATCGCTAACTTCAAACAGTCGAGTTGTTGACAGTAGAAATCTGAATTTAGTGTTTGGACATACGGAAGACACTCATAGTAAATTATTCCTTTCAATTTTCACCAAATACAAAGTAGGAGAGCCTTCCTGGTCGTTAATCTAGTTTGGCCACCGTTTGAGCTGCTTCATCACTTTGACCACAATCGTTTTCATATAATATTGTCGTATGTGACCCATTTTCATCTAGTCACCATTCCCTTAAATGGGATGATTTCATTTCATTGGCCAAGGCTTCGTAGATGGAAATTCGATCCGTCATGTTTTGCGGTGTTAATTGGTGTGGCATCCAAACATCGAGCTTCTTTTAGAATTCAAATTTCCACAAATGGTTTAAAACTGTTTTACAGTCGATCTTTAGCTCTTGAGCGATGCTATGACTACAAACATGCCGGTCGACTTCAATTATTTCTGTGATTTTATCGACATTTTCGACGATGGACCTGCTAGTGTGAGGTGCATCTTTAACATAAAAAATGTCTGAAAGGAATCGGCAAACCAAATTGCACGTAATTAGCTGTTACAGTATCGACACCATTAACACCATTCACAATTTCAGCCGCCTCGGTTGCACTTATCAATGAAAAAACTGTAAAATGTACAAAATGTTCTCTTTGTTGACTTTCAATTTTAACACCCTGTAACTCACAACTGAATGGACTAAACAAAAAACAGTAAAAGAATTTTTAGAATGAAATGTCACCTTGACAACGAGCATAAATTTGAAATTGTTTGATCGATACTTTATGAGATATCGATACTGTAACCTGCTACAGAAACAAAAATGAATTTTCTTCAACCTAATTTATATATTTATATTATTTTAATGAATCAATATGAAAATGTGAATGGAATAAAGAAAATGCATGCATGGTTTCAATATTATGTGATATGCGTTCATTTACCCTGTTCGCCTACTGTCTAATCAAAGCCAACAGTACTGAAGGAATAAACTCTAGTCGTGCGTCGGAACCGACATACACAGTATTTTTGTTTTTAATTCTCCTGAACGAACAGAACATTTGAAATAAAAATCAAATTAATATTTTGTTAGCAGAATTAAATTATATATCTGCTCAGAAAATCATTCATAAGATTCAACTCTTTTTTAGATAAAAATTTTTCTCCCAGTAATACATTTTTGATTGATCATTTACTTTACTGAGTAGTGATGTAATTATTTTTTCTTTATAAAAGCCCCAATAAATGTTTATTTGAGAAGAAAAAGGTAGGAAAAAGACTATAATGTCTTTTCTATTACTATTGCTTCTCAACGGTGTGCTTCGCGTTAACAGCCAACAGAATTATCTCGTTTCTAAATACAATCAAACCAAGCGCTATCCTCCGCGCTAAGCACAAAACCCAAGAAACTATCTTTTCTTTGTAAAGTAAATCAAGCCGTGTGCTTCACGCAAAAACAAAAAAGGAACTCGCTTTCCTTAACACAAAATTCAGTTCAGTGCATTCGTTCTCCAAATCTAAGGAAACATCATTTCTTCTGACCGACTTGTTCAAAGGTCAACCCCTTTCTACTACAAAATAGCAACCCACACCCACAGAGGCGGAGAATTGCACCAAACATTCCATAATCTACCGCCAACAGTAGCCAGACACTTCAAAGGCTTTTTGATACCATTATTTAAAGTTAAACATAAAAATAGACCTAGATAAGCAAAATCCTCTTAGTGTGATTTAACAAAAAAGTAGTTTTGTTCTTAAACAAGAGCTGAAGATGAAAACATGGAAAGAACAAATTTAAATATTTAAAACACGCAAAAAAGCGAAAATTCCCTAAATCAAATATTGCGAGTACCATAAAAAATTGTTTAATTTTTATTTCGAACCATAAAAGAAAATTAGAACATGCTGGACATTAATTTGAGTTATCGGATAGGAACAGAGTTTCTCAAACTGGGGCGTGACCCTTGGAGGAAGGCGTGATAACCTACGAATAGGGTGCGAGCCGATTGAAAAGTCGAAAACAAAATATTATTTTAAATAACTATTAATTTACTGAAAGAAAACAAATAAAAATGCATTCTGACATAATAAAAAATTAAAATACACATTTACACTGATATAATACACTTATAAATATATCAGTGTATTGCGCAACGTATTTTCTAATTAATTTAACAATACCAAGTGAAGAACAAGTTTTTAATAATTACCAGTGACCCCATATATAAAATTACTAACAAAAATTAACACTTGTCTTGTGATAATGTGTATGGTTTATAATTAATAGATTAAATGTCGATTCAAAAATTATGCGATTCGCTCCCATCGTTTAACACGTAGGCAAGTGTATGTGGTGTATTGGGTGAGGAAGTAAAAAGAAATAAGCAAGCAAATTCTTTGCAATAAGTAAATATTTCACAAACACTGTCAAGATCATTTTATTGCATTCCAAAGCCTTCAGAATAATTTTGTGGAGAACAGTGCACATAAACGATCATACTTCAAAGAGACGTATATTTACCCCCGGGGGTAATTAATGATTTGGCTGAGCGAGACGTTTATATACGCCGGCAGTAATTAAAGGGGAAGTTAAAGTCGTATTGTAGCTTTACCTTCAGAGTATAATATAATTGAATTCAATGCGTTGTTATTGTATGGGAGGGGGGCGATGAAAACCATGATTGAGTATTGGGTCGTAAATATTAAAAGCTTGAGAAGCACTAGGTTGGAGTATATAGCGCTGTTATACTGGTCACACAAGAAGTATAATATCCTAGGAACTGTAGGTTTTAACGCATGAGAGATTGCTGCTATTATCTGCGTAATGAAATCATAGGTGTTGAGAAGGCTTTCTCAATCATTAATATCGTGCATTCATCTAGCGTGGGATTTCGATTTCACGCAGAAGTTTGTAAGCAGGCGAAGAAATTGTCCTGGATGAATATATAATATGCACTATATTTTAAATATTCCAAACATATAATGCTCTGAAATCAGCGCATTCAGAAAATTTGCTTACAGATTCACACACACACACACACACACATTTATATAGCTTTCTAAAACGCATACACAATAATTTTGGAAGAGCTCTGATGTGATTGTTCAATATCCATGCCTAGACGAAATTCCCATATGCGGCTTAGAAGTTGATTGAACTCAACAATTGTTTGTTGCAAATTTTACTATTCACTTCCGTTATTATTATATATTTTAAAAATAATTCGTGATTTTTAATGCATTATTTATTATTTATTTCATTATTATTAAATGAATAAAATTCGTTATTATTATTTTTAATTTTAAATTCTATATTGATGAATATCAATTAAATTTATTATTTATCTTTTTAATTAAGCTCATCAGTTATCAAATTCCTTATTTTCATTATTAATTAAATTCTTATTTAAAATTATTAATTTTATGCTCCTTATTTAGAATTATTAATTTTAGATTCGTTATTTATTAAATAATTTTAAATGAATTTAGTTTTGGCATTACTACTTTAAAGAGATTTCGATAAGTAGGCGAACGTATTCAATTTATATTTCGCTATAAAACATCTGATATCTCAGTTTTCGTATACTAATATCTTTCATCTTAGATTTGATTCCTAAATATTGTTTGGGTAGTCAAAGGATATTATACAAAAATGAAATTTATGTAATTCATGTTGTACAAAGTAGTACAAACAATAGCAAAAAGTATGATAAAAAAATTACAGAATAACTTGAATTACGATTTTATTAATTTAATACCGAATTTCACAATTTTTTTTTACTTAAGCTTTGATGCAATGAATAAATTTTATTGCCTTACATTACAGTTATTTTGTACTTTGGAATATTTATTACTTTCATTTATGTACAAAATGTTCCATGGTATTAAGTTCTGCAAATCATAGTGCATGCTTAGCATTTTCATTCAAATCCAAAATATTTTTGCTTAACTTTTTGGCTTTTGTATATATATATATTATATATATATATTATTTTAGTTTTGTACCACATTATTAGAAACCATGTTAGCGTAATAGTTTTATACTGAATATTATTAAAATACATCAATTTTTACACCTCATTCATCTTTCAATTTTTAGTCTTTTACTAAATGAATAATATCAAGAGAGTCTCATTGTTTCATGCTGAGATAATCAATGGCATAACCCAGTGTTTCTCAAACTGTGGGGCGTGTGATAATCCTACGAGGCGGTGAGAGCATAATTGAAAGTTGAAAACAACAGATTGTTTTAAAAATTTATAACTTTACTTAAAGTAAACAAACAAAATAAATTCTGACATAATAAAAAATAAAATACACATTTACACTGATATAATATACTTATAAATGTATCAGTACTACACAAAGTATTTTATAATTAATTTAACAATACTGAGTTTTGAACAAGTTTAATAATTACCAGTGACCCCATGGGCTTGTCACATATAAAATAAAAATAAAAAATCAACGCTTAACTTGATAATTTTTACGGTTTATAACTGATTAATCCCTTACATGCCGATTATAAATAACGCGATTCGCTTCCAAATGCCACTGTTTAATACGTAAGTGAGCATATGTGGTGTATTAGAAGGGGGCGGGGGAGAAAAGTAATAAATAAGCAAATCCTCTTAAATATGTAAATCCTTCGCAAATACAGTCAAGGTCATTTTGTTGCATTCTAAAACCTTCGGAATAATTTTATGGATAGCCGTGCAAAAAAAAAAGATCGTACTTCGGAAAGATGTATTAACGCACTGGCTGAGGGAGACGGTTATATACGCCAATGGATCTTACCAGATTAAAGTTGTATTATAGGTTTAGCGTCAAAGTACAGTATTATTGAATTTAAAACATTATTATTGTAAGGATGATGAAAATTATGACTGAATATTGGATCGCTAATATTGAAAGTTTGAGAAGCACTGGCATAACCAGGAAATATTACAGACTAATAGAATCTGTAATTCACACACAGAACACAATGAACTCAAAGATTCCTTTACGTCCTTATAAAATCAAAAAACGCGTAATGTCATCATTCTAAAATTTTATTTTTCTAACATTTCTTGAACGATGTTACCATTAAATGTGATAGTTTTTTGAAAGAACGAAATTTGTACAAATTCAATAAAAAAAGTTATTAACTTTCTTAAGCGTCTTTGAATATCATAACTCTTACACGAAGCCATCCTATACGTGTTAACACACACACACACACATATATATACTGCTCAAAATAATTAAAGGATATTGTGGTTTTAGGTGGATCTTGTGGCTGGGAAACTTTTTAGCTGATTGATACATGGTCGACAGACGTAGTAGGTTATGATGCGACGCTATTTTAGCTTTGTTTAAATTATATAATTTCGAACCCAGATTCCTAATTTCACATCGCATCATGACAATTAATTAAGTTAACTAATTCTAAAATTAAAACACTCATCTCACAATAAATTATACACTGATCGTATAGTTTTAAAACATTATTAAATTTATTTTTAAGCACAAGTATCTGGAAATTTACTTCACTACAAGATCAAAATTTAACTTAGTTTGAGAGAGGGAAAAAGCAGGGTAGGAGAATGGACATGGTTGACGCCCGGAGTCTCCGTGGAGTCTTTTTTTATGATTCTCTAGCTCTGGGATCGGCTCTGTCTCTCTCAAAATCGGGGTGCGTCCCGTTTTATTTTACGACTTTTCACATAAAAATCCTAGAGCAGACTCTTTGTCTTGTCCACTTAATTGTCTCTGATTGGTCCAGAGACCAGCGCAGAGTTACAGCATAGGGTTTATTGAACTTTCGGGAGCGCGGGAAATCTGTTGACGCACCCCGCAATTTATGGGCCTAGTGACCCCCAGGCACGGGAACCCTCTGGCACACCCTCGCAGAAGGAATGTCACTGTCAGGTATGGGAAATTGAAACGAATTCCAAAAAAACTGACTTTGAAATTTTGAGGTCTGTTGAATAATTCGCTCTGGCCTCCCATCAGTTATATGAGAATAAATAACACATGTTTGGCAGAAAAAATGCATTTATTGCGCATTTGTGTACAAAAGGAAAAAACACAATTTGTGCATATGAGAAAAAAAAGAATAAGAAAATGTGTTTTCTTCAAAGGAAATCATTTTCAATAGGGGGTATGGTTTCCACGGACGGCCAGAAATGTTGAGCACCTTTGAGGCATGGAGTCAATGAGGCTATTAATCACGAGTTGGGGTATTCTGTCCCACTTTTCCAGAAGAGCTCTTTCCAGTTCTTGGAGAGTTTGTGGGGGTGGTTGGCGGCCAGCAACTCGTCTTCCTACAGCGTCCCAAACGTGCTCTATTGGATTCATGTCTGGAGAACACGCTGGCCATTCCCTTCGTACGATTCCTTCCTCGAAAACGAAATCCTCCACCAGGTTAGCACGATGTGGGGCCTGCAGTTATCGTCCATTAAAATGAAGTCATCTCCGATTGCTGCAGCGTAAGGGACTACAATAGGTCTGAGGATCTCATCCCTATATCGGCGAGCAGTCAGAGGTCCATCTCGAATGATGTAGAGGTCTGTGCGCCCGTCAATGGAGATGCCACCATACACCAACACTTCCCCACCACCAAATCTGGCACTTTCGTGCACGAACGCAGGATCATTCCTACTGTCACGGTCCCTCCAGATGAAAATACGCCTATTATCCGGATGAACAGAAAAAGGGGATTCGTCAGAAAAAAGAACATTGCTCCATTCATTTCTTCTCCAGTTCACATGCTCTGTTGCCCACTCCCTGTGGTCGCGACGATGCCTTGATGTTAGTCTAACACATACCATCGGTTGGCGAGCATACAGACCTACACCATGGAGCCGGTTTCGGACAGTCTGAGTTGAAAAGGTGGTGCCAGTAGCCGAGCGAAGGTGTTGTTGGAGAAGAATAGCGTTCATATTTCGGTATCTCCGAGCCGTTAACACTAAATAATGATCTTCATTGGGCGTAGTTGCCACTCTACGACCTTGTCCTGGTCTTTGACCTGCACTTCCAGTCTCCAAAAAACGGTTCCAGATCCTGGAAATCACACTTTGTGACACTCCAATGGCTTGCGCTACTTCGGCTTGAGTTTGTCCCCCTCATAACCTACCAACAACTCTCCAAGCTTCTGAATCGGTTAAATGACTTCGCTGAGACATCGTACTAATCGAAACAAAGCAGTCACTGAATGTCAATCATCCTTGTCTTCATTTCAGTTGAAAGTCAAACTTCATTCGCTGCCGCTGAAGCGACGTTTTTGACGTCGAACTCAAAATTAGAATACTCCATAGTTTGAAAATCATAAAAATTGGCATTTGTGATTCTCTTCTTCTATTTTCAGCAAAAAAATTTCGCTTATATCTTTATTTTATATAAAACTTACAATATCCTTTAATTGTTTTGAGAGTATGTATATATATATATATATATATATATATATATATATATATATATATATATATATATATATATATATATACTACCTGCTTAATATATATATAATCAGATATAAAAAGTTCACTACATATATATATATATATATATATATTAAGCAGGTAGTAGTGGATAATTCAGTCAGATCACAAATTATATCAGAGAAGATCCGATTCGTTACTAAACTATTTTCTGCCTACCACTGTATGGAGGTCTAAATTGATTTTTAATATATTGGTGAAAAAATGCTAGAATGTTGCTTTATGTTTGCCAAATTGGTAATGTTGGTGGTGGTATTGGATTCCACCTTGAGAGTAGTTTGGAGTGGTATTGCCACTGCGCACAAATAGGCCAGACGGAGCCATATATGAAAGATTTCGAGAAGCTTGTTGCGTTCCCTTTCTTTCAAGCTGACTTGTGATTACATTCCAACGGTGTAATACATTGCCACACGAATCACGTATTTTTAAGACTATTCCCTTGCCCATAAGCTTGTATTTCTACCTTTTTCTATAGAATGTTCAAAACTATTGTCTATCGAACATATACGGACAATGAATTTAGAAACAAAGCCACCAGCTGCTATAACAGATCCAATTGGTTAAAGCATAGAACAGTTTTCTCAAACTGTGGGGCACGTTCCCCCTAGAGCAGGGGTGGGCAGACTTTTCAAGGGCGCGGGCTACTTTTAATTTTTCAAGGTGTTGCGGTCCACCCAGTGGCGTAGGTGTAGTGAACTCAATGAAAGTATACAATACAGTCGGACCTCCATTTACGAAATTCTCTATTTAGCGAACTTCTTTCTGGAACCAATAACATTTTACGATTTTCTTCGTAAAAATAACCTCCAATTAGCGAAGTGCATTTTCTATTCAACGGAATTTCCCCTTATGATTCAATTTTTTTCCACCGTATTTTTAAAATACCGTATTTACTCGAATCTAAACCACACTTTCCCCCAATTTTAATGGTACTAAAAGGTGGGAACGGCTTAGAATCGAAGGGGAAAAAAATTGTTCAATGTGTACTTTGAGCAATTAAAGTTTCATGCATGTGCTTAAAAGTTTATAATACTGATAAAAATGACTGATTATTCACTTCTTATTAGTTTTCCTTTTAAATGTATTTTTAATTTCAAAAAATTGGCTATCGATAAACCGTTTTAGACAATTTTTTCAATTTTCATAAAATTTTGTTGAGAATTTTGAACACGGCTTAGATTTGAATAAATACGGTATTTCTAGACCTTCGTATGATGGAATGATTATTAGGTCTTAGTGAAGGCGGTCACCTCAAAATGTCTTGGCTGTCCACCGGTGGATCGCGATCGACTTAATGCCCACCTTGGTCCTAAGGAGGGTCATGATAACTCTACGAGGGAGTGTGCGAGCATATTGAAAAGTCGAAAATAAATGATTATTTAAAAAAGTTATTAATTTAATGGAAGGAAACAAACAAAATACATTGTGACCTAATAAAAAATAAAATCCACATTTGTACTAATTTAATACATTAATAAATGTATCAATACTGAACAATGCATTTTATAATTAATTTAACAGTACTAAATCCAGAACAAGTTTAATAATTACCAATGAGCCCATGGACTTGTCATATATAAAGTTATGTTTGAAAATTGACACTTATCTTGATAATTTGTACCAATTATAATTAATGCCTTAACTTCCGATTAAAAGTTATACTATTCATACCCCAATGCCACCATTTTACACGTAGGGGGAGTGTATGGGATGTATTGGGGAAGGGGGATTAAAAAAGGAATAAATAAAGTAAAACATTTTCTGAAATAAGTAAATCCTTTGCAAACACGGTCAAGGTCCTTTTATTTTACTCAAAGCTTTGGAATAATTTTATGGATAGCAGTACACAGAGAAGATCGTACTTCGAAAAGGCGTATATATACGTCCAGGGTAATTAATGCTTTGACTGAGTGAGACGTTTATATACGCTGGCAGCACTTAAGAGTTTAAAGTTGAATTGTAGGTTTAGCGTCAAAATGTAGTATTACTGAATTTAATACATTGTTATTGTATGGGGGGCGCAATGAAAATTGTAAATGAGTATTGGGTCGCAAATATTGAAAGTTTGAGAAGTACTGGCATAAAAGCAGCATGGAATACCGACGTTTCTTTTATTCAATGCCGAGGCATGTAGCAAGGATTACGCAGATCCTGATAACTGACTTCATTGTCCATCTCAACACATAGCAGAATGTATTTTCATTTCCTTCACATTTGACGAATTTTATCGAGAGAATAAATATAGCTTTATCAATATATTATTTTGCTTTGTGTTACAGTTTAAACATCCACATGGGTAAATGAGAGTCGTGTAATATGGAATACCGAGTTTTTGGCTCACTATGTAGTTACCAATAAATGGAAAACCTTGAACTATTGAAGAAAGACTCTCATGATGCATTGCAATGAGAACTGACCACTTCAATTGTCATACCACTTGCTTCAGAATAAAGAGTGTTTTACAATGTTCAAAAGTTTGTGCAAGTAAGTTTTCAAACATTTTAACCTACTAGTAAACATAAAAATGAAACAATAAATTTCAGCATAATATACACTAAAAGTATTGCAGTTTGTAATACTGTGGTCGTTTTTAAACTGCAATTGTTTTGTCCTTCAGTTAAAAGGTTCATTTTCAAAGATGACATTATTGATATTATGGAATACCTAGTATTCCATAAACCCCTAATGTGCTGCAATGAATCGTTCCATTATGATGAACCATATGAAATAATCTGCATGGCATCAATTAAAGAGCCAGAAAACAACGACGCTAATTGTATTTTTGTAACGGAAAATTCTCCGAAATTTAACAGGGGGATAGTTGGATCCAATGCTTCAATTGTTTTCTGGGTTCTCCTTGATTGTACAAGAGCAGAAAAATATTATAATTGTGACTTTTGTAAATAGACTGGAGAGAAGCACACACACAGAAAAAAAAGACTTTCACACGTATTTTAAACATAATGCTTTTATATTTTAAAAAACGTTTTATGAATTCTTAATTAATTTTCCAATGGCTTAAAGCTACCTATTCTATATTACCCTATTCCATAATAATACCCTCAGTTAAAATAGTAATCATTAAAAACAGAAATTCAAAAATATTAGGTTGGGGGAAAGAAATCCATTATTTTTTTCGGTAGATGGCTGTAGTGTCGATATCTCATGAAGTATCGATCAAACAATTTCAAATTTATGCTCGTGGTCAAGCAGACATTTCACACCAAAAAAATTTTTTTTGAAGTTTTTTGTTTGATCCATTCAATTGTGAGTTTTAGGGTGTTAAAAATGGAAGTCAACAAAGAAAAAATTTTGCACATTTTACAGTTTTTCTTTGATAAAGGCTAAAATCCAAGCTAGGTGGCTGAAACTGTGAATGGAATTTATGGTGCCCATACTGTAACAGCTAATTATGTGCAATTTTGGTTTCGTCGATTCCGTTCAGGTATTTTAATGTCAAAGATGCACCTCGAAAAGTCAGGCCCGTCGTCAAAAATGTCTATAAAATCACAGAAATATTCCAAGCTGACCGGCATGTTAGTAATCGTGAATCGCCCGGGAGCTAAAGATTGACCATAAAACAGTTTTAAACCATTTGCACAAAGCTGGATTAAAAGAAGCTCGATGTTTGGATGCACACCTATTAACTCCAAAAACATAATGGATCAAGTTTCCATCTGTCAAGCCGTAATCAAACAGAATGAAATCGACTCATTTCTTAAACGGATGGTGACTAGGGCTGAGAATGGGTCACATACGACAATATTGTGCGAAAAACGATCGTGGTCAAAGAGCGATTGAAGCGGCTCAAACGGTGGCCAAACCAGGACTAACGGCCAGGAAGGTTCTACTGTGTATTCGGTGAGACTGGAAAGGGATAATTTATTAAGGAGTTGCTTCGTATGGCCAAACACTAAATTAAGATCTCATTGTCAATAACTGGACCGTTTGAAGCTAGCGATTGACCAAAACAGCCAGAATTGGCCAACAGAAGAGGTGTTGTGTTCCATCAGGACAACGCCAGGCCACACACGTCTATAGTGACTCTCCAGAAACTTTAGGAGCTTGGTTGGGAAGTTTTAATACATCCACCATATAGTCCGAAACTAGCACCAAGCGATTACCACCTTTTTCTCGTATTGCAAAACTTCCTGAGTGAAAAGAAATTAGGGTCAAGAGAAGATTGCGAAAACCGATTACTAGATTTTTTTCTCCAATAATGACCAATGCTTCTATGAGAGAGGCATTATGAAGCTACCTTTAAAATGGCAACAAATTATACACAAAACGGAGCATATTTGTCCCAAATCGGACAATCCCAAACAAGTTAAACAAAAAGTCGTGAATTTCATGCAAAATAATGGATTTCTTTTGTCCAAACTAATATTTAAAACAACAGCGCCATTTACATGTTCTATTCCTTTATTATTCTTCTGTACAAAAAAAAAAAAAAAAAAAAAAAAAACTGCTGCCATTTACAACAAGGCACAATAATTTTTAAATATTATTATTATCAAGAATAAATAAAATATGCAAGATGACGTCTCTCTAGGACACTTTTGCAACAACAAAAATAAATGTTATTTTTTATAAGTGTTAAATCTTTTACAATCGTTTGTAATATATATTCTTGTTAAATTAAGATTTTTTTATCAAAACCAGTAAAGCTATTATTTGAAAAACTAATTGGTATTCCATAATACCTGACTCTCATCTACAAATCTCCATGTAACCCTCTAAGACTAAAATTTTGACATTGTGTTACTATTGCAATCCTACGTTGTTTTCTTGCACTTCCTTGCTAATTTTTTCCTTATTCTTTAGTTTTAAGTTCGCAGTATATTAATTTAAATAAATACTGTACATATAGAAAGAAAAATGAGAAAAACATCCAAAATATGTTCAATAACATTTAGTATATTATGTGTGGTCCATTTTTCTATCTAAAGGAGCACACAAAACCTGCTCAAAAAATTAGATCAATCAAAAATGTGCAGAAACTGCCAGTGATAACTTTTACATGTTCATAAAATGGATGATACGACTTCAACAAAATACATTTCAGCAGTGCTTCTCACACTTTCAGTATTTGCGACTCCAATACTCAATCATAATTTTTTATTGCGCCCCACCATACATTATCCGTTTATTAAATTCAATTATACTATATTTTCACGCTAAACCTACAATTCGACTTTAACTTCATATATGCTGCCGGAGTATAAAAACGTCTATCTCAGCTAGTGCATCATTCGACCCAGACGCATATATACGTCTTTCCAATATTTTCTGTGAACTACTATCCATAGCATTATTTCGAAGGATTTGGAATGCAATAAAATTACGCTGACAGTGTTTATGAAGAATTTACTTATTTCAGAAGATTTTGCTTATTTATTCCCTTTACTGCCCCTCTCCAATACACCGCATACGCTCGCCTACGTGTTAAATGGTGGTATCGGGGAGTAAATCACGTAATTTTTAATAGGCATTGAAATAATTATTTATAAACAGGATAAATCACCAAGATATATAATTCCATGCATGAATAGCTAATGGGGGGTTACTGGTAATTATTAAACGTTCTTAACTTATTATTGTTAAATTAATTATAAAATAAATTAAGGAGTACTGATATATTTATAAGTATATTATATCAGTGTAAATATGTATTTTATTTTTTTTATTATAAAATGTATTTTGTTTTTATGTGGTTACTTTTTAAGAAACTTAATTTTTTTAGTAATCTCTTTGTTTTCGTCTTTCAATATACTCGCGCCTCCTTTGTAAGGAAAATAATGTTCCATTAGGGGCACACCCCACAGTTTGAGAAGCACTTAATTACAGAAAGAAAAAAATAATGATACGGGAAATTTCAATTCCCTTGAATGGTAAAAAAGAACGTAAAAGAATATTTCAGGGAAGTAATCTGTTACATGTCAATGGCAAGAAACTGATTGTTTAGAAATGATACAGGTTGTTTAATAAGTTGTGTTGTGACGAATCTGTACGGAACCTTTCCACTAATCTTCTTAGGTGTCTTTCTGAGGAATATAAATTCGCGTTTATTTCAATCAACTCCCAAAAAGAAGTTTGGGATATTCAAATTAGATAAGGTATTTAAGTCGAGAGTTGCGAGATAGCAAGAGAGATGATGGTAGGCTATTAAGCCAACAACGTTAAAAATAAAACTAGAAGATTCAAAGAGATTAGATTCGTGAAAACGTCGTGCTGCTAGACGTACCAGAAAGCTGATATGCCAGCGGTAAATATAATCTTTCACGTACGCTTAAAGTAAGCGTCAGGTTGAGATACTTAGTTAAAGTTAATGACAATTAAGAATTCGAATACGTGTGTTTCTCGGATCTCCTAGTTTCGGTAAACCTTACTTGAGTTGAGCTAGATTAGTAATCAATCGTATTCTTAGTAATTTAATTTAATATAAAGGCAAATTCCTTTAGATGACGTAACATAATTATATTATCTGTTATCAGAGATTTTTGAGGAAATTATAACAAAATAAATAATATTATTATTCAAAATGACTTTTTTTGGTGGTTCTTTGCCTCAAATTAATCTTGGTGTTCAAGGTGTGACCCAAGGGGGTCATCACAGTGTGCTCCTCCAAACTACACAAAAACTTCCTATCACCTTGTTAACATTGATATAATCAGGCTATCGAGAAGAGATTTTGAGCAACACTGTTCCACTCTTGATAAAGTGCAATTTCCAAATCTTGAAGAGTAACCGGAAATATTGGACTTGCAAAGACGTGTCATCCGAGTGTGCCCCAAACATGCTGCATCAGATTAAGATTAGGAGTATGCTGGTAACTCCATACACTATATTGTTTCTGCTTCAAAAAAAGTTCTCCACAAAAAACAAACTGTATGAAACTTTGTATAATCCTACATTAAAAGAAAAGAATCCCCCGAAGGTACATGCTTACCAAATTTTAAATTCATGAATTCAAATTGACCTCCTCTGTATCGAAGTCTCCCATTTGTAAAGTGCATAAGTACTTCTTTTAGGGATGTTGATTTTGTAAAAGAAAGTAGTTTCTTCTTGGAGTTAACATTTTCCGGCCGGGAAATGTGCACAGACTTCTTTAGATGGATATGAAGGATCTAAGGAGAGTTTCTCAAAATGTGGAACGCAACCCGCTAGGGAGGTGTGATATCTCAACGAGTGGGGCTATTTTGATATAATAAAAATTAAAAAAAACGCATTTACAAACATATAATACACTTATTAATGTATCAGTACTGCGCAATGTACTTTATAATTAATTTAACAATACTGAGTTAAGAACAAGTTTAATAATTTCAGTGACCCTAAGGACTTGTCACATTTAAAATTATGTACAGAAATTAACACTTACCTTGACAATTTGTACGGTTTATAATTAATTCCTTAACTGTGGTTTGAAAAAGTTACTCGATTCGCTGCCCCAATGCCACCATTTTCCACATATGCAAACGTATGTGATGTATGGGAGGGGGATGGAATAAGTATATAAGAGCAAATCTTTGAAATTGTTGAGGGAAGGTTCGTTCTGGGTACCTTCCGTTCCGAACGTACGAATGAAATGCAAGTACGCCAACCATCACGCCAAAACGATCGTATTCGCGGGATGTTGGTACAAGTTCATAGATATCACACCGCTGCATACTCCCCGCCAGTGTTTCGGCGAATAGGCGAACGCACGATACCATATTCGTGGAGAGCATGTATGCAGTTGCGTCACTGTGTGTGAGACGTCTTTGAGAAGCAACGGCTTATTTGGGCCATTGTTTGACGGTTTTAATTGCGCCATTCTTTGACGGTTTTAAATGCGTCAATGTTTGACGGTTTGGTTGTTTTTGCGGTGGATAGATGGCGCCACGACTACAGCGCGTGAAGGGTGCGGTTCATATCACGGCCAGGGTCACCAATGAAGGGAGGGAAAAGGATTGTTCTGGGTACGTTCCGTTCCGAACGAATGAGAGTACGTTACCGATCACGCCAAGACGACCGTCTTCGCGGGATGTTGGTACAAGTTCATATAGATATCACTCTGCTGCAAAATAAGTAAGTCTTTCGATAACACTGTCAAGGTCATTTATTACATTCCAAGAACTTTCGAAAATTTTATGAATAGCAGTGCACAGAAAAGATCGTACTTTGAATAGACGTATATATACGTCCATGCACTTTGGCTAAGGGAAACGTTCACATACGCCGGGGAAACTTAAAGGTTTTAAGTTGTATTGTAGCTTTAGCATCCAAGTATAGTATTATAGAATTCAATGCATTGTTGTTCTACAAAGGGGGCGTGATGAAAATTATGATTGAATATTGGGTCACAAATACTGAAAGTTTGAGAAGCACTGCTGTAGGTCTGATAGTTCTAGAGATATCGTGATCAGTGTGTCATTGAGTGAGAAGATATTCTTCTTTGTATATACAGATGAATAGGATTTATTTGAATGACATTAATCACACACATTAAGAAAAATTATAATACATTTTCTATGTGTTTAACATGTTCTAAAATTAAGTTACATGTAATATACATTTCATAATCAAGAATGAAAAATATATTTTCATATAAATATAAGAAATTAAAATTATAATCGGTGCACTGTGAAATATAATGTTTGTTAAAACAAAATTCTTAGACAAAGCACCCACTACCTAAATTAATCTTTTCAATGAAGTGCAATCCAAACCGTATAAGACTGAATTAAGACCCAAAAAAAACAATACAAATCAATAAACGTTGAAAGGCTTGTTAACAAGTATTTTATCACTCTGAAATTCCTAAAAATACATAAAATAGAAAGATACTTATTACATAATGCGTATACCAAAAACCGCACATTAATTAAATCCATTATATTTTCCTCAATAATATAGATTTGATATATTACTCTATGTTATATTTATTTCATGTTAAAATTGTACTATTCACAAGCAATACCACCCCCTTACGTTATAATGGCGATTCAATGAGAGCTTGGCGAAATCTTGGCGGTAGACCAAGTTGGCATCATTTTGGAGACTAAGTTGGCGGTCAATTTGGTGACTTTGGCGACCATGTTGGCGAGTTCGGAACCCCTCTGAATCTTCTAGAAAGTAGTAGATCTCTCCACTAGTGTCAAGTTCAATGACACGAACGGTTAATTTCTGGAAGTTTCTATCGCGCCTATAAAAACGATGCTCGCCGATACGGACAGTCTTGATTAAGCCAGCGAGTAGTGAGGATTGTTTTGACTAGCTCGGCTGTGCTTGTGTGAATAATCTTTTACGTACGTGTATTTTTAAACACTGTTATTGCGTTTGATTGCTGTCAAAGGTGTGAAGACCTTCGGATATTTACCCTGTGAATATTGCTTGCTGAATCCTGTATTTAAAAGAATTGGATTTGATAATAAATTCGCATCGCTCGTAAACAACTGATTATTTTTTTCTTTGTGATTGTTTTTTTGCATAAAAATCCTCGAACCCTCGGATCTACGTAAACAATATTAACTAAAATTTTGTCAACGCAAACTCCAGAAGACGAGGAAAAAAATATATTGCTGAATAAATTAATATTTCTACTTTCGTTCATAAATGCTCGACTGAGTTTCGTGAAAAGAAAGAAGATATGCTTGAGTAAATTTCAATATAGCTAATTATTTTCTTTAATTTATTTTTAGTTATACTTTACTGAAATTGGGAAATGTTATTTTTAAAGCTAAAAAGACAAAATATAAAATCTGTAATAAAGCTAAGTGCAATTGATTTTCCATATTACTGAAGTTAAAAATGTTTTTTTTTTGCTTTTCTTGATGGAAAATATGTTTGGTCCTTAGAAATATTTGAATAAAACTTTGAATTACTTTCAGACTCTTTTTAGCAAGCATAAGAAAACAACATATAAGAAGCAAGCATAAGGGATTTTTAATCATACTTATTATAGATTTAATGTATTCATCGGAGTGTAAATATTATTATAAATATGTATGGAATTCACACAATGGTTTGTTGGTTATATTTCAAATGAAAGAAATAACTAATAAATTTTATTTTTCAGTACTAATACATTTAGTGCTTTTTTCAATGTAATAAAGTTTTCTGTAAAATCATAAGTTTAAAATCAGAAATAAATAAATAAAGATATTGATTTTTTATTAGAAAATATCATTTAAATATAAACAAAAATATTAATTTTTAATTAAAAATGACTTTTCTCAAGCATCACTTTTGTATTCGAATGAATGAATCTTTCAATTACATAAATTTCACAAAATGTTATAGTTATATTAAATCTTATTTTTTAAAAAAAGAAAAAGTTCAGAAATTTTATCTCCTGAGAAATCATGAGTAATTTTGATTATAAATCATAGAGAAAGAGGGAAGAAAATTTTATCTCCTCAGAGAAAAACATGCAGTTAATTTTGAGGGTTATAAATCAGCCAGAAAGAGGGAAGAAAAAACTTTTTCCCAGTTTTGTTCGTACCATGTCCGCCGCCAAAAGCCTCGTGTAGCTGAACATCGCACAATCAATCAGCTACGTGAGGTTTTCTTGGCGACAGACCACGTAATTTTGAACCATGGTCAAGTGACGTAAACGGCACCTGAGCTGGCACCTCTCCTTATTACCACATTCACACCAACGGGGAGGACGTTTGAGCTCCTTGATGCCAGATTTAACGTGCATCACTCCCCCACATGGAGGGTATTTAGTGGTACTGGGCTCGAACTCGTGACAATACCAGCCACGATCCAATACCTTGATCACTCGGCTACCGTGGCCCCTATCCCCTTTTTTCCTCAAGCAGAAAGAAAAAAAATGAAAATTTCAGAACGCATTTCTTGAAAACTTTCGTTGTAGAATTTTCAATCTAAATTTGAAACATATAGTATTTGCAAGCATAGCGAAATTTCATTTAATCTACGTAATCAGAAACAGCGTTTTTTAATTATATAGTCTAATTCCCTACAAACAAGAGATAAACATTCACATCAATCACATCTGAAAAAACAAACACAGATACAGTAAAGAGAGCATACAATGAAGGACACTAGATTAAAATTATAAAATGGATGCTGCAGTATTATAAACATTGCTGACTTAGGACAGCTAAAATATAAAAATAATTTTATATAAAAGTGAGTTGAACATGTGTTTTGGCCAGCCAACCTTTCCTTTATGTAACTAGAGTATATATGAATTAAATAATAATAAGTAATTTTAACTAATAATAGAATATGGAGGTAACTATTACTACGAAATGTGTAAATTTATAGTATTAAAACTATAATTAATCTAAGAATTTTTAAATCTTACAATTTTGAATAGCTTCATTCATATAACTATTAATAAAATGAATTGGGTATTTGATTTAAACAATATTTAGTAAAATGTTTATAGTTATTTATTATTTCTGATTTTTGACACTAGAAATTTATTGCGTTGTATATAATTAATAGCAATATTTCTGAATATAGAAATATGTACATTACTCTCCCAACTGCGGAACTTTTATTATATTGAAATTAAAATCTTCTTCTTTTATCATAAAATATTAGAAACTATTACATTATCTATTAATTTGACATGTATGTCAAGAAAATTTGTTTCCATTGTTGTTACTATTTGTCTGTATTAAATTAAGATGTTGTGGATAAAAATTAGTATTGGGTATAAAATTGGCTTTGTTTGCCAAAAAATGATTATGTCATTTATATAACGATAAATATAATATTTAGAATTATTAACGTAACTACTTTCAAAATATCTCTCTTCTTTTTCTATTCTTCCTTTAAAAATAATTTATTCAGGAAAAAATTAAACAGTTTCTTTCTCTTCGTCATTTATCTAGAGAATTGATCTTCATATTGTGTTCCACAGAACCTTGGGATTCCATGAGTCGCAATAAAAAATTTGGAAAGAAATATTACAAATGTATGCAAAAATGGATTCACGTTCTCATGAAATTCGTATAACCATACTTATTCACAAAAGATGATATACATTAAAATTAAAATTTTATTTCGCGTACTTAACTTTGTTTTGAAAACTTTTTAAACTTTTATTACAACATAACAAATGAATTTTAAAACTTTTCTCTTTTATCTAGTAGGTTGTGTGTATGCTATTGTTTGCTATCCTGAGTTCCATGAAGTAATTTCATACTAGTTAGTACAATGTTTTGAAACCTTTACATTTGCGTGTGTGGGGGGAGAAACACGTATAAAGAAGAAAATGGAAGAATTTATCAACATACTAACATATTCGATGCTAAAATTTAAATTAAGCTAAAACTTTTAAACTTTAGATTGCTAATTCATGCAAAATACACAGAATTTCTCACACCAGCTAAGTGAACATTTCACAAAAAATGTATTTAGTAAGTGAAAATATTTCTCAACGCGAGTGGTTACAAAAAATAAAATATAAAAACGAATTAAACGCGGAATATGAAATGCTAGTGCAGATAATTTCATAATTTTTCATATTGTTTACAGTTTGTGTAAAAAATTGTGAGAAAATATCAGTTACTAAATGTAATACATGCGTTGGTGATAATTGATCAAAAATTAATATTATCAATGAGTAAATAACATTAAACTTACATCATGAAATTTTTTAATAAAAAATAAAAATAACTTTTTAAAATTGTCCTTACATATAATATCAAAGATATGTTTATCTACATACTTTAAATATTATTTTAAGATATATTCTTCTATATGTGAATGGGATTCCCCAAAACACATCTTACAGTTCTAAGAGTTTCGTGAGAGTCGAAAATATTTCACCACTGATCTTTGTCCAAAAAAATAAGAACTCTCCCATGGTCAAAATTTACTGCTGTTTTAACCCCCACCACCCTAAAAAAAAAGAACTAGCATTACTTTTACCAATTTTACAACTGACAGACCTTAGCAAGTGTCCTCTTTCCTGAGGAGATACTCAAAAAATGACAAACATTGAGTAAGAAAATAAACGCAGATCCTATACAGCAGATGTTCCTAAACTTTTGTTTCATAGACCCCTTGCCATGCTCTTTGGTTTGGGGTAGACCCCTGCTTACCTAATATTGAATTTTTGCAGATTTACCAATTAAATGACAAATGGTATAGGTCTACTTACTTTAAACTATTTAAATTTCTAACTGAAGTGAAGTATGGTGTTTAAAACTTAAGAAAAACACGTTAATTGAATTAAAATTTAGTTAATACATATAATAAAATGAACATCAAACAAATGATTTTAAAGAGAGGAATAAATATGATGCTTCAATAATTTTTTCAACATTTGGAATCAATTGTGTCAGGTTTAACTCTAAATTTTCTCGGTGGTATCCAAAACTTGTTTCCCCTTTCTTTTTGTTTTGAGATTGGCAACCATGCTGAAAAAGTAATTAAAATTTGCTTACGATATTCCATATAATTGGTGATAAATGACAGATATGTCTTTTTAAAGCCAAAATTGAAGACATGATCCTTGTTTTTACAAGATTTATGCTGTCACCTTGTAACTACAAATTAACCTTGTAACAAAATCCCCTTTGTCTATCATCTCTTTAATTTTTATATAGTTTGTGATCTCACTTCCAGTAGTATGTACTATAAAAAATTGGGACTGATATTTCATCGCTTATTTTCTGCATCTAGAAAAATGAGAAATTCTACTAAAGCATCTAAGCATTTGTTCGAGTATGCGCAGTGCCGCGCGGCGGTGAATATGTATTAAGCGAAACGCGATTAAGAGTTTTCAGAGTGTGTGTGGGAGATCAGACGAGCGAGAGTGCAGAAACGGTGCCCATCGTAAGTGTTCCGACATACTCCCTGAGCAACCGAGTGTGAAAATAAAAGAGTT
Source organism: Trichonephila clavipes (assembly GCA_019973935.1). NCBI lineage: Eukaryota > Metazoa > Arthropoda > Arachnida > Araneae > Nephilidae > Trichonephila > Trichonephila clavipes. The sequence goes on from BMAU01020408.1 coordinate 129,806, forward strand.
GTGTCAACATCCTCGTCTGAGCTTTCGGAGACAAAAAAACACATAGGGACCACTTCCCCACTCATGGTCCGTCGAGCCGGAGAAGTGAGCTATTCAAGGTGACGAGTAGTGTCTTTTGTGTTTTTATTATTATAAATTGACTAAATTAATTTTAGAAAAAATGTTTAAGATCTGCCGTAAGTGAAGATCTTCGAACGTAGCTCTTGAACTTGCGAGATTGTTGTTGAAAAAGTAACTATCGTTGAGTTAACTGAAATTATTAAAAAAGAAAATTAACCGAATTATTAAAGAGTGGCATTAACTTAAGTGACCCGTCAGGTAATCTTAAATCTTTGAAATATTCCAAGATGATAAAGGGGAATCCTGAGAGTTGGTGGAAGGCTTTCGGAAAAAGCTTCCCATACCCTACAGCCAAAAGCATCCAGCTATACTGGCTAAAAATTCTAAATTGAGTAAAATATATTTCATAACTTTGCACAAGAAATTATTTCACGTTGGTCTGGCTGCAAGAACTGCTGAATGCAGTAAGATTGATATTTTGGGCTTTAGGAGGTAGAAACTCCAGCTAGGAAAACGGTTCATACCTTTATGTGTGTGTTTCAAGTGTAAAACCACCCCTTCTCTCAAATAATGGGCAATCTTCCATATGAAAGAGTAAATATGGCCTCTCCATTCAGTATATAACTGGACTAGATTTGGGAGGTCCATATTTTGTAACTTACAAACACCAGAGAAAGGGCGTTTTGAATAAAATTTATGTTTGTATTTACATTTGCTTTGTGACACGTGCCATCTTCACCTAGAAATTCTTTCCAATTTGACTTCGATGTACACTGCGACCCTTAAGAGATTCATGTCTAGGCGAGGAATGTTCCAACACTTTTGCGAATAATGCAACAAATTTTGTTGGTGCGAATCCTCAACTAAAGGTATTTTATAAGACCCAGATCAACTATGGCATATTTCAATTGAGGAAGGTATTGAATGGAATTTTATTCCACCAAGGGTCATCTACATATGGGAGGTCTTTGGGAGGCGGGCATAAAGTCAGTGAAATATCACCCTCAAGCGAGCACTGGGAAGATCCCGACTCACCTACGAGGAGTTTGAAACAGTGATTATCCAGGTAGAAGGAATTTTAAATTCCAGACCCTTTTTACGCCAATATCCAATGATTTTGATTACTTGAGGTATTAACGCCTGCACATTTCTTGATTGGTAGATCAATTAATTCTATTCTTTGAGCCCCGCCCCCTAGTACCATATTAGTGACAATAGATTGCCGTTGGCAGAGAACAACAAAGGTAATTCAGGTAGTTTGAAAAAATGGAGTACCGATTATCTGAATACTCTCCAACAGAGAGAAAAGTGGAGATGATCGAGAAGGACAATGTAATGTGGTACAGTGGTAATTGTAAAGGAGGATTTAACACCGTAGTTTGCAACTGGCTTTTAGGGGCGCGTCGTTGAGGTCTATCAAGGTTCTGATGATAAAGTGAGAACAGTCAAAATTAAAACAAAGACCGGAGAATTTTAAGAGGTCATAACTAAGATCTGTATTCTACCTATAGATGTAAATAATTAAGGTTAATTTCCATTTAAGAAATTATGTGTTTGTCTTTTTAAATTGTGCTATTGTACTTTTAACTTTTTTACTGGAAAATTTATAGTACCTTTTTTTATATATAATAATTTTGAAAACAATTATGTAATTTTGTGAAACTCTGTTGTGAATTGGGAAACTGTATGGCTATTGTTGAATATTAATATTGCAAGGCCGGGGCATGTTCGATACGCGCAGTGGACGCCGCGCGACGGTGATTAAGCGAAACGCGATTAAGAGTTTTCAGAGTGTGTGGGAGATCAGACGAGCGAGAGCGCAGAAAACGGTGCCCATCGTAAGTGTTCCGACATACCCCTGGGCAAACGAGTGAAAATACAAAAGAGTTGTGTCAACATCCTCGTCTGGTTTCCGAGACAAAAATCACATAGGACCACTTCCCACCACAGCATTACCTGAGACAATCTTGCTATACCCGTTGGGAAGCTAAAATAGATTCGGTTAAAGCAGTGTATGCACAGTTTGAACAAAACTCGTAATAACCCAGAAAAGTTCATTAATTAAAAATTTATTGGATTCAATACAAGAAATTTCATTAATTTTTAAGAGTATAATTAGCAACATTGTCTGTAATTGAACCTATCAATGAACTAATTTCAAGCGAAACATTTGTTCCTTGATATTTGTTCAAAACTTAGGGAAAAAATTAACATGTATGCAGACCACTAAAAGCAAGGATATAATTTCTATATTTAAGAATGTTTTCCTTAAATATTTTTCTTTTTCCTATTGAAAGGGCCATTTAAAGTATTTCCTTATATCGCAAATACTTTCATAATCTCAGATCATCTCAGTTTATTATACCTTAATTTTCGTTTCGTGGATCGAAAGACCGGCATTTATTATTGAGTAGATAAATTCGATCCAACTTTAGGCAAATTCTCTTTTTTTATTCCTTTGACTTTCACTACTAGTCATATAGTTGTTGTAAAGATGTAGTTTCTTTTATTTATTTCACCTTAAGTAGAAGTAGAATTTATTACAGCATCACGAAAAACTTTTTGTTTTTATAAAGGAGATATTTGTGAGAATAATCGGTTCTTTCAAGGGAAATGGCTATTAACTCATACTTTTACTGCTGAAGCCTGTTAGAAATAATATTTTTATGGGAGCAAAGAAATTTTATATTTACTTATTTATTTTTTGTTATCCTAAACAATCGGTTTCGGTCACTTCATATTTTTTATTCCAATAATTCAAATTGAATTATATAAGATTTACGATGTTAATTAAATATGTTTTCCAATAACCACACAATTGTTACAAATTTTTGCACAATTAGTAATAACATAAAAATACAACTTTTAATAAGGGTTGAGTGAGTGAATATTAACGTCGTACTTTTTCGTTAATCGAGGACTTTGGGCAACCTATCTCCCAATTATGAACCATAATCAAAGTGACGAGAATGATACCTGAGCTAGCTCCCCCTCTACTACTTCCACACCCACACCAACTGGAGGAGGTTTGAACAAAGACATGTATGGCAGTGGTAGCCAGTGTGAGTTAAGGTATCGGATCGTGATGGCTGGCGCTTAGTCACGAGTCAAGCCCACTACCACTAAAGACCGCCGCCTGTATGGGGAGCGATGCACGTTATATTTGTCGAGAGCTCAAACGTCCTCCTGTTGGTGTGGTGAGGTAGTTAGGATACAGGGGGTGCCAGCTCAGGCGTCGTCCACTTGCCCATGGTTCAAAATTACGTTGTCCGTCGCCAAAAGCCCTCGTTTAGCTAGCTGCACAGTGCGACGTTAATATCCACTCACTCACTATTCATCGTCCCTGTGTACGCCGAGATTCGAATAATTACGCATTCTTCGAATTCTGAATTACATCGTTGATAAAAGTGTCGCATAACAATACACCTGACATATTCTATGTAAATGAAAATTCAAGTTTTAAGTCACATAATAATAATTTTTTTAGTAACAATAATAATAATTTGATGTTAATGTCATTAGAATAACAATAAGATATTATATTCTATATAATATAAATGCAAGAGTTAAAAACGATTTTTTTGTCTGTCCAAGAAAATTACTAAAGCTAGCAATACGTAA
>BMAU01020409.1:0-72482 GCA_019973935.1 Trichonephila clavipes
TACCGGTTTTGAACACATTACTTGAAGGGGGAAAATCTGTTTGGTTTATTTTTGATGAGTCCCCGGCCTTAGGAAAAATTCAGTGTGGTCCGTTTTCAAAACCTCTCTAGTAGGGTGGAAAAAGCCGTGCTGTCCAGTTGGAGGGGTAATTATGCATACTTGGTAGTAAGAAATTGATCTTTTTCAAAATAAATACTTTTATTGCTTCTGGTACTTACAGTAGATGAACTTTGTCTTTCACACTACATCATTTGGACATACTTGCATAGTTTGTTTGTGGTTAGTAGTTATATATAACACTATAATTTTAATTGAATAGGAGGATATTGCATTTTTAAGTATAAAAATAATTCTAACTACTGTACTGTATTTTATGGAGTGAGTGAATATTAACGTCTTACTGTTCAGCTTCACGAGGGCTTTTGGCAACGGACCGCGTAATTTTGAACCATGAGCAAGTGACGTGGACGACACCTAAGCTGGCACCCCCTTCTCCTAACTACCACACCACACCAACTTAGAAGGAATATTCTATCAATACTTAGCAAGAATATTCTTTGAAATCCACTTTTCCAAGATATATGGCAGCACGTGCTCTATGATGAGTATTTTAGCAAGGAAGGTGAATAGTTTTGTAGCAGATATTGATTTTTCAGCTGACAGCGTTTTCAGCGGATTACAAAGATTATCATTTTTGTCCCCCAAAATAGTTAATGTCAAAATTTAAGTGTCTTATTTTGTGTGTGAGTTAATGAAGACCTTAGTGTGTGTTAATGAAGACCTGTGTGTGTGTGTTAATGAAAATCCTTTTTTATCAGCTATTAGAACTACAGACTTAAAATTTAACGAAGGTATTTTTTTCTTTCTTTTTTTTCTTCAGCTGAGATATGCGAAAAGCTTTTTTGTTTAATTTGCAATTCACTTAAAATTAACTCATTAAAACTTCTTTATCCTTCAATCTGTGTTGTTTAATTTTTCAGTTCCCCCGTGCGAAGAAAGGGTATACCAGCTAGTATACATATAAGCAAAAGAAAATTTATTTTTTCTCTTGTTACTTTTAAGAGCTTTAAATTTTTTTTCAAAAAGAACATTTAATTTTGGTATTACGATTTCAGCCAGACAGAAGCTCTCTGCTATCATTGTTGAATATCAGACGAAGAAAGCTCAAGAATATTTTCCAGTTATTTTTTTTTATAACTATGAAGTAAAAAAAGTAAAGGTGATCATCTTTTTTTCATTTTTTTAAAGTTTTTTTAAACAAAATTATAATGAATGCAATATCATTATATACGATGAATAAGTTTGTATAACAAAACTGGGCATTTTCTGCAATTTGTTATATTTTTAATTAACAATAAAATAAAAAAAAATAATTTCAATGCTTTTAATTTATGCAAATTTTAATCCTTATCCTTATACTTTTCAGTTGAATGAATTTTTTCGGCATAAATCTAATCTCTTCATAACAACTTGTACTGAGAGAAAATACCTCGCTTCGTCAGCATTTGTGTCGGAACCACATAATACATATTCAATCAGTGGCGCACACAAGGGAAGGGATCCTTGGGTCTAGATCCCCCAAAGCACATGATTTTTTTTCGATTGATTATAATCCCATGTATAGAGTAAGTATTATATGTATGTATAGTTTGTACAGTAAGTATTTGTTATTAATAATTAATTTTTTAATGCTAATTATTCATTCAATAATTAATTTTTTAATGTTTTTTGTTCCCGAAAATCGACAAAATCAAAAGAATATGTTGGGTGGCGAATTGGAGCATAGGAGAATAGTGGAATTTGGACCCTGGACCCCCTCCTTGAAAAGTTCGTGTTTGCGCTACTGCATTCAATCAATAGGAAAAATATTTTTTCTTAAAGGGTGCACGTGAAAGTGTTTCTAACCATTTTCTCTTCAAATTTAATTTTTAATCTTTCCATTTCTTTTAATATTTCATCATTTAAATGCATATTCGCATATATCTATAAATGGTATATGTAACTACATATTTCAATTCAGTTATTACAAATATACATTACCAATTATATTTGTCTTTTAAAACAGTACACTTAGGCAAACAATTTACGTAAGTAAGATTAACTGACAATTAATAATATAAAAAAATGTATAAGTAATTTTAATATTTAGAAATATATCCTTAATTCCAGTATTAGAAACATACAAGTTGTTATTTTATTCTTAAATTTTAACATTATAAATTCACAATCATCATCATAACTCCTTTTTGATATTGCCAGAAATCCCTACCTTTTGATTCTGAAATGCTATTATATTAAAAATTTTGTGTAGTTTTATAAAAACAAATTATGCATGTGAAAAATATGGGTCATAAGTTTTGGTTTTTAATTCAATTTCTTGAAAGTACAGAAATTTTTTCTAAATTTAAGGCATAACAATAGCCTAAATATAACACAAAAATGGGGTGAGGGGTGCATTTTTTAAGGCCCATATATTTGGAAAACTTGCTCCAAAATTTCTGATCTGAAAACCAATTAGGTTTAAGAAATTTTAAGATTTCTGAGTTTTGATTTTACTTTGTTTCAATTTAAAGCATTTTTGCATTCTTAGATTGAATTAATTAAAAATATATTTTAACACAATCCATTATTTCGCGTGAAAGGGCTATAAATTGTAATTTTAATTTCTAAAATCATTTCTGTTTGATAATGTTTTTAAGTTTTTGATTTCTCTCACATATTTATATATTTCTCGATATATTTATTTTGACACATCATTTATATAATTTAAAAGCTCTTTGCTTTGTTTTCATTATTTTTTTTTCCTTTTAAAAAATGACATGACCAAAATGTACGCAGGTTACTGTTTAGCGCACTACTCAAGTGCACGCGTTAAGGGTTTATATTGCAATCTAAATTAACATGGTGGCTACTGTGTGTGTGTGTGTGTGTGACGACAGACCCCGGTTAATTGACGATGACGATACCTGAGATGATAACTCCCTTTCCAAACTTCCACACCACACCAACGTGAGGACTTTGGGCCTCGACAGACTTAACGTGCATCAGCTTTATTTCAACGCTAGGCTTTAGTGACACCAGGGCTGGAACATCGGACACGAGTTCATGACCATGACCACTAGGCTACCGTGGCCGCAAAAGAAAATAGCAAGTTTGATAGAAAGATAGCGGAGAAGTATATTTAAAGGAATAACTTCAAAACTTAATGAAAAACCAAAACATCAACATTTATTTTAGGAATAATAGTTAATATAACTTCGTACATTCAAAACCACTTTATGCGGTGTATTTTGAAAGTGAACGTTTCCCCTTTTATAATTATGTAAATCCCCTTACTATAATTATGTAAAATCACTCATTTTGCTCTAAGGGGATCCCCGAAAACAATGTAAATTTTTTTTGATACACAAAATTACTTATGGTTGAATCTAATACAACTCCCTACCGAATGAGTGAAACCACTTTTTTATCATATAAATTGTGTTTGAATAGGAGAGGGTTAGTTTTAATAAGAACATTTAAAACAGCTGTCGGCAATATATGGCATGTGTAGCACGTGGTACAATTCTCGGTGGCACTCACCACTACTCTACAAAGTTGTCAATTTGTGAGTGGATGGACGTTGATAAATTTGTAATAGACCTTATTTGACAAACATCTTCAGAGAAAGAAAGAGAGAGAGAGCGTTATGGACATTTACGGAACTACAAAATAATTTGAAAGATAATTCTAATGATACATTTACAGCTATTTTGTAAATTACTGAATGTAATTGCTAGGGCACTTTTGTTTCTGCATTTCAAAGTAAAATGTCTTTCGTAATATGAAAAAAATTTCGACTCCGCAAATAATTGTTTAACAAATGAACTTTTAGAATTCTGTCACGCATTATACCACTAGTTTTGCGATATGAAAGAAGAGTGGTGAATGAGTTAATTCCCATTAAAATTTTTAAATTAACTGTAATGAAGGGAAACATTTATATTTTACTTTGTCTATTTCTTTTGTAAGTAAATATTATGAAAACATACATTTTTAATATTTTTAGCTTTGTTGAAGAAATAGTAACATGTTATGTTGCTTATTTTTATATGTTAAGAAAAATATCTTTAACTGATCCCCGAGTAATATAAAATTTAACTGTAAATCTAAATTGTGTTTACCTATATTCTTTAAATCTGCAAACATTATCGTAGAAATCGAAGGATTTCAAACATTTCCTTCTATGTGGCACGCTGAATGATACTGATAGATTGGTTTGGCACGTCTCAGCTACACGGTTGCCTCCGCAGATTTAAAATGTTGTGTAAGATACAACCATTATATTTTTAAAATTTTATAAATATACAAAAAGAGAGTATTTTTGCAGTACATGTTTAAAAGGAGTAAGGTTTATGAGAGCGAAGTATAAAATTACTTATGTATGTATACAGGAAGTACGGTTGATAGTACCGTAGATATTGCCAACTCACGACAATGAATTGGATATTAATTTCCCAATTCATTGTTATTAAAATATATGAAAGTGTACAAGACTTATTTTTGTATTTGTTATTATATTTCTTACTGAAAACAACAATTAGGAGTGCATTACCTGCCAAAACTGCAGAGTCCTGGTTATTTACTCCACAAGCTCCTACCTTATGCTTACTTTGCCCTACTAAGTAAAAATGCCGTCTTCTGCTCGTTAAGATCATGGCATTGCAGGTATTGTTTTCCATATACTTTAAATGCTAGTTTTCTAACTTCTACATTAACCAATTAACAGCCTACACTCCTGCAAAGAAGTCTGAACTCAAAACTAAAAAATTCTTATAATTCCCAACAATGTCATTTATATTATTATTTTTTATAATCTGTGAATGTGCTAAAATATTGATTTGTTATGTCGATTATTAAATGCGAAAAAATGAATAAATTTGGAACTGAAATTTAAATTAAATATTTCAAAAACTGTTATGGATTTGCTCATAATTTTTACATACCGACGTTTTAGCATCTCACACAGCTAGCTTCTATGTAAAATTCTATTATAAGTTCATCAAATGTTTCAGCATATTTTTACTCATAACAACATAGAGTTTTCAACCAAATTGTGAGGCTGCGGTAACCTAGTGGATTCGTAGTTGGCGTGTCATGAATTTGATCCCAGTACCACTGAAGATCCGCCGTGTAGGGAAGCGATGCTCAGGTGTCATCCTCATCACTTGACCATGGTTTAAAATTACGAGTTCCGTCACCAAGTGAGTGAGGGAATGTTAACGTTGAACTGTTCAGCTATACGAGAGCTTTTGGTGATGGACCTTGTAATTTTGAGCCATGGTCAAGTGACGAGGACGATACCTTAGCTGGCCCCCTTTCCTAACTACCACACTTCACCAACGGAGGGCGTTTTATCTCTCGGCAGATTTAACGTGCATCGCTCCCCTACGCGGCGGGTCTTTTGTGGCACTGGGATAGAACTCGTGACATGCCAGCCACGATCCGATACCTTGAACACTTGGCTACTGCGGCCACAGTTCCGTCGCCAAAAGCCCTCGAGTAGTTGAATAGTGTAACGTTAATATTCTTTCCCTCACTCAACTAAATTATATGGAATTTAAGGTATACATGAAAAAATATTAGAAGTTGAATATATTAAAAAAAGAGGTGTGTGTACTTATGTACGCACGTAAGAAGTTATACTTCTTTGGCGTAACAAGATTATAACGCATTATCCAGTTAAAGTTTATTTTAATATCATAATAAACTTATTTCTAAATAACTAAAAAAATGGATAAATTTTAGCATGCAACGTATACATATTGATATTTATTATTTAATTGCCATCCATTGGATGTAGTTTAGTAGAAATGTGAGTTACAAGAGTCTTACACGGAGAAAAAAGACTTACTCAAAAATGAGTACGTAAACATACTTATTTTGAAATGAGAATGTTTGCATCAGATTTGACCGCATGCCTTCATTGAATTTGATTCCTTATATGTACTCAAAATCCCCAAAAATGCTAATTAATGCTTTCGGAAAAATTAAAAAAGATATTCAGGATTGCAGAAACTCTTTTAATATATCGGCTACATATTTTGATAATTGGGGCTTAGCAACAAATTTAATTCTCATAAATCTTCCGAACTATTTTTTGTATCTACCACGCTACCCACGAAAGAACACATGAGTACAAGATTGTTTTGATTTTTGAGTTAAATGTACTCATTTGTATTTCTTAAGTAACTGCCTTTGAACGAAAAATTTAATTGGATAAATATTCACCTTATTTTGGCGGATTACAGTTATAAATGTAATATAATTTACTTGATTCATAATAAGTCATTTTGTTTAAATTATTCAGGCAAATAATTGTGTTACTTTGGAATACTTTTAAGGTGACCAGATTTTTAAAATGAAAAGGAGAACGAAAAATTTAAGAAAAAGTTTCAACGTAAATGTGTGAAACATTTTATTAATTCAAACGAAAACGCATTGTTTTGTTTCTCAATATATTATAATTTATCGGAAATTTCGGAGCAAAAATTACCTTTCATCTTTACTATAAGTACTGCAAGTAAAAAATATCAACATTCAATCTTGGTTTCTGAATTGTCCATAAATTACAAACTGAAAAGACTCAACTGGTGCATTAGTTCCAGGGCAGCACAATGTAAATTAAAAAAGAATAACTAAATTTTCTTATGTGATGTGCTTATTTTTGAAATGGTTAAGTATTTCAATCCATCTTATCAATTTCAGCATGTTGATTTTCCAATTGTTTCAGTTTTATTATAATTTAAGTACACATTCAGTCTGCAAACTGACCATTGTCAATGATTTTAATATCAGGCATTTCTTTTGATAAAAAAATCAACACAGTTTTCTATATCTGCCCAATTTACTTGTGATAAAGTCAAAAAACACCATTGAAAACTGTTATTTCCTGTGATATTTGTTTCAGACTATTCCTCGACATATTGGAAACATGTTTGGTTCATCTCTGAATACAGAGATTAACAGATCGGTTTTAAAATATTGAAAAAAGGAGGACACTTTTCGAGGAAGGACAGGATCTATAAAAGGAGAATAGTTGGTCATCTTAATAATTTTAACTTTCATATTGAACTCGAAAATGCCTTGCATGGTTTGAAAAAGGCAAGTTTACAAAATAAATTTTCGTTTTCAATTAGTAATCTTTTTAGACTCTTTTATAAGCTTCACCTGTATGTAACGGAATCTTTGAACTATATTTTTACCCACTCTAAAAGATCTGATTAATTCGAAATTTTGCACACTTTTCAAGGACTGATGACAATAGAATAATTTTGTTCCATTGTCCTGATAAGGATCATGACGATTAACAATTTTCCATTTCCAGATTTGGTGACTGAAAGATTGTTACAACTCTAAAGCGAAAACACTCATGTCAGTAATTTCTTATTATAATATAAACAATTGCCCACTTTCTTTGAAAATGGAAATAAATAAATGATAGTTTAAAAATTAAAAAGCATGCTTTTATTGTAGATCGAACTAAAAAAATGAAAAATAAATTATAGTTTAAAAAAACCAAAAACACACTTTTATAGTTAAACTAAAAGTAAAAAATAATGCATAATGTAAGAATAAAATGATTAACGAGAAAATATATATTAATGTCATTGTGGTAAAAGCGTGGGGTGCTTTTGTTCTACATTTTTACACTAACTCGGCATTTCAGAATAGAACTAGTAAGAAATTATAACAATTGATATTGAGCACCCCACATTTTTATCACGACATTGTCTCGCTAATCATTTTATTCTTATATTAAGAATTATTTTTTCCTTTTTAGTTCGATTAGCTATAAAAGTGTTTTTTATTTTTTTAAACTATAATTTTTAGGAGTTTAATTTCTTGTAAGTTTTAAAGAACCTTTTTAGCTTATTAGTAAATTTATGGAAAATGCGTTAAAAGTTCTCATAAAAAATTATTTAAAGAGCTTCAACAATTTCAATATACTTTATGATTCCTTTCACTCTCATTTTCGAATATTGAAAGAATCAAAATTTACTGAACAGAAATTACAGAATGAGAAAAATTAGTTAGTAAAATTGAATGTAATCTATATTTCAAGAATGCTTTTTATTTTTAGACATTACATATAAATATTAAATGTTCTTGATTAATAATATTTAACGACTGTTTTGTTTTATTAATAATTGATCGACATTGTTTAAATTGGATTTATCAGTACTTACATATCACAACCTTTTGGCGACATTATATGAAATGAAGCATATGATTGGCAATTCAGCGCATATGACACATGCGAAATTGGTATTGCCAACAATTATTACCATGTATGTAAGTACTGATTTATCTTATAACCCTGCATCACTCATGCGAAAAAAACGGCCTAAAGTTCTTGCGCAGGGTATCTCACCCCCCAAGGATGTTTACGTTCTGATTATACCATAAAATTTGTATAAAAAAAAAGAAAAGTAGGAAATACATTATGTTTATTACATTTGTCACTCTTAAATTTAGTTTTTCTATTCTTTTTATAAGGGCATTTTTAGCACATTGTTTATACACTCCTTTAATCTAGTCGTGAGTGAGTGCGATGTTTTCACGGGATCTTAATTTTTTAAAAAAACCTTTATCTTATTAAAACTAAACATATGCTGGAACAATAAGAGAAAATAAATAAATTCCAAATTTTTCTTCAAAAGTTCATCTGAAAGTGGATAAGATGTGTACCAGTTGTCTCCTTTAAAATTACGTTCTTTCCAAATGTTTTTGTTTCTTTCTATATAAAGCATTTATTTTCAACACAGTGTCTCCCTCTTCTAAATTAGAATCGATTTCAGTAGAGGAATCATACTTGCTGTGTTATACATTTCATTCTTTCTCCTAACCGTGAAGAGAATTTCTTCATCTGAAAATCTTCCCTTTTCTAAGTCCCGTGATCTAGAAATTATGGAATTTGGAATGATTATGAACCATAAATTTTGGGATATTTTATTAGAGCAAGGATTTTACATGAATTTTGAAATGGACTTAGGCTTAATTGACACAACAACGTATTTAATTTCATATAATCTGGACAATAAAGTTGCGATAATATGTAAGTACCAAAAATTAATACACCTTTGGTACAAAAACTCTTGTATGAAAGCATGTTACATACAAGTAAAAAACATAAGAAATCTGAGTAAGGAAGACCTGTGTACCTAGGGCCACCCCATTTTATTTGAATAATACCTAGTTCTAAGTTTTATTACTCAGTTGGGTGAGTTGGAACACCAATTCCTACTTTGGCATTCATTTTGAAATTTTTCAAAAGAAAGTTGTGGTTAGTTATAAATGTAAAACATGCTTACATAGTCCGAAGTAAAGTTCTGTAGCTCATCTCTTTTTATTGTTGTACAAAGTAAGTCAAAAATTTTCTTTAATTTTTTTGTACATAATTTTATTTGTAGCATTAAGTACTAAAGATTTTAAATAAATCCTCTCTCCATGTGGATTTTCTGCAGAAGACATTTTGTATAAAATTACCTAGTCTTGTACCTGGGGCTACATAGTTGCCTTGTACCTAGGTACAATTGCAATTAATATTCTTTATGTTATTATTTTATTGAAAAAGTTTTCATGATAAAAAGAGGAAAATGGTCTTAATTATCTGAACCATTTTGATTTAGTCAAGTTTTTTATTATTATTGGATGTTATTAAAATGAGAGGAGTGTATATTTTGTTCTTAAACTTTCAACATGCTTGATTTATAAAAAATCTTAACTACCATTATTGTTATTTTTCAGGATTATTTTATTTATACAAACATAAGAATGCATTTAATTAACAAAAAAACCCCAATTTTTTATAGTTATAAAAATAATATAATTCTAAATCAGATTTTTATGATATTTCAATTAAATTTTTCTCTTAATGAGCAATTATAAATTCCTAACTTTTTTAGATACCTAGAAATCCTGACTGAATAAAATGGTCAAAACCTAATGCAGATAATATAAGAATTATCAGATATTGAAGATTCTCACATTCCACTGATAATGCAAATTCTACAGTAACTGATAGTATTGAAAAGGGGGACTTTTGTTTAACAAAAATACAAGGCAAAAAAACTAAACATTTTTATATGGCAAAAGTAATAGATGTTAAAAAAGAACACAAGAGTGTTAAGTTTCTGAAGAATATTGCAAGTTCAAATAAGTTTCTTTATAATAAAGAAGAAACTTATAAAACTGGCAACAGAAATATTCTGTTCAAACTAGCTAAACCATAATCTGTTGATGCTTCAGAACAACAATGTATGCAGCTCTCTTTTGGAACCAGTTTTTAAAATTAAATTTTGGATCAAAATACGCGTGCAATTCATTAATAATTTGGCACATTGCAATTTAAATGGTTACATGATAAATCAATGTATTAGAGCTGATATTGTTTGTTTTATTAAATTCGTGTATGTTTGTTTTCTATTGATTACAGAGTGAAACCTAACTTTCAGGGAAAGACCCTATGTACAATGATATTGTACCTAGGGCCATTTGAGAATTTTTTTAAAATCTTTTATTTCACAGAATTTAATATTTTAAGTTCTTATATTTACAATTGGATGATAGTTAGTATAATGATGAGTGCATATTAGTTTCACATTTTTAAACAGGCCAGGGGCTCTGTTTTTGTGCATTGAAAAAATATGGCCCTAGGTACACAGGTTTCCCCTACTTATATATTATTGCAACCTATTGGCAACGTTATATGAAACGAAGCACCTGGTTGCCAATTCAGCATGTACAACACATGAAATTGGGGGGGGGTACTTATGAAATATCGCATCAATTGCCAACTCTATTAATAACTCACCAAGTTGGCAACCCCGATGACACACTGAAAATTGGCAACTAGGTGCTTCATTTCATATAATGTCACCAATAAGACGTAAGTACCAATTGGAGTTGTCAATTCAGAGAATTATTAATAGAGTTGGAGATTGTTTTGATAATACGTAAGTACTGAAATCTGTTCAGTCTGACATACATGAAACACCATAGTTTAAAAAAAAATGCTTTTATAGTTAATCGTACTAAAAAGTAAATCTTAATATAAGAATGGGTTCAGTCCTAGGAGAGCCCACACCCCCTTGGAGCAAATTATTTTGGTTGGTGATAATTGCACCATCTTGGTAACTCTACTTTTTGATACATTATGTATGGTAAACCTAACTATTTCTGGAATTTTTTTTGTATTTGGTCAGCGAGCATATCGAATTGTGTCATTTTGTTGTTGGGCCCCGGGCTGGAAGTATGGCACGTATGCGAGTGGATATACCTTTGAATTTTGTACTTTGTTGAATGCAAAATGTAAGAAAAAATTGATTGAATGGTGTATGAAAGAAGGATTGATTGCTTTGAATTATGAATGTTCAAAATGTAATGAGCGAATGGGATTATACGAACGAAAGAGTGCTGTTTTGGATGGAGATTTTGAATGGGTATGTTCGACCATTACCTCGCAGAATATTTATGGCCGCACTCCCATGATTCTCTTAACAATGAGGCCTTCAAGGCTTTTTGTTAAAATCCGCTGTCATGCTGTAGCCTCCACTCAGAAAAGATCAGCAGTAAGAAAGTAAGTGCTGTTTTTTTCATCTTAAATACGTTTGATTAATTTTTGTATTGTTAACATATATTTTCATTACGATCCACCTTGTCCCGCTATATTCACTTGCCGCCATCTCACTCTGGCTTGGTGCTTTTTTGGTTTGTTGCCAAGGGTGTGGGCTCTCCTAGGACTGAACCAACAATACAAAAATTAATCAAACGTATTTAAGATGAAAAAAAAACAGCACTTACTTTCTTAGAACAAAATGATTAACGAGAAAATTAATGTCATTGTGGTAAAAGGGTGGGGGACCCTTGTACTACATTTTTACACTAACTTTGTATTACAGAATAGAACTATTAAGAAATTATAGCAATTGATATCAAGCATCCCACGATTTTAAATGCAGTTATTATTTTTCCATTTTCCCCACATTCCAATTTCCATAGTTTTTCCTGGCATTTCTAAATACCTTGTGTTCTGTTTTTTTTTTTTAAATCCTGGCACCCATATTTTTCTAATTGGTTTTCTACAAAAAGTACTTACATTTTTGCTTCATAATGTAATTCCTCTTTTGTCAGGAATAAGCCATTCTTTTAAACTATTTTCATGTTGAGTTCTTATTGCGAGACCATCATCTTAGATTGAAAACTATTGGATACCAAAATCTTATTTGCAGCAATTTCAAAACCATGCCTAAAAGATATTCGGTGTGTAGTGTACTGATATATATTGTTCCAATGTGTGGTATTTTTGAACAGTAGTTTTTATACCTGTGAACTTAAAAAAAATACATGCCTTCATGTGTAATATTTAGAAAATCATACTTTTTAAACCTGTTATCATGTTTTTAGATGATGAATGCTTTATTCTTAATTTGCATTAATTTCATTTCTATTAGTAGGCAAATAATTCAATATATATATTACATTAAAACAATGGAGTTGACTATAGTATCGATTGTATAGTGTTTATAAAAAATAACTTATGGATGAAAGTATGTTGTTTCAAAAATCTCACTTATATTTTTGTTTATTTTTTGAATGTATGATATGTATATGTCCAATTTCCAGAATAAATATTTCAAAAATATGATTTTGGTTTGTTTTATTTTTCTTGTTTACAGTGAATCATTGAAAAAAAAAGAGACATTGAAAATAAAATGCTGTATATTGGATTATGGTTCTACTGTTTTAGTTGTTTTTACATTCTTCTAAGGACTGAAATTTTTAAGTATTTTAATTATAAAAACATTAACTTAAAAACTATAATATTTGTTTTCTTTGGTGATAGGAGAGTATAAAATCAGTTGATATGAATAAAAAACTAGCTTAATTTGTAATATATATTGCAATGGATTTTTCTATATTTCCATCTAGATGAATGTGTTTCTATTTAAACAAAACAATTCATAAAAAAGTACTTACACACCTGGGCCTAATGAGTGTTATTTTAGTCAAAAGGCTTTTTCTTCATTACATAATATGTAAAGAACTATTTCTTTCTTACTTTGTTTTGAAATTTTTACTATATAAAGTCTGTTATTCATCCTAACGTTTCCAAGATATTTCTAATAACTTATTATTGAAAGACTGAATTTAAATAAAAGTTAATTTTCTGCTTGTATAGGATTTTAAAAAGAAACACAATATAATTCTTTTAGAAACATAAATATAACTTGTAATAAACCAAATTGCTTCTGGAACTAGTTCAAATGCTTACAAATTTGTGTAACTATTTCATCGAATCTATTTTTGTTATTTTCAAAGATTTAAATCTGATGTATATAAGTTCGAAGACAAAGTTTTTGATCAAATAATAGTTGTATTTTTTTTCTTAAAGTAAAATTTTTGTTGTATTGGCGACAGCATATAAAATTAAGTACATGGTTGCTAATTCAACGCGTACGAGACATGGCGAATTATCTTGAACGTTGGAATTTTTGCGATGATACTAAAGTACCTTTTTTGTAACACAATAAATGCAAAAGGAATTTAGATTTTCGAAGTTAAGTGGTAAAAACTTCATAAAATGTAAATTAAATAATATATAAGATGGAAAAAAATGAAATTTACCAACTTAAGTATCGCATATTTAGATCCCTTTAAATTTGATTTGATGTATATTTTTATGTTAAAAATTCGTATTGTATACAACAATATCGAAAATAAATAACATACAAACTCGTATTTGACCCATAAATACTCATAAATAAGTGCATTACACACTCATCTAGCTGTTATATTCTCAAATTTGATCCAGTAATAGGTTCAAAAATGAGTATGCGATGTTTACAATTTTGAGTACGTAGCCGATGCCAAAGATGAGAATGGGCTTTTCTCAAATTTGAGTATGTTTGCATCGGAGCTATTTTGAGTATGTGACGTATTCAAAAGTGAGTATTTTGTACTCCGTTCTGAATACCGGTTTTTCGCAGTGTATGGTGGCTAAAGTAGAGACAAATAGTCTTGTAGCAACATTGTAAAAAATATCGTACAAACACAGCATCAATAGTTGTACCATGTCGCGTTGTGAAACTACAGGGTCATTATTCATTGACAGATTTAAATCTTCACGTAAGAAATGTATAAGTTCCCCAGAATTTTCTGTGTTGAGATTAACATTCAGATCTCCACTTAAAATAAGTGGTAACTTATCCTCTCCTTTACCTATATATGTTCCTCCGACTGTTGTATATGGATATAATGCCCGTTTCAAAAAATGAATAATATCTTCAATTTTTTGATTTGGAGAAATATAAATTGCGATCAATACAATTTTTTACCATTTTCTGTTTTACACTCCGCAATACAAAATTCACCCACTGATGACGTCGCTGAAGTCACTAAGTCGGACTGCCTTACAGTCATGTCGATAGTCGCGGTTACAATGTTAGTTGTATCATTCACATTATGATAGATAGCAACTTCTCCAGCTCGAACATTTGATCGTTTGTATTGAATTATATATATAATTGAAATTTTGAATACTAATAGACTCATTATCGGACAACCAAGTTTCACTCAACATTAAAATTTGAGATTTTTGTACAATTGAACCAATTAAATTGCTGGAGTGAGCCCGCAGACTTTCACAATTGATAGTATACACTGTCAAACCTTTCTTTTGGTTGATAAAATGTTGGATGTCTTTACTAGTTGTGAATAAGCGATTACTTGAGAGTCTTTTGAACTCATCTTGAAGACTCGTTACTGCAGTTGATTGTCTTTGGCCATGATAAAAAGTATTAACATTGTCTTTTGTTGTAATGTATAAGCCCTCAATACTTGTTACGCGTGATAAAGCGACATAAACTAATGACTTTTTATCGTATTCATAAACAATTTCGGGATATGTGCTCCCTTGTGATTTATGAATTATTGTTGCACAGGCACAAAACAAGTGGTAAATGTGAACGCTTAACGTTTATCGTTTTATTGTTGTTAAGGGGAATAGTTGAAAATCTACGCCCTATCGGTACTGTTCTTTTACTAATTTGAATAGCAGCCACATGTCCAGCAACTTTCTTCTTTATTTTCTGGCTAATCTTCTATGAATCCGGAAACTCAAGCCACACAACTTTAACCTTTCTATCTTCATTGTATTCAATATTAACTAATTTACCTACAGATCCATTTGCTAAACCATCAGACACGTCTATGTTTATCGTTATCATGTAGAAAACATCCTTTACAAATACAGTTTGCTACGGCAACCCTCCAGTATCAATTAATGACATTTGGCAGCTTCAGACGAAACGAAGTTGTTTGCTCTGCCGATATGCAACCAATAAATATATCTTTCGCTATTGAAGTGACCTTTTCTTGTGCAAGACTTAAAATTTTATTGCTGTATCTTGTTACAGCTTCATTTGTGTTAAATAATCGAATTCCATACGGGCACTTAGTTTCTACTTCTTGAATAGTTACAAAACGTGATTGTAACTATTCAAGAAGTAGAAACTAAGTGTCCGTATAGAATTCTACTATTGGTTAATTCAAAAACACTAAGTTGTTCTTAGCTTCCAATTTTAGTTAATATCGTGGAAAACTGCCAATTTGCTTGTCTCATTACTTGGTCTAATTCATAAAATTGTAATCCACGCCACAGTATAGGTCCAACAATCTTTTGTTTTTGTTGTTTTTATACTGGAGTAGCTCTAACTAGTGGTAATTGATGTAAATCACCAATCAGAATGATATCTATACCACCAAAGTTAATACTAAAATTTCCTTTTATCTATTTTAAACGAGAATAAATTTAAGAAAGAAGTTCAGCATCAACCATACTGATTTCATCGACGATTAAAACTCTAATGTATCTATACAAGGCTCTGTACTGATGAACTACTTCAACACTTAATGGAAGGAATTTTGACAGATATATTTTTAAAGCAGTATGTACAGTTGTTCCATCTTTAGAGACAGCAGCTTTACCAGTTGAAGCACAAGCTATATAACAGTTACAATATCCATCGTTATCAGATAATTGGTTTTAAATTTCCATGAGTAGTTTTATAACAAAAGTTTTGCCGTATCCGATGGACCCATAAAAATATTTAAAATGGATCCCGATTTGGAATTAAAATATTTAAAATAACATGTAGTAAAAGTTCTCTTTGCTTCTTATTAGCCATTCTCATTAACTCACAAAATTCACGAATAGACATTAAATTTTCTCGTTTCTTAGCAATAGATCCATGTTTGATGAGCACCGCTAAGCGAAGATCACTGTTAATATCGGAAAGAGGATCGTCATATAAATCTTGAAATTGATTAGGATCCGGCATAACGTTAGCAACATCTTGTATTTCATTGTAATATTCAATACCATCTTCTCGACATAAATTTCGACATATTTCAATAGTCTTTTAGATATCCAAATTAGATTCAAATTTCTTGCATCTCGTTAAAATTTAGTCTTCATTATTGTTGTAAATTTCAATAAATTTCATTTCAGCAAGAATTTCTTCATCTTCGTTTCAAAATGGAAAATGTAAAGATATAATTTCACTTTTATAATCGTTTAAATCTTGTCCCATATCATAATTTCGATAACGAATAATACGTGTAAGTTTTCTTTCTGTGTATGTTCCGTCAGATTTAATGTTGTATTTAGCAACGAAAATTCAGATAGTGTTATATTCTCCAAGTCCTGGTGTTTGCGTGCATATTTATCAAACCAATTTTCCTTCCAGATATTAGTAGAATCTTTTCCGATTCCTATCGCATCTCATTCTTTCTGTGTTTTTTTTTATTCTTTGACGATCAACCGGCCACATAGTTGGAATAGTAGTAGCAATAGTACAACATTTAGACATTGGCTCTCGTAGTAAATACCAAGCAGCCTCTTGACTAGCTATCACTACACCTTTCAGCATAGCCACGCCTAGTTTTCTTGGGATTTCGACAATATCAAATTCAGGAGGTTCATTCATAGTTTCAAAACTCTGACGTTGTAGATGACTAATGCCACGATTGGTTTTATTTTCATACTATGCGGCGTAATTGGTATATGAATATTCTTCGGTAATAAACTGAATATCAATATTAGATTTAAAAATGTTGAATATAAACGGATTGAATGGGTCATGCCTTTTTTCATAAAGTTGACGCTTGAAAAAAAGACTGGGTCTCTTAATTCCAGCTCCACGTATATTGCTATAATCTTCATCAGAAGTAATATTATTTTTTTCTTAAAATGATAATATATCAGAATAATCATTATTTTCTAAATTAATCCGTATAACTTTAAAACGTTGAATATAAGTTATAAAATTCGGCTCATCATTATGCATAGGTGATAGTAGACCTGCTAGGCATGAAAGGTGCTTCAGATCTGCATTGCTGGGGTTTATTTGCTACTATTTTTTGTAACAAGTAAATGTATTCTTGTGCGTTTGTAGTTTTACGTTACTTGATGCTTCTTGAGATGAAACAGATATTAAAAAAAAAAAACTATCAATTAATGCAGTATTATCATCTAACTTATTTTTATCAGGCGCATCGATTGAAGCATTAGCCAGCTACAATATGTGGGCATGTGGACTACCACTATGCTGGAATTCAATACGTTTAAAATAATAAATAACAATGTTTTCCTAACGGACTGAATTTTGGCGACTTTAAAATATTTAATAAGACATTGATCATTTTGTTAAAATGTATAGCACACACGTAACTGCATCCTCGTTGACAAGTGTTGTTATTTCGAGGTAATGCAAGAGTTCAGCAAATTCTTCTGAAATACTTTTGCCGTTTTGTTTCAACTTATAGAGTTTTTGGAGAAGATCACACATTCTAACCAATTTCGTTGGCGCTGACAGTAAGGAAAATAGTTGGTTTGCCCAACTGTCTGATCATGGCAAAAAGGTCTTTTTTACGATGCATCCATTACCACGTTGAATTTGGAATTGCTCTTAGAAATGCCATATTTGTTTCATCTTCAATTTGTTTTCTAGTAATTTTAGTATCCTTACCAACATGTTTGAAAGGAACCGTAAGTGAGTCATGGACTCGAATCCTCATAATCTTCATTGGCGTATACAAAAACGATACGGGGTAACTGCACGACGATCAGATCTCCTAAGCTCACTAGAAGCCATCAAAAATGGTGTTACATTAACGCCATCTCTAAAATTACGAAACTGACCCAGATAAATTGCAGGAAAAGAACGTTTTTATCCATTTTCATCAAATAATAAACTTTGGGGTAAATTTTCTTCAAGTGCTATGCATAAACATTGTTCTTCATCCCACATTAATGTCTGTTGTTGCACCGTAAGACTCTCTTCTACATGAATGTGTTCGCTAATATCATCTTGTTGAGCTTGATCGTGAGTTTGATTTTCATTGAAAAATGAATCATCAATTTTAATATCATACATTGTATACAGCGGAGACGGTGTCAAAAATTGTAACCAAGTTTTAATTGTACGCTTATTAACAATTCCATGTAAATAACTAGATCGGTGAATCTTCTTACGTTTAATATGTACATTTATACAATAATCGTCATCAATATTTCTTGATAGAGATTTAACCATCGTATTTACAGAAATAGGCACACTAATTATTTGATCGTAAATGTGGTATTGACTCTTTACATGTCTCAGTCTTCTGATCTGCATAAACGGAATACGATGTGAATTAATCGCTATGAAATTAAATCTAAAGGTGGTAAATGTTGAGGTACATCTGGGTATTTGAAACCATTATATGTTGACGTTAAATGAATTTTCTTCTTGTTTAAAGTTTGTATGCATGTATTACAAAGCCTATTATTTTCAAAAATTGTACCAGGTATGATTTTTTGAGGATATCCTTATGTCCATCAGCTGGCTTTTTCAAATCCTTTTGAAACCACAATCTGTCACATACTAAGCATAGGTTTCCAAATGAATTGTCCAAGAAATTTATTTTAAATTCCCGATGAGCTCGTTCAAATCGGTGATAATTGTTATACGGTAAAGAAGGATCCACAAATCCATATCACCAGTGGAATGATTAATTATTAACTGGTCTGAAGTGTTTGTACAAATAGTGGGTACGTCTGCTTCAGGTAATTCCTGATACATGATTACGTCTTGATTCAATGAATTGCATTCTGAACTCAATACGATGTCTTGATTAGACAAAACATGTATAATCGAAGCATCAGTTAACTGATGATTACTCTTTCATGCTCGTGATCGCAGATTTTTCTTTCTCTACTGACGGAATATTTTCTGGAATTAAATGATAATCATATTGCACAGGAGAATTTTCACGATTGACTTCAGCTTGCACAGTAATGTAGTTTTTATTGCTGTGTATTAGAGTGGGTGAAACTAAATCTGGAATAAATTAAGAATAGTCGGTAGGGCCTATACCGAAAATGTTAAATTGAGCTATTTTAGGAACCTGTTTCTCAGAAATTATTGAATATAAAAATTTCAAATTTTTTTGGCTGCATAATAATTAGGCTTTCTTATTTAAATAACAGTAAAAAATGTTTCAAAAATATTGTTTACTTTTTTGAAAATAATTCATCGTAAAAGTATCGCTTTAAAATTTGTGAAAATTGTCATTTTTTTACGATAACTGCTTCTGAGCAAAATATTTTGGGAAAATCCTTAAGAAAGTAGCCCTATTATATAGTTACATATCATTTATGTGCAGTAAAAATTGCAAGTATATTGATTTTTTAGGTTTTTTGAAAAAGGTACACGTAGTTTGAAAACAATCATTCTGAGATAATTGCATTTTAAGTGTAAAAAGGTACTTATAATTACAAAAATAATGAATTACATTATGCATTTGCCCTATTTTATAAAACATTAGTATCTTCTTAATTTTTTAAACATAAAATAGGAAACAAAAAAGCCTTAAAATGTTCAGAAAATACATATATAGTAATTTTCAGTTTTTGTTCAACGAGATCTTTTTAGCATTTTGCATTAATTTTCACAAATTATGTAACACTCTTTGAAGAATTTTTAGCTTCAATGCATTACAAATGTCAAATTTGACCTTATAACATCATAAATATATAGTAAACATGTATCAATATGTAAAAGTCATGATTTGGGAATATGGGATTTTACGACGTTCGAAAAACTTAACTATGGATTTATAATTTTCCATGCAAACACAATTTCTAAAAGTTTCAAAATTCAAAATTTTCTCTAAACTGTACAAAAGATTTTAAAAAAATGAAAAATAAAACTGTTGTATGTTTTTGAACATGAAATTTGTGTATTTTTATGCATGCAACAAGCTTCTCGCAACTACAAAAAGCATTACACATCTGAGTTATAATTAGTTAGCTATTATTGAAAAACCTTTGAATATTAAAGCTTAAAAACTTGTCTAAACAATAAATAAACAATAATATTTCCAAAAAATATTAACAATAATAATATTAAATATAAACAATAAATAAACAATAATATATGATGAAGTGAAATATTTAAAATATATTGTTTAGTTTTCTCAAAAACATGTAAGATAAAAATATCACTCTAAATGTTTTTAAAAAATTGACATTTTTTGTCACGATATATGGACTCCAGTCAAATATTTTGGGAAACTCCTCAAAAAATTCACAGGGATATATATAGTTACATATCAGTAACATGAGCGAAAAAATTTTATATACATTTATACATTATATTCTAAGAAAAAGATGAATACAGTTTTAAAAACATCATTTTTGAAAAAATTAATTTTTACTACAAAGTGCCAATTTATAACAAAAATCATGAACTACAGCATATATTTGTCCCATTTTATTAAACATTAGCATCTTTGCAAATTTTTTTGCCTAAAATAGTAAACAAAAAAGTCTTAAATTGCCCAGAACAGCATTTTTCAGTTTTTTAACGAGAAAACATCAAAATTTTCTCAAATACTGAATCAATTTTTAAACAATTTGTAGCTTTCTTACATTACAGATATCAAATTTGAACAGGAAGCATCATAACTATATTGTGAAAATATATCAATATGGTGTTGGGGGGAATTTGAGATGGTACTTAAAAATACCTGATTATACGTTTCTTAAGTTTTCGTTAGATTTTCGTAACATTATCATTAGGTCTTGTTGTTGCAGACAGTTCCTAAGTTTAAAACTTCAAAAGTTACTTTAAACTGGACAAATGATTTCTAAAACAGACAAAATAAAACTGTTTCTATGTTCTTAAACATGAAATTTATGTATATTTATGTATGTAACAAGCTTCTCGCAAAGACAACAAACATGACATTTAATGTATCATCTCATACCTTTTTCTCAGAAACTATATATTAAACATAAAGACTCAAATTTTTATTTATATTAATTAGACATAATATTTATACTGAAGTGAATTTTTTTTAAACAAAATAATTAGTTTTTTCAAAGACAAACTTTTAGTTCACCGAACAATTATTATTATGAATTAATTAAAAATTGTAATTTTTTTGTTATAACTGCTTTATATTTAAAAGTTTTAAGAATATTTCAAAAATGTCACTTCAGTATACCCAATTGCATTTAGGAAACATACACACAGTAAATTTACACAATTTTAAAAATATAAATTTTAATCATGCATACAGTACATTTACACAATTTTAAATATATAAATTTTAAACATGCATACAGTAAATTTACACAATTTTAAAAAAATAAGTTTTTGAAAGCAGAAATTTTTATAAAAAAAATCTTACCTTTGTATTAAATTTAATCCAAATTTTTCTTAAATATCACATAATTGTAACTTCAAGTATTTTTAAAATATATTTAGCGTTTTTCTAAGTCTTTTAAAGTTTAATTAGTTATTATTACTAATTATTTAAACAAAATTTAAAGTGAAGAACAGGTTTAAATTTAGGTAAAATCACTAAATATTAAATATAGCATTCAAATTAAAACACATGCTTTGAAATTTGGCACAAATTTTTTTTGCATATCTAGCACAGTTAAATTTACAGTTACTATATAGGTATCTAATGCGTATTAATAAAAATAAATTGAGGCTTTGCAACTTTGCTTCAGATTTAAAAAGACAATGTTCACATTTGTATCTGTCAAATGGACGTGGTTCATATAAGCTGATGATTTTTTTAAAATCATTTTAAAGTACTTCTAATTCCTATAATGGCTTGTATGTTATATCAATGGAAAGCTCCTGATTAGGGGTTTATAGAAATATCAAAATCTCAAAATCGATTTTTAAAAGGGGTCTACCCTACTGACTGCTCTTAATGAAAATTATCATCAACATATTAAGCAATACTATTAGTGTTATATCGTTACTGTGGTATTAAAAATATTGAAAATTCAATCGAACAATTCAATTTATTTGATTTAATCTAATTGAAAATAAATAATCAAATAAAATTAATTAATTATTGTGATAAATAATTTATTAAAATTTTTACCGGTGGTAACAGTCTGAGGTGACGCTCCAAAAGTTCTTTGTGAATTTCCCATATGAACTTCAGCTTGGACAGTAATATAATTATGATTGTTGTATATTGCAGTGGATGAAACTGAATCTAGAAAAAATAAATGTATAATATAATCAACATACCTAGCACTGCTATTAATGTGATATTGTTTCAGTGCTATTTCAAATTATTTAAAAAAAATATTGAAGTATTTAACCCTCCGTGTATATACTATATTTTCTGAGACACAGTGAGCACATTCAAGTTTGATACTGTGGTTAATAGAAATTAAAGAAAATTCGAATAATCGTTAAAATTAAGTTTAAATTTTGAATTTCCTTACATACGGAGGGCAAAATAAAATTTATTGAAATTATTTTAAATAAAAATATGTAATTAAACGATTAAATTTAATTGAAATTTAGTGATCCAGTAAAATAATTCAATGTTTTATATTTTTACTGAGGTAAGGGAATTATACTTACCAGTAGTAATAGGCTGAAGCAATGTATCAAACGTCCTTTACGAATTCGAAGTTGATGAAGTATATATATATATATATATATATATATATATATACAAAACTTCATTCGCAAATAATTTACTTCCTTGAGCAAGTAATTTTTTCCGCAACCTATACATCCGAGTAGGAAGTAAAGGTGGCCGCGGTAGTCGAGTGGTATGGGTATCGGACTGTGGCTTGCCTTGTCACGAGTTCGAGCCCAGTACCACTAAACACCCGCCGCATAGGGCAGCGATTCACGTTAAATCTGTCGAGAGCTGAAACATCCTTCCTTAAATGGTGGTGTGGTGTGGTCGTTAGGAGAGGTGGTGCCAGCTCAAGTGTCATCCATGTCACTTGACCATGGTTCAAAATTACGTGGTCCGTCGCCAAAAGCCCTCGTGTAGCTAAACAGTGTGAGGTTAATATTCAATCAATCAATCAATTTAGGAAGTAGAGATCCATTTAAAGTTGCTTTTGCGGAAATTCACTTGATTATTGGGTTAAGCGAGCGCAAAAATCGTACTACTTCTATATTTTAGATATTATTAGAAATTCTCTTAATTTTGACCTTTTTATATCAAGAGGCGAGAGTTACAGCTATAAATATATTTTTCAATACAATCAAATTCTTAATGCTAGATATCAAAAATTTATGAATAAGTAAACAGTATTTATTTTTACAACATCGTGAAAAACACAATGAAGCGGGTGGATAATGGCTAGTCAGCTATAATTTTGTACTATTTTGCAACTGATGAAACATGGAATTAGCCAATAAAAGAACAATAAGCTTTTCCAGACCAAATATTCACGCTTTTAGGTTGGAAGTAGGTAAGACGTAACGCTAAAGTGTACTGATATTCAGGCAATGATTTAATTTCAAGCTGTACTTACTTTGGGGCTTACTACCTTGAGATCAAAATCAGATAACTTGTAATCCAAGCACAATCCTAGATTGATAATACAAAAAAAACCTGAAAAAAATTTAACTTTAATCACATAATATTGGCAATCTGTTAATCCCAATTAGTTTTAATTGTCATTTCTTTCAGTTACATTTTTCTACTTTTTTGTTACAATGGAATTTGACAATACAGGAAAAGGGTACTTACGTATCGGTGTCACCTCAGTAAAATTTGCGATATCAAAACAATAGATTCTTACGTGTTTTATATGAAAAAGAAAAAGAAAAAAATCAGTCAAATTTTTGTGAACAAAAGTGCCACTTTGGCTGCGGTGATAAAAATCTGATGGAATTGAAGGAAATGTTGGTACTTGCGTTTTATCGCACCCCAATGTGAACATTCAAAATAACTCTCCAAGTTAGCAGCTTTGATCTTCGCTTAGAATAAACTTGTGTGTTTGCAAATGTAATTTATTAAAGTTAAAATTTTTTTAAGAGATTGATTTTTAATCTAAAATTTCCAAATTTCACTCATTGGTCATATTTTTTTTTAAAAAAAGTACCTAGTTACTGAATTCTTGAAAAAAGGTTTTATTTCAGCAATAATCTGTTTTTCCATTAGTTTAATTTATCTTTATATTCTATTTTTGTTATATTGCTAGCTAGGATTTTCCACTTTATTGTTACACTAAGCAAGATTTAGAATTTGTCGTTGAACAAAGAAAAGCAATAAAGTTTTTTGTAACAGATTATTATTTTTGAACATAAGAATAAAAACGGATAAGAAGTGAATTTCATTGTCTAAAATAATCCATTTATATTTGTGTTAAAAATAAGTAATTATTATCAGTACTTACGAATAATCGTCACCGCAGCCAAATGGTATCAAGGTGTGATTTGCATGGCACCAATTTTCCTGTGGTGACGCTAATACATAAGTACCACATTATCTAAGCTTCTGTTTACAAAAAGCTTCACAAATCATTTTTTGACTTAAAAACTTGAGTCACGGTATTATATAATTTAAACTACAATAAGAAAGAAACAATTACAGTTTAGAAAATAAACAAACATAAAACTGTATGACACTAAAATGGAAATTATAGTATTAATTTAATACAAAACAATTCATACCTTAAGACATGGGAAACCTAATGTTATCATATTTGTGTTGCAAATCCAAAAAGGAAATTTAGAAACAAAATTTTTTTACGACAACTTTTTCGTAAAACGAATGTAATTCCACCACAAAGAGTTAAAAAACTGTAAATAAATATATTAACAATAAAATGTGCTAAAATACCCCTAAAAAACTGCTTTTAACATTAATTTTAGCTAAGTTGACTTGACAGGTCTGATGACATATCTTCATTTAGCTGAAAAATCGCTTAAAAATTGAATTTTAAAAAATCTAAAGTGAATCTCGAAAAAAAAAAAACTCTTTGAGGTGTTCAGGATAATGACCTACGGCTTCTACATGCCAAGTTTCACACTTCTGGGTTTCTTAGTTATACCGATACAGCTGAAACCCACAAACTGTTTGTTTTGTTAGTATACATATGTAGACGATGTTGAATAAAAATACATGTAATTCATTAATATTTTGGTGCATCGCAATTTAAATAGTTACATGATAAATTAATGTATTTATGTTTGTTTTCTGCTGATTACACAGTGAAAATTAAATTCCAGGGAAAGGCCCTAGGTACAGCAGCTGCTGGTCAAAAGAGAATCAAATCAGAGATACAAACAAAAATAATAGTCCAACAGCATATATAGAAAGAAAAATCTTTCATTGTGTCACTGTAGGGCAATGAATAAAACTGAGCCTTTTTTGCAAACATAATATAATTTAAAGAGGGTAGAGCCATTGCAGAGCACTGTACCCAAAATTTAAAAATAATTTTTTAATGAGTGTTCATGTTGCAATTTCGCTTCACAGAAAAGAATGATTTCACAAAAACATATATATGAATGCAAAAGAGAAAATTAACATGCTAAAAAGGTAAATAGAAGTGAAGGAATGAAAATTTAAATAAAAATTATAAGAGAAAAGTAATAACAGTTGTATGTTTCTGCTATAGGAACTATGAGTGAAATAATCTGAAATAGATAAATTAAAAGAAAGAAATATGTCATAAATCATTTCCCTAAAATATTAAAAATATTATCACAAATAACATATATTAGGAAGCCTTCAACTGGAGAAAAATAAAATTAGTACAAACTAAAATTTTAAAAAATAGATAAAATAAGCTTAAATTGTAATAAAGCATTAAATTAACATTATACTATGAAAGGATGATATTCTGTCAAACATCTATATTGCATTTAATATAAAATTTAGAATTAATACGGAAAAATTAAGCCCTAATTTTGAAGGAAATTTTTAAATATAAAAAATTTAAACATGAATAAAATAAACAAATAAATATGAAGTAACCTAGAATATATAGTAGAAATTATAACATTAATTAAATTACATCTTTCTTTTTTTTAAAATTACATAAGAGGATAAAATACGTTGAATGTAAAAATGGTTCGGAATATTTTCAAATGGATAAGCAAAACAAATGAGACTGTTGCCAAAACAACTAACTAAAAACCCAGTTGTTAAAAAAACAAATGGAAAAATCACTTAAAAATTTAATTTTCAAAAATCTAAAGCGAATTTCGAAAAAAATTCTTCGTAGTGCACATCTTCAGGACCTAGAATAATTATGTGCCAAGTTTCATACTTCTGGGTTGCTTAGTTTGGACTGTAGAGGTGAAACACACACGCTTAATCTCTTCTTTATTAATATAGATTACTAAATTTTTTTTAATAATAAATTCGTACATTTTTTTAGAACAAAACTGGATTAGCTTTGTAAATTTTAATCGAAAATAGAAATTTGAAAAAAAAAAAAAAGATCTTATCCCTCGGGGAAAAAAGGGGTTTTATACTTGGAGAAACCCATACATCGCTGGGCTGAACGAAGGGAAAAGAAACCTGTCTGACAAAGAGAAGAAGTGGAAGAAATTTCTGAAAAGGGGATTTAAATGACGAATATAGAAATCACTCACATCGCACGCACACACACACAGACAAAAGTGCTGGTGTCCAGTGAGAAAGGGGTTGAAACGGTAGCCGAGTGTTATAGATATCGGATCATGGTTTGCCTTGTCACGCATTCGATCCCAGTACCACTAAAAACACGCCGCGTAGGGCGGCGATGCGCGTTAACCCTGTAGAGAGCTGAAACGTCCTCCCGTTGGTGTGGTGTGGTAGTTAGAAGAGGGGGATGCCAGGTCAGATGTCGTCCAAGTCACTTGACCATGGCTCAAAATTACGTGGTCCGTTGCCAAAAGCCCTCGTGTAGCTGAACAGTGTGACGTTAATATTCAATCAATCAACAAGTGAGAAAGGAAAAATTTCCATGGGGATAAAGTTTTCCCCACGGAAGAAGCCTGTGGAACGCCGGTCTAAGTGGCGAGAAAACAGACCCACCCGACAGTACAAAGACGTCGAATAAATTTCGAAAAAGAGTATTTTAATGACATTAATATAGAAAGCACATAAACACACACCAGTAAGTATTGACACTGAGAAGGGAAGGGGAATCTTCCAAGGCATAACGGTGTACATTTGCAGAAGCCCGTGCATCTCCGGGCCATTTAGCTGGTATATATATACATATATATAAATAAATAAATATATATATATATATTTACATATATATGATAAGCTGTAGAGTTGACGTTGGTTGCTATCTTATACTTTTTATGAGTTTTTATTCAATAAACTCGTATTCTTTCAAAATTTGGATTCTTAATACATTTTCCCTACCGTGTTGGTAAAGTGGAAGGTTAATACCTCCAACCAATTTAAACCCACTTATTCGGTTTTAAGTTCGAAATTACTTTTTGACTAGTTAGGTTCCACTTTGAATTTCTTTTACTGAATTGTTTTTCATATCTTCCTTTAATTTATTTTTGGTTTATTTTGGTTAATATATATATATACCTTGTAATATTATTTATTCGTTCATGTTTTTTGGTATATACTATAATTTTCATTCATATATATATTCTACTAACATATTGATTTTCATTCTTATAAAAAAAGTATGCACGTAATAGAAGCACCTATTATTTTATGACGAAACAAATTGAGCAACTTTTTTCTAAGAGAAGAAAAACGGTTTTCTATCATTATTTTTCCTAAAATGATTCATGGAAATTTCTCAAAAGATAAGAAAATAAATGAACATTTTTTACAGAAATGCAGAAAATGGATCAGAAACCTTTTTTGAAAACCTAATTATCATAAATTATAATAGTAATATATCGGCTAAACTAAAAAAATAATAGAAAACAATATAAATTACTTCGAAATAATTTGTCCAAGAGATTGGCATAAGAAAGAGTCATTTATTGTAATAGGCAAACACATAAAATGTATCAGAATATAAATTAATAAACACTCACATGTCCATAAATTAAGGTTAATACAAGTTCAGGCAGAGAGAGTCAGAAGCAAAAAAATGCGATTTATTTGCAAAGCCTTTTTATTAAACAAAAAGTAAAAAGCAAAAAAGATACTACATGTGTGATATCATTAATAAAAATTGCGACGTTTTCTTCCTGGAGTAAATTACAAAAAGAAAAAGAACACCTATTTATACAAAAAGCAATATTACATGCTTAGTATGATGTTTATTACACAATATGTCTCCCAGACTTTGTAATACAGTCCGTACAACTACGAGGAATTTTGAGTAACAAAGTATCGTCTGATCTTGGGGAATATTTCACCACTCATCAAGCAATGTTCTACGAAGTTGTGGTAGACGTGTAGGAGGCAGTTGAAGGGCCGCAACTCGTCAGCCAAACATGTGCCAACATGCTCTACTGGATTCAAGTGCGATGAGAATGCTGGCCAATCTCTACGGGTGATGTCCTCCGATTGAAGGCATTCGCTTACGATGTTTGCGCTGTGAGGACGGGCATTGTCATCCATAAACACGATTTCTGCGCTCATTGATCCCCGAAACAGACGTACATGATGTTCCAGAATGACGTCCCGATAGATTTTGTCTGCCAAGGTTCCACTTTGGACATTTAGGTCAGTTCTCGAAACCAGAATAATCCCCCCCCAAACGACCAATCCTGCACCACTGAAACAGTGTCGTTAAATGATAGTCTCTTGGTGGTAACGGGTACCTGGTGCTTTCCATATGAAACTCTGGCGAGATCCAGATTGCAAGCTAAACCTGTACTCATTGAAAGCATTTGACATGTCAACGAACATATAGACTAATTTGCCTTAAGCAGTCTGCCTTCAAATTTTTACACCAGTGGCTGAGGAGAGCTAACGACACAGGTCTGATGCTGTGCACCACCTGTTTCTTCTGACAGTAACTTCTAAATACTGGTCCTCATTCAGCGCTTTAACTCGGGGGCGCCCTGTGCTGTAAAATCCACTCCCATCACTATCATCTTGGAATCGTTGCCAAAACGTGGTGATGATACTCTGTGTGATTCCTATTTCCTCGGATACTTCCTTCTGGGTATGACCACAGCCCAGAAGGCCTAAATTCTACCATGTAAATATCGTAGAAATGTGCCTTTTTTGTAATATTTTTGCGGTTATTGCACTGAAAGTATTCTTAAGCGCCAGTGAGCTAACTATTTTACTTCTTTTCCTGTGTTCCTTATACATCCCCCTTTTACACTCTCGCCATTGTGATGTACTAACGATGTCATCTGGTGGTTTCTTGCAATTTGTGTATATGATTCTTGAAGATGTGTGAGGTCATTTTAAATGTGATATATTTATGTATTTTGTAGCTTAATTTTCATGTGACTCTGAATTATCCTTAATTTACAGACATGAATGTATAATATATACAAGAGGGAGTGAACTCAGTTTCCCATAAATTAGAAATTTATATCAATATTCCTAAACAAAATCTTACTAAGTTATCGACAAAAATTCAAATTAAAGAAAACAATTAGGTTTATTAGTTTTTATATAATTTTGTTTCTAAACGATTACTAATTTGATATATATAATACATATGCAAGTTATTTTAAATATAAAAATACCTATAAACGCATAGTTTTTTTTTTACTTTTATTTTTATTAAGAATTTAAAACCTATAAAATTTATTACAAACCGTTGCAATTTTAATTACCTTTACAAAATGTGTTTCTTGCAATTTGCTTTGAGCTCATATTTACTCTAGAGGGGTTTAATTTTTATTTTGTGTCACATTCTTCCATTTTACTTAAATTGTTAAAAACTAAGATTTAACATGACATATATATATATAAATGGTGTAAACTTTTTATCTTCAGATGGATTCAAAAATTTATAATATTCAAAAAAAAATCGAACATTTATATGGTATTCCAAAATAAATGCTTCTAATTTTTTTATGTAATTAATCAACTGTTCTTTTGATGATTTTCTGATGAAAAACGAAAGAAAAAATGAGGCATATATTTTAATTTAAAAGTTGTTGCATAAATAATTCGTGATAAATATCTATGATAGGAAACAGCAAACATAGTTTTAAATTGGTTTACGAAATATGAAAAATTACCAACATATTAATTTGAATTAATTAAATACATTAAATTGTGTATAAACCCAGTTTATTACGATAACTGTATAATATGAAGACGATGACTGGAGGCAAATTTTCTCATCGAAATGAAAATCTGTTGAACGAGTTAATGAAGATTTTTAATATCAGATTAAGACAGTGAACACTCAGATATATTACAACTTATAGTATATTGCGCAAGGGATGTAGGTATTATAAAATATGTCGCATACATCTTATTAGAGAAAAGTATGCTTGACCACAAAATACTAAACCTAAATCAGAAATATATGTCTGAGAGGGTTTTTTATAATGGAAACAAAATTAGAAAAGTCGTAGTATGCGATGTTGACTTAGTTACACGAACTCGTAAATATAATATTGTCACAACTAGTTAAACTTGAGACAAATAAAGTTCCTGTTATTTAAATATTCTCTACCTAAATTATATCATTAGATATAAATGTTTCTCTTTAAATTGAATTTTAGGCAAGCGCATTTATGTTAAATCGCATTGTACCATTTTGTGACATATTCCTTCAAAAAATAGAATTGTTTTTCCATATCAGAGAGAAATCAACATATCTGTATAGTAGGCGACAAACTATTTGGGAATATACAGTATTTCTTAAGAAAAATTCTATTAAGTGCAAACTTAACGTACCATTTATGTGTTATTTTATTTTACATCCTTAGTTTCGATTTCATATAGGTATAAATTCAAGTTTCGTAAACAAACTAAAACATATTTTCTTCACATCGATTTTCTTAAACACCACTACCAAGGCCTTCTCAAATAGTATTTAAATCAAGGGCAAAGGGCACGTTTTTGCTTTCCAATTAAAAGGTTTCTGTTTGCACAAAAATATGAGTAGTGCCCCTATTAAATTGTAATCAGATCACTGCAACAGTTTCGCAACATTTTGCGCACATTTCTACAATTTTTTCCTTTCCTATGAAGGTTCATTATTTTGCAATTTTGCTTGTGAAACTAGAAAATGAAATGCATCCTTGTTTACTTGCTAATCATTACAATACATTACATCGGCATTACGGAAAAGTAACAGTTGTTTGTCTCACAGCTATCTTATCATTAAGGAGAATTAATAATGCGGAACAAAACTTTTACTTTAGTAAAATTTTTAGAAGTTGTAGAAAAGTACTGTAAATATACAGTTAAATTAAAAACTTTTGGTAATTTATTGTACACCATAAAATCCGGCTATAACAGGCAACGGTGTATAATGTGCACATATACTTTCTAGCGGCATTTTTTAACTTTTAGGTATATTCGCCCAACAACACGCACCCTTTTTTTACAAAGAAATCTGAAATGCACGGGTTCAATTCTACTATGTTTTGAAGTCATTTATTGGAGGTATTATTCCAAGATTTTTTTAAAAAAAATATTACACTTCTTCAATTACAACCCTTTTAATTCATGGGGCATGCCGTTTATTTTAAATAAAGTGTCTTGATCCATGTGAAAGTCTAGTTTTTTTATGCTTAAATCTTGTTTTTTTATTTTTGAAGCAATCATTTTTATATCCGGCCTTATAATGCGCCTCCTTAAATTTCGATCTTATTTTTTGTGTTAAAAGTGTGTGTTATCCACCGGATTTTAGGGTATGTCAGTATTTCTTAAACTGTGGGGCGCTCCCCTAGGAGGCGCGATAACCCTGTAAGTTGGGCGAGCATATAAAAAATAAAAGGTTAAAAAATTAATTTACTGGAATGAAGTGAAACAAAATACTTTCTGTGTGACATAATAAAACACACAGATTTGCATTCATATAATTTATGTATATCATCTCTCTCTCTCTCTGGCGATATTTACATCATCAAAAAAAAAAGATTCTACTTCAAACATTTATTAGCTATCTTAGATCCTATAACCAAATAAAAAAATATTTTGTTTGCTTTGCTGTAATATCACGATGAGAGTTCTTTTTATTACGATTGCTTGAACCTAAAATATTACTTATCTGGCCTTTGAACTTACTGTGATGGTTATATCCATCCCTTTTTTTATTGACATTGTAAATATAATAATTTCTGTTTCACCATTTTCTATGTGAAATACTTTTATGATATATGGATAAGCATAATGAGCACTTTGAAGAATTATTTGACCAAGATTTATTTTTATGAGTATTCTGAAACAAAAAATGCATATTGAAAAACTTTTTGTGCAATTTGATTTTAGAACTAATATTCATACTTTTATATTGAATATTTAATCGCGGAATGCGCAGAGTCACGCCAGGCTCAAGAAATCCTTTAATTCTGGGAAACGGTTTATTTCTTACCAATGACCCTGATAGAGTATCCTCCAATATGACAGTCTTAATAGGACCCAACATGAATTTATCTCTAATCACCCCCTTTTCTGGGAATGCCAAACGGTTTTTTTTTGCAATCTTAAGATACTTATTTTGACCGAGTTCCTGGCGTGACCACTTTTGTTCAAAAATATTTTCTATGAACATGATGCACTTTCCCCTATGAACAACTTATTGGTTTGATTGTTGTGTTGTACGACTTATTATAATTTATACATGTAAATGAGCCGAATATGAAAAAATAAATGGGCATCTGTGATCTCTGTTGAAGGAAATGAAACTGAACAAGTAAGGAAAAAGCTTGCTGAAATAATGCATATCAATCATGATAGCGGAAATAAATTTGAGAAAACAGTGAACATGAAACGAAACACACGAATATTGAAAAGATACAATTCGCCCTGTTATAAACACACAAGCAAGAAAAAGTTCAACATAATATTTGTCGATCATCAAAGCACATCAAAACTACAATAACGTGAACAAAATATTCCAGTTTTGCTTGCAAATAACATTTCTGTAATGTTAGCGAAAAGTGTCTGATTTGTGTCCTTTATTAAGTTCACGCACATTTAGAACAATTTAGTTCAGTTTTATTGGATTTTCTCTCAAATTATCAAAAAAAAGATGAAAATTCCTTGAAAGCCGGTAAGTATACTTTCTCTTAGATAAATTATTCACTGGAATTTTTTTTCCGATTTTTATCGTGTACAGCAAAAATAATTATAAACAAATGATTGGGGTGACTGAGTCCCCCGCACTACGATGAGCGTTAGTATCGAGTGCACACCTGCTCAAGGATTAAAACATTTTGTAGTCCTCTCGCTTTAAATATCAAAAAATAGCACAATTATTCTTCTCATTGGAAGTTAACATTCTTTTTAATTATTTAACATTTATTCTAAATGCTAATTTTGTGAGGATAAAAATTACAGTTCGTTAAAAAATATTTATAATATGAGCATTCATTCAAAAATTCATTTTACATTTTTGAATACATTGTCATGCACTTGGTTTTATTCCCCTTACAAGTAAGTCATTATATTAAAAAAATGTATTATTTTTTTGAAAAAAAGTTAACTCGTGTGAAGAGTGGGTACTTCAGCCAGTAAAAGAACAAGTTTAATAATTATTAGGAACTTCCATGGGCTTGTCTTGCAGAGCAAAGTTTTTCAAAGGAAGGCTTAATGTTATTAATTGATAGTCTGAGTTCGTTTTCTATATTGAACTGAGATGTATATTGTGTCTTCAAAGCAGCCACAGTAAAAAATCTAGTTTCACGAAGGTAGGATGTTGAAAATGGTAATAGTATACGAAATGCTTTTGTTTTCAGTGAAGAAAATTCATCATTCACCTCTGCCCAAAATTCAAAGAATTATTTATTTCAAAATTGCCTTTTAGCTGTGCCACTGGATGTGTGAGATCTATGAAGATTTCTTCTTAGGCAGTTAAGAGCCCTTATGAAGTATTTTTAAATGAATTCCTAAGCCACTCGTAACCTGCTATCAAGTTGTCCTCAGCCAGAAAATACTTTTTAAAATTGTATGCCACGTGACTAAATGCTGTTAAATGGTTTTAAAACAGTGCTTCTCAAACTTTCAATACTGGCGCCCCCCTTTTCGATCACAATTTTTTTCGCGCCCCCCCCCTTATACATTAATAATGTACTGAATGCAATAATAATACACTTTGATGCTAAATCTACAATAGGTGATCTTAATTATAAACCATACAAATTAATAACATAA
This sequence comes from Trichonephila clavipes, assembly GCA_019973935.1. NCBI lineage: Eukaryota > Metazoa > Arthropoda > Arachnida > Araneae > Nephilidae > Trichonephila > Trichonephila clavipes. The sequence goes on from BMAU01020409.1 coordinate 34,600, forward strand.
GTATTAAACTTTGAATACTACTTTTAAGCAAAAAAATTAATTAAGTAACTAATAGGATAATTATTATGTTATTTTTCCTGTCTCTAATTTTTAAATTGAACATATTGCAAAATGCGGTTGCTGCTTAGAAGACAAAATATAGATATCTGCTAAATATAGAAAGAGAACTCAGAGGGTCAATTTCTAATCATAAGCATTCCTTATAAAAACTTTGCTTTCCAAGACAAGCTCATGAACGTCATTAATACTTATTAAACTTGTTCTTAATTTAGTATTAATTAATTAGTTATAAAATATTATGTGCAACACTGATAAATAAAAAGTATACCGGCTGAAGTGCCCGCTCTTTGCACGAGTTCATTTATAAGAAAATAAAACATTATTGATATAATAGCTGAATTGTAAGGGAAGCAAAGCCAAGTGCTCGACAATGTTTACAAAAACGTAAAATGATTTTTTTAAAATGGTTGCTCAAATTATAATTAGTTTTAAGCGAATTGTAATTTTAAGCCTCACAGAATTAGCATTTCGAATTGATATTAAACAGTAGCGCACACAGGAATTTTTCAAGGGGGGGGAGGGTCCGGGGTCGAAAGTTCACCAATCTTGTATCAGGTTCCTTTTGATTTTTTCGATTTTCGGGAACAAAACACAGTAAAAAACTAATTCTTGAATAAATAATTAGCATTAATTAATAAAATTATTCATTAATAACAAATACTTAATCAAATTTTGCGTACTATAAACTTAGAATTATAATCAATCGGAAAAAAATCAAGGGCTTTGGGGGGGGGTCCGAACACCCCCCCTTGTGTGCGCCACTGATGTTAAATAATGATCAATAATATAAAATATCGATGAAGAATAATTGAATTATTTTTAATATTTTTAAAGCGAAAAAACTTCAACATGTTTTAACACGGGAGCAGGCGCGCACTCGAAACGGTCGGGGTTATTGAATAACCCAATCCTTTTTTTTATAATTACTTTATTGTACACGATACAAATCATGATTCCAGTGAATAATTTAATCAAGAGAAAGTTAACTTACCTATTTTCAAAGCCTTTTCAATTTTCCTTTGGTAATAAATAAACAGTTTTGCCAGAATTAACGATTTCGTAATCTGTGTGTCCCGCGCGACCACTTCCGAGTAAAAAGTATATTCATTATGATAATATGTATGTTACTGCTAAAAACATTGTGTGAAACATTTTTCTTTATGCTTTATATGTTGAGAATATTTATAAAAATATGTCTTGGCCAAGTAATCCTTCATGTGCTTGTGTGTGAGTGTGTGTGCGTGTGCTCTCCGTGGTTTTCCAAATATCATAAAACTCTTTTGCATGGAAAAAAGCGCAGCAGAGAACACATAAGAGAGGGGTCATAACTAACTGTACCAATTACTTAGAAGGTCAAAATGATTACAGCTATAATGTGCAGTTTTTTAAAAAATAATGACAGTGATGAATTTTTTATGTTCCTAAATTTTTTCGATTCTGGCTCTGGGATCTGTTTTTTCTCTGAAAGAGTAGTATGTTAGGTTAAAAAAAAGCGTAATAAAAAAATCTCTCATCATGGGATTACAGTAATTCAAATAAAAGATTTTTTATTTGGTTATAGGATCAAAGATAGCTAATTAGGTATTGAAGAAGTTTTTATTTTTGCTGACTTAATATCGCGCCCGCGCTCCTATAAATTATATCAGAGTAAAAGTTCATTTTTTATTATGTCTGAAAGTATTTTGTTTTAATTCATTCCAGTAAACTAATTATTTTTTAAATCTTTTATTTTCGATATGCTCGCCCCCCTAGGGGGGCGCGCCCCACAGTTTGAGAAACACTGGTTTTAAAAATAACACCATCATTTTGTTCTTTAGATTGGTAAGTTTTAACACATACAAAGTACGCATGTAAGTCTTACACAGGGATTTCCTGTAATAGTAAATCCAAAATTTAAGTATTCTTGAGTATATTTCCTTGGTTTAATTTTTCGGAACCATGCTCTTCTGGGTACTTGTTGATTCTTTATTATGGTTGGATTGTTGAATGTTCGCTACGACTTAAAAATATATCTATGATTTTTTTAATCTACTGCCGTAAATACTTAATATCGTGAATTACAACTAACGCATAAATTATAAAATGTACATTCAAGACAGATTCGGTGGCTATAGAAGTATCGACTCGACCAAAACTGAATGGAATTGTACGAGGTACAGCTTTTTTACCTGTTTTGCGCAGACGTCCGATAGGTTGCCCAAATTCACACAAATGTTTGCGAGAATTTTTGCCAGATGTGATGAATATGATAGAGAGCATTATAGACTGGACTGGTTTTCTAATGATATTTGTACTTTTAGAAATTAATGATGAAGGGAATAAATCTTTAATTAAACTTAATTCTGCAATCAGTTTCAATTTAAAAATAGCAAAATAATTATCTTATTACTAAAAAGAAATTTATCTAAAATATATATTGCTCGAAAGTAACATGTGCAAAATTTAACACTTATCTTTTTAATATGTACAATTTGTAATTAAGATCGTATTGTAGTCCTAGTGAAAGTGCATTTGTATTGCATTCAATACATTATTATTGTGTAAGGGGGGCGCGAGACAATTTTTGATTGAAAGTTGGGTTGCCAGAACTGAAAGTTTGAGAAGCATTGGGGTATGCTGAATAAAGTGCAAAATACCGTGTGTTTCTAGAAGAATATATATATATATATATATATATATATATATATATATATATATATATATATATATATATATGGGATTATTGCACAGTTCTAGGGGTATTCAATGATCACACTCTCGTTTGTTTCTAATCTAACGTTTAATGCTGGACACAATACACAGTTCTAGTCACTACGACAGACGTTTAACACATATAATACAGTATTTACAATTCGATTAAGCCCCTCCGGCTCTAACGACAGTTCTGATATAGTTAATGACACTTAATCTGCACGATAGTGCTGAGAGTGACCTACGCGTCTCTCTCGTGGACAACGGGTTGGTGGGTTCCTACTCGGCCACCGTTCTCGTCACCCTTTCTTCAGTCCCGGATCATCGACCTCCCCGTCTAGCGTCCGCTCGCTGAATTCTAATCTTCACAACAATCTCAGGTACAGGGGTGTTGAGAGTGACCTACGCGTCTCTCTCGTGGACAACGGGTTGGTGGGTTCCTACTCGGCCACCGTTCTCGTCACCCTTTCTTCAGCCCCGGATCATCGACCTCCCCGTCTAGCGTCCGCTCGCTGAATTCTAATCTTCACAACAATCTAAGGTACAGGGGTGTTGAGAGTGACCTACGCGTCTCTCTCGTGAACAACGGGTTGGTGGGTCCCTACTCGGCCACCGTTCTCGTCACTCTTTCTTCAGCCCCAGATCATCGACCTCCATGTCAAGAGTCCGCTCGCTCAATCCCCTCTCCTTCGTTAACTCCTGGTGGCTGCCTTGACAGCGCTCTCTATAGAATGTTAATGTGGGAATTTCCCACAACTCTCGGCCATCCACATAAGCAGTGTCCTCACTGCTCACGCACTAAGGATCTGAAATAAACAAACAAAAAAAAAACAAAAAAAAAGAACAAAGGTTAATATACAGTTACACAAACATTTGAAACAAGTTCATTCCTCCTCTCATCAATGCTAAGCCCATGGTTTCATCTGGTCTGCTGATGCTGACGTAACATTGAGCCCCTCATGGTCTCCAATTTTAGCCACATCATATCGGTCATGGGGTTTCACTTTGGTTACCTGGTATGGTTCAAAATATTTTATTCGCAGTTTCAATTTGTTTCCAAACTGAGTCCTCATGATTGCCACCAAGTCACCTTTCTTATATAGATGCGTATCTTTCCGTTTTCGGTTGTTAATTCTCCTGTTTTCTTCTTGAATCTTCAAAATGTTATGCTTTGCCTCTCTTTTCAGGTTATCTCGATGTTGGAAGAGTTGCTCTTGACTCTCTTCTTCAAGCAGATTTCTTATCATGACATCTTTAGGATTCTTCATTTTAACTCCTATGAGCAATTCAAATGGTGAATACTTTGTACTGCGTGAAGGCACACTGTTCAGCACACGTTGCAGTGAATTTACATGCTTAAACCACCTAGTCGGGTCTTCGATGGACATCTTGGTCAATACTGGAATTAGTACTCCCTGGATTCTCTCTCAACCTGTCCATTCCCTCTCGGTACTCCCGTTGTTATTTGCACATTGCTAATTTGCTCATCAGCACAGTAGTTTTCAAATTCTTTAGATCTGAACGCTCCTCCTTTGTCATTAATCACTCGTGAAGGATTCCCAAAAGTTTTCTGTTGCAACTTCAGTCTTTCAATGGCTTATTGAGCTGTAGTGCTTTTGGTTGGATATAACCACGTGTAAACTTTGTAAATGCATCAATAACAGTGAATATGTGATTATATTTTTTATTGGTCGTTGGTAATGGTCCAATAAAGTCCACGTGATATATCGACAACGGTAGATCTTCTTTAGGAATAGGGTCTTCTTATTGACTAATATGCACTCAACACAGTTCTTAATAACGTTTTCTATACACCTTCTCATGTTCGGAAAATAATAATCTCTTTTCACCAACTCCTCAGTTTTTATCGCTGCAAAATGTCCAAATGAGTGAGCTTTCTTAATCACAACTACTCGCAATATCTCTGGAACAACTAGCAACTCCTGATCCTCAATTATCTTGTACAAGATTTTATTACTTACGGTGAATTCAGAAGTTTTACCTTCTTGCAACAGCTTCTTAATAGTCCTAATATATTCATCAGATTCTTGAGTGTTCACGATATTGTACGTTAGTTCATCAGTAGTCACTAGCATAACAGGATGTCTGCTCAACGCATCTACATGTTGCATTTGTTTTGCAGGACGATAGACTACCTCGTAATCAAAATCTGTTAGAAAAATCGACCACCTAGCCATCTTTGGTGTTAATTCCTTCTTGTCGAGGGTTTTCGCAAATGCTGCACAATCCGTTTGAATTCGGAATTTCCTTCCCAGTAAGTAATTTCGAAATTTTTTCAGAGCCTCTATAACCACCAGTACTTCTAGTTCATAACTATAAAGTTTCTCCTCTTGAATGGAAGTCTTTTTGCTCATGTAATGGACAGGATAGAAACGTCCATCTTCACCTTGTTGTAAAAGTACATCACCTAGCCCTAGTTTGCATGCATCCGTATGTAATTCTAACTTAGCACCTTCCACAAAAAGATGTAATACGGGTTCACTGGATAAAGCGTTCTTTATATTTTGAAAAGCTATTTTTTGTGCGTGCCCAAATTCAAAAGGATTTGTTCCTCTTAATAAGTCACTAAGGGACCTAGCTATCATGGCGTATGAAGGGATATACTTTCTGAAATACCCTGTTAGCCCAAGGAAACTTTGCACATCTTTCGCGTTTTTAGGCTCTGGAAAGTTACAAACTGACACTGTCTTTTCCACCGAAGGTTGAATTATACCATTCTGGATCACATGCCCTAAAAAATTAATCTTCCCCTGCAAAAACTGACATTTCTTTAGATTTAGTTCAATGCCGTATCTGGACGCGGTTTCTAACACACGAGCTAATTTTTTACAAGCCTCTTTTTCATCAGTAGCCGGAATTATTATATCATCTAAATAAATAATTAATGTACCGTCTCTTAGCAACTCTCTAAACACGTAATTGATGTATCTTTGGAAATAGTTACTGCTAATAGACAACCCAAATGGCACTTTTAAAAATTCATATTGGCCAGTTTCCGTTACAAATGCGGTATATTTTTTACTGGATTCATCAACATCTACATGAAAAAATGCATTCCTTAAGTCAAGCGTCGTGAATATTTTCCCATTCCCTAACTTATCTAAAACCTCTTCAATTATAGGAAGTGGATATCTATCCTTAACTATTTTCTTGTTTAATTTTCTGTAATCTATACACAATCGCACATTGTTCCATCTTTCTTTTTACACACCACAACCGGAGATGAAAAATCGGAACAACTCTCTCTAATTATTCCCTGTTCTAACCACTCATCTATTTGCTTTTCTACCTCTCTCTTTTCAGGCAAAGATAGCCTACGTGACCTCTGAGCAATGGGTTTTTCCTCCGATAGAATTATTTTCATTTTCAGAGCAGTTGTCTCTGTTTTATTCGGACTGTAATTTTCTATTAACGTCTGGACTTTGTCCCTTATTCCACTATTCGAAATGTGTGATACATCATATAAACATTCATCAAACGTCTCCGATACCTTAAGTAAAAACAAATTAGACCCATCAGTGATCTTCCCCGAGTTAGCTACACCCCCTGTCAGTTCCACGTCATCTTCTTCCACTGTTTCATTTTGTAAACACACCGGTTTGCCCGACGCGTTCGTCGACCCCGCTTCTTCTGACTCACTATTTTAAGAACTCAAAAACTTTCGAGGGTAACAATATTGCTGCCTCGATCCTGCACACTGCCGCTAGTATTTTTTTCTTTTCCCCACCCTTCAATGAGATCGTAAATTCTGAAACATTCGCACTTCTCTTTTCTCCAAAACAACTCGTCAACACGATTTGAGAATGATTTTTTTTCCTTCCGAAAAGTACTTTGAATTGATAATTACTGAATTCGCGCCTGAGTCCAAGGTTGCCCTTGGTGGAGTATCATCAACAATAACGTCTACGTACTGCAATTCATTAAATAAAAAGTTATTTTGATTAGAAATAGAAGTTTCAATTTGATTTACGACATGACCTGTATCCTTATTTCTCTTTTCTAAGTTCATTGTTTTCTTCGTGCAATTCCTTGCGAAATGCGGGTCTCCACAAATATAACACGATACTGTTTTGTCTGCTCTAACACTTTGGTTATGTTTTGGAAACTGTCTTTGGAATTGATTTTTATATCCCATGTTCGCGCGGTTTTTACTATAAACATCGTCGTTTTTACTTTTAGAAGTATTTGGGTTCCGAGAGTCATGTAGCGATCTGTTTTTCGAAATGAAAAATATATCGCACGCTTTTCCTAATTCATCTGGCGTCATCCATTGATCCGCCTGCATAATTTTAATATGTGAAGCAGTTTCTGGCTCTAACGTATCTAAAAATTTATCACTTATCATTAAGTCAACTAGGGATTCAAAATCAATAACGTTCCTAATTTTTAAGTAGTATTTAAACATCGCACTTAAACGTGTGGCGAATTGCACATGGGTTTCATCTGCTTGCCTTTTGGCTTTTCTAAAATTAAGTAAACACTCCTGCGCAGTGGGCTGGAACTCTCTTAAAATTAATGATTTAACTAAATCGTACTCTTTTATTTCGTCATCTTTTATGTACAGTAAAATATTGAGTGCTCTCTCACCAAGAATATTAATAAGGATTTCTGCTTTCAAGTTTTCGGGCACATTTTTGACTCTTAATGACCGTTCTAGGGATTGGAAAAAAAGACCAAAATTTTAAGTTTTCGTTGGGATTTGTATAGTCAGCGTTTTTACACTCTTAATTAAATTTTCTAAATTATTCGTATCTCCTTTTGAACTTTGTTGTGTTGCTTGCCCTTCTGCCAAAGTTTTCTGAAGTTCAATTTCTTGTTCAATTTGCTGTAGTTTAATTTTTTTCTAACTCTAGTTGTGAGTTGGTCTCTTGCAGCTGCCGTTCGGCTTTCGCCTGCCTGTCCTCGACGGACAAATTTAGCAGATTTATCACAAAATCGGGATCGACTTTAAAAGCTGCGGATTTTTCCAATTTGGTTTTCAATTAAATTATTGTTTCTTTAGACGTAGCTTGTTCTACAATTTCCTTGAGAACATTTATAAGTCCACCTTTCTTGTATTTTTGTGGTACGACATATTATAATACAATTATACTTATTAAAATAGAAGGATATTAAAAGGTATCTTACCTTTTTTTTTCGTGGAACTTCCTTCTACATGTATAGGCAAATAAGTATCCAATGAAATGCACACACAAATGTTCACAGTCCAGATCGCGTTAGTTGCAGTATTCACACACAGTCTTTACAGTCCATATCGCGTTTGTTGAAATATTAACAGTCCTCACAGTTCATATCGCGTTTGTTGCAATATTAACAGTCCTCACAGTTCATATCCCGGCCAAGCCCCCATATTTTGTGGGATTATTGTACAGTTCTAGGGGTATTCAATGATCACATTCTCGTTTGTTTCTAATCTACCGTTTAATGCTGGACAAAATACACAGTTCTAGTCACTACGACTGACGTTTAACACATATAATACAGTATTTACAATTCGATTAAGCCCCTCTGGCTCTAACGACAGTTCTGGTATAGTTAATGACACTTAATCTGCACGATAGTGCTGAGAGTGACCTACGCGTCTCTCTCGTGGACAACGGGTTGGTGGGTCCCTACTCGGCCACCGTTCTCGTCACCCTTTCTTCAGCCCCGGATCATCGACCTCCGCGTCTATCGTCCCATCGCTCAATCCCCTCTCCTTCGTTAACTCCTGGTGGCTGCCTTGACATCGCCCTCTATAGAATGTTCATGTGGGAATTCCCCCATATATATATATATATATATATATATATATATATATATATATATATATATCGGATTTATAACACTTTATAGTATTTAACCCACATAAGTTACAAGTATAATTTATACATTGAATGAAAGAGTAACTGAAACAGTTTTACCTACAAGTTTACAAATGTTCAATGGGAGCCCCATTCATCACACGGCACAAATTAAGTCGATAGGCAAGCTCATTCTAAATTTTTTCAGTGTGTCTGAGGAAATTCTTGTAACATCTGCTTCCATCCTGTGTCTTAAGTCTGGAATGTCAACTAGTAGCGGAGGAAAGTTTACACAACCCTTTAAGAACCCCCACAGATAAAGTGATATGGCGTCAAATCGGGTAAAATTGGAGGTCATGCGATACAAGCTTTATCGGAAGGCTTTTTGCAGCCAATCCATTGTTTGGGTGCAGTGATATTTAACCAATCGCGTATTAAGACATGCTAGTGAAGCGGTGCACCATCTTGCTGCCAAATCAAGTTATTTTGTTCACTTTCTGTCAATTGAGGAAATAGCCATGGAAGTACAGCATCAAGATAGCCAAAACCAGTTGCAGTCTTGGTCGTCCCGTCCTTTTCCATTACAGAGATAGCTAGTAGTTTTAAACTGATGAAACTACCTAAGAATGTTATTATCATTTCGAAGATGACAATCGATCTTAATACGGAGTGCTCGTTGCATAGTAATAGCAGATTCCGTCTTTGCAAACCGAAGAACACAAAACGCTTTATCTTCACTAGTCTCCACTTTTTTACTAGCGTGTTGATCGGCGAGAAAGGGGGGGAAAACGAGCATACGTTTCGCAGACACGTGCATACATGCCAGCAAACAAAACTGTTAAAGTTGCTCTTTTATTCGATGTATGAGTCATTCTAATATGTTGTATATAATGAATACTATAAAGCGTTAAAACTCCGATATTCTTTTGGAAACATCCGGTATGTATGGAATTTTTGATATAATAAGAGCGCTCAGTTAAATCTTTATTTTCCATGCACATATACGTGGGCAATTAGGAAAGTAACCTCGGAATCGCTGTAAAAAACAAAGAAAAAAAAGGGTGAAAGTTATTTACATATCAAAGGTACAACTCCTCTCTATTTGTCAACATAGTGTGCCTCATTATTCAAGCACTTGTATCGTTTGACCAATTTACCAATTACTAAACTGTTGTAGAAATGTTTGGAAAGTGTTCTGAAATTTGGAAAATAGTGAAATTACACAGAGCAAACTAATTTTTCCACATATTTCTTGGATGAGATCAGAATCAACTCCGTGATTCGCCATGGATGTTTGCTCTTCCGTTCTTGAAAAATCGTATCCATTGACGCGCTATACCTTCACTCATAATGTTTGTCCCGTATAGGGCACACAATTCACGATGCATATCCACTGCTGACAATTCTTTGGCCACAAGAAACCTAATATCAATGTTAATATTTAATTACATTTATATATTTAAATTCTTTTCAGTGCGAAATGTATGAGAATATTTATTTCAATGTAAAGAAAAACAGAAGCTGTAAATTCTAACTAGTTGCTACATTCATGTTGTTAATGGATAGAAAATCAAGAAAAAACAAGCTTTTATCGTCTGAATTCGTTGCTATGTTGTCACTAATGTCATTATGTAAACATGAGTATTCCTATGATGAATAATATACGCATTTAATGAAAAACAAAATAAGCATATTCAGAACTGAGTAAAAAAAAAAAAAAAACGGCATGAATTTTCATTTAAAATGGTTGAAGTATATCTTTTAAAATGCCAAAACACTTTCTTTTATAAGGCGGGTGAAGTTTTATATAACTGTAATAAAAAAAATCATTAGAACTGCTACATACGCTGTATTTCATTTTTTTGAGAATCACATTGCGTTTTAATATAGTCAAAAACTGCATTAAACATAAATGTCATATTTTAAAAGTACTTATACTCTTGGAGGGGTACAGTTGTGATATCCCCCCTTCGGAGAATATCTCTCGGAGTATCAGCCTGAGCTAGAGGCGTAGGATTAACGAAAGAACTAGAATCAAACATTATCTTAATATATCTTTATTAAGATATTCAACTTAATCCTTTCAACTTAACATAATATATTTATAGATAATACCGATTTAACCTTACTCGGACCACTATCAATAACTGATTCAAATAAACTGAACTCTAATATAATCACTGATTCTTATATTAAATACTCAATCCTACCTTGTTGCAGTGTGAAGAGAATCAATCACTAATATCATAAAGACAATCTTGTATTTACTTGTGTGCACTGGTATGCACCGTGGTTCTCTGTATTTTTATCACTTATAACTTCTAATCATCGCCACGTAACCTTATCCAAACTTGAACCACGAACTATATTAATATTTATCTACTTGCCATCGACTGCCACAAATTGCCATCTCGCTCACTCTAAGTTCCGATATTTAAAAGCTTGTTAATTTGCATCTTTCATTCACACTTCCCTGCTGAGATTTGGTTGGAATAGAGTTGTCATTAATTCTAGCTCAAAGAACCGTAAGGACATGTTTAAAAAAAGACGCGTGAGCCCATCACACAGTGAATAGAATCATAACGAAGTATAAACTTAACTTACCTTTAATTGAAAACTCTACTCAGTGTATTTTGAAGATGCAATATTAACTCCAAGTAAGTTTACTCCAGAATCATTCCTAAGTCAATATCTTTGTTAAGTTTCTACTAAATTTACATCTTCCACATAGCATTATATTAGCATTTATCGGCACTTTGTGGTATTTTCAAATAATATTCTATATTTTAACTTTTGATCGGTTTAAAATATAAAGCCATTTTGCATGTATCACGGTTCCGTCACAAAGCTAGGTAAGAACACCATCAACGTCATAAATTGAATTTAAATGTTACTTTATTTTTCATTCAAAGCCTTTACCTAGTCAATGTAATTGTGTTATTGCTAGGCCTATTTTTAACCAGTTTTACAATGTTTTTTTTACTTCAGTTCATGTGTTAATTTTGTAATTTCGTTTTCATGAACTAAATGTTTTTGAGTAATCTTAGATATTATTAAGAAAATTATAGATTATACATTGGAAATTAATATATAGTAATTTTTTAATTTTGATTGATGCTAGTTTATAATTTCTTTTTCAATTAATTTCTTTCTTGAACATGTTGTATATGTTCGGAGGATACTTACGCATTAGCTCGTTATACACACTTACCCAAACCAAAACCCTTTGCGTTAATATACAAACAATTATGAGAGAAAAAAGCATTCCCTCTCAGTGTTTTGAACAATATATTTTTTTTTATTCTTGTTTTGTTTTATTCATGTATTTTTTTCCAAAAATGATTAATACTCGAAACTTGCCTTCTGCGGAATAGAACGTAGTTTAATACATCCGCCGTCACGGGAATCTTCCCTCAAAGAAAGCGTGAGTTAATGGGAACAATGTGTGAATATTTATTTTTTTAAAAAAAACGTAACGTAAAAAATAGTCATAAGCAAAAATCATTTCTCCCGTCCTATTTTGAACACATAGAGAGTGTAGTTCATAAATAATCAATCCGTTAGTTGAATTTACTGGGAAACCAATGAATGTGCTTTGTTATAGGTATTCCGTAAAGACATGCAATTACTCTTTGTGAAGAAGTAGAACAAGATGTGTTAAAAAGCGATTTACGATTTTTTCTGGCCCTCAGGAAACACATAAGACGAATGAACTGAGAGATGTTGACTTCGAAGCCTTTGTGAGTAAAGCACCAGTATCATGGTTCTCATACTAGCATACAAACACATAATATTGAAAGAATATATGTATCAGCTATGTCGTGAAACGAACTGCCACAACACTTAAATTGGTATTGATGACGCATTTTGATAAGGAAGACATTTGTAGAGATTTTGAATGCATCAGAGAGAGTTTTGGCTATCTGAACAATGAAGTTATAAAATATTTCATTTACTACAAGTAATTAAATATTTTTTTTCTAGTATAAGAAGATTAAAGTCCCCTTATAACATATTGTTCAGAATGGGACTAGTGAAATTACGAAAGTATCTAGCAAGTATTTAAGAATTTTTAAAACTTTACAAGGAGAATATTTAAAGCGCGCGCACACACACAGGCACACACAATTTATTTCATGCTCTGAATATAAGGCGAAAAGTTTAAATTTCTTCTTAATTATTTTCTTTCTTATCTGAATGCAAACAATTGAATGAAAATCAACACAGACAAGTCTAGATAAGCAAACGAATAAATTTTTACTAACATTATAATTTGTGCATTGTCATTGTTTAGATTGTGTGTTATGTGCAATTCTATATAGGTCAATTATATTTCCTTACGTATGCAATTTCCTTTGTGCTCTTGATTCCTGAAAAATTTACACAAATGACAAGAGAAAAACTTACGTTAAAAATTGTTCTTTAAATTAAAAACTCCTTATAAAAGAACGCAAAATTTGGATTAGATAGTTCTTACGTTTATTACTCAAATCCCATTTGAGCTGGTTATTCACATCTGATAAATATTAACCTTATTTTTTAGCTAAACGTCAATTTTAGTGTTAAAAAGTAAGAATCCTTTCTCAGATCTATTTCGGAGGTAAGTTTTATGGTTATAACATTTTATATATTTATTTTTTGAATTTTGATTATTATAATGAGTAAACTTTGCATTAAACTTAAATATCACTATATAGTGTAAAAGCGCTTTTTCTCTTGAATTTTAACTACATTTAAGAATGAAATTAGTACAATTTTAGATAAATTTAATGCAAATTTTCTTGAAGTAATAACTCGCATGTGTTTTTAAAAAGTTAGACCATGCGTTTTTCCAAAAATAAGAGGGAATTTTCAACTATTTTTGTAACTCGGGCGAACGTTTTATAAATTCTTTTGGAGGAAAAGAAGCATTTAAATAATTTTCCCCAAATGAGGAATGTTTAAATTTTTTTGTAATTTTTCTTGGGCACATATCAAACTATTGACTAAATCCTATATGTTATTTAAGTAACATAACACAAAATTCTTTTTTTTATCTCCTTTTTATTCACACCTTTTTTTATTCAAAAATAACATAAAATAAGTAATTTTCTACTAAAGGTTTGTAATATGAGCAATCTTATGGAAAAATAATAAATGTTCAAGAAAATAAATTACACTAAAACGGACTCAAAGCCTCAGAAAATACAGCATGCATAAGAATAAATGTAAGGTACCTTAACAAATTGTAATTGCAGAAACATTTAAGAAGTACAATGTATCCTTAAATGATTTGAAAGTTGCGTTTTTTTTTCAATTCTTTTTTTCCGCTTGCAGGTAGGATTACAACACTCTTTTTTGTTTAATCTAATTTGTGTTTTTCTTTTCATTAATTACGACCAGATGATTTTCATGAGTTCTGAAGATAAAAATTATAAAATTCTCATTCCTCGCAGTTTCAAGTTTATGGTTGCCAAGCAAAAATCAAATTTAATTATGATATTTCTCAAGCCAGCTTTGTTATAACTCAAGTTTTCATATTATGTAAGTAAATATTTGTGAATAATTTGATTACATTATCCCGCTAAAAAATTTAATTTAAAATATATTTACTAATATCATAATGAAGCTGCGAATTCCAAAACAATTAAAGGTCATGAAACATTAGCCTCTCCTTTTTTGTTATTAAAAATTTGTCCTTAAGTATGAGAAAAAGTGTAGCCCTATTTAATTTTGGAAAGAACCTGTACTACCAATAAGATATCCGTTATATTAGAGAAAAACTCTTTTGTTTTCAAGTAATAGGTTAAAATATCGATTAAAGATTAACATAACTCTGTGCAATATATATATTACATATTATTTTACGTTATTTTAGACTTTTTTCCGAAATTATCTTTTGAAAATATTTTTCATGAACAAATTTATTTAATTCTTTTTTTTAATAATTACCATCTCATTTAAAAAGTAAAACTTTTTCGATCATTAAATACTTATTAGAATTAGATATAAGAAAGAGATGATTAAGGTTTTATATAAATTTTGTCATAATGTGTTCAAAATAAATTCGAAAATGTTTTTTTAAATGAGTTTTAAGTACTCCCTTAGCTTAAGGTATGGTTTTTATTAGTTATAAAACTGCATCAAAAAGTAATTTCAGAAGAAATATACTAAACATTTCAACTTGATTTGATGCCATGAATGAAAAGTAAAAGGTATTGTAAAATAAAAAATAGAGTTAAAAAATTGTTGTTAATCCCTTTCAGTAGCTTACAATCAAGGAGTTTATCAAGGAAATCAAAGAGTTTATATACAAAAATAATGATTCCATGTATTTAACACATTTCATTTATTTCAAGTACCGTAAAAAAGTTACAAGAATCAGCATTTACAATCAAAATCAAACCCAGTACGTTAGAAACAATTTATCTTTTTGAATATTTTTTAAAATTTTTTTCATAGGATATTCTTCAAGAAATGAACTCTCTACGTTTCAAAAAGGTTCCATTAATATGGACACCGACGGAACATGATGGAAAAAATGCAAAGGAATTTAAAAAGATTATCGAACAAAAATATCATCTAAAATTAGGTAGGTATCTTCTGAAGTACTTTTATTCATCAATCACTAATGATTTCCATCTTTCTAAGAACTTCTACAGGAGAGGAGGTACTTGTAGT
Organism: Trichonephila clavipes; assembly: GCA_019973935.1. NCBI lineage: Eukaryota > Metazoa > Arthropoda > Arachnida > Araneae > Nephilidae > Trichonephila > Trichonephila clavipes. Next base: position 49,815 of record BMAU01020409.1, read on the forward strand.
ATAGATGACAAGAAAGAGTAAAAGTTAATTTTATTATTTTTATGAATCCCAAGATAAAAGAAATTTAAAAAGATATATATATACAACTCTTGTCTTAAATAAATGGAGCTCTTAAACACAGTTTAAATAAAATATTTTTATAGCTTAATTCTTAATGACTAAAGTTGTTATTTGTAAAACTTTGCTTAAAGTAATTAAATACTGGTATGCTAATTGTCAAATTCGTAAAACAATTTTCCACAGCTCAGTACCCGACCATGTAATCTGATAACATATTTTGTGTTTGATTAATTCATACAATTTTATACTTTAACCATCACTATCTGCAAAATTGTGATATAGTTTATGCTTTATACTTCTTATGCCTTTTTATTAGTATACAATTCCATTTCTTAAGTGTGAAATGGAGCACTGAGATTTCACTTATGTTTACACCTGTGATCCCATTCGAATACATACATTGCATTATTTATTGTAAAATTTATAAAAATGCTGAAAATTATTTATGCATTTATAAAAAGTCTTTCTTTTTTTTTACTTCGTTTCAATAACAAAAGCTTTCTTGGATCGAAGTTTATTTGTTTAAAAATAACAATTGTTATACGAAAAGAAAACATACAACAGTAACTTTTGAGCATTAATTCTTGATTTAACCAACTCTGATTGATTAACAAATGTATAATATAAGATCTCAATATTCGTTATTACATTTAAAGTATTGCTAAAGACAAGATGAGGCCCGATGGTTGAGTAGTAGCGTATCGCTCTTCCACGCCACAGCTCCATGTTCTATTCATGGGCTGGGCAAGGTCGACTCATCCCTTCATCCCTACTGAAGTGGATCGATAAATAAGTACCAATATTGCTTGGGGACTTAAACACTAGGGAGCCCACTTAAACAACGTTTCAGACTGATCACCTGATCGGTATATCCGCCCATGCACCTCAGAGCCCAATTGTCACGTATACTGGGATGGCACAGTAGGCCCTGACCCTCATGGGATGTTGCACCACTGAGTTTGAGTTTAAAGACATAAGATAACAAAGTGAAAAAAAATCCATTTCGCATATTTACAAAAATTTTGCATGCGAGAGGTTTTATATAGAAAAAATATTTCCTTTAAAATATATCCTGAAAAAAAGCAAATAAATAATGTTTCATTTGTAACGTCAGTAATTCTGCATTGAATAGCAATATTTAAAAATTGCTTTCTTACAGATTACATACAAAAACAATAATAAAATCTTTATTGACAATTGACTGTACTATTTGCCTTTAATTAAGGCAATATATTATACTCAAAAGTTTACTGTTACGTTTCGCAGACGACGTAATCACAATCACAAGCCAATGCGCATTTCACCAGTAAGAAAATCTTTATTTTACTCAACGCCATCGAGATTCTCTTTTAAACATTAACTTTTTTAAAAAAAAATTGGTAATTAAAATATTCAAATCTTTTAATGGATTTTTATTCAGATTATAATACTAAAATAATTCTGAGTAAGGACAGTTTAACAAAATGTTATTTTTAAATTTAAGAAATAAACTTGATGTTTCTAAAATTTTTAGCTTTTCTAAATTATTTCATTTGTAACAAAGAATTTTAAATTTTTTAAGAATGCTTTGAACACACACAGTAAAACATTCCTTAGGAAACACCAGATACTATCATTGACAAAAAAGGCCGAAGAAATTATATTTAATGTTTGTAAACTCATAGATCTTATCACACATATCTATAAAATTCGGAATTGAGTTACCTATCACAATACAAAACAAGATCTAATATGTATATATATATATATATATATATATATATATATATATATATATATATATATATATATATATATATATATTAAATTTTTTACCATTATCAGAGTATTGCATGTATGTGCGTGTAGAGTCTTAAATGATACTTATTCAGGTTCTTGAATCATGCAGGTGGATATGAAGATTTGTACCAGTGGTCTATTGAAAATCTTTGTGAGTTTTGGACAGAGTTTTGGGACTTTTTAGGAATCATTTCTTCAAGAAGATTTAATAAGGTAAGATCTTAGTGCATTGAATAAGACTTGTTAAACTTTTAATAATAAAATATACTTTGAAATTTTATATACTGATTGTGTAAATAATTCTTAGCTATTCCCCTTAAATAATGTTTTCTTATTTAAAAGGAATATATATGTATTTGCTCTAACTAGAAAGGTAGAAAAAATTACATCAAATAAACTTATGAAAATGAAATTTGGAACTAAAAGGAAAATGACTAGTTACTAAATTTTGATGAGACCTCTCAATTAAACCAGAATTGTTTTTACGAATTTAATGATTTTTTTTGCCATTTTCTACAACGGTGACTATTATCTTGACTGTTCCCATTAAAAGGATTTTTAATCTTTATTAGTATTTAAAAAGAAAGGAGAAGAATACATATAGTGGAGAAACAAATGTAAGTTTAGAAAAACTACACAAATATAGAGATATAACGGTTAAAGCAAACCGAAATTTCACCGAAATCAGTACCGAATTTAAAGAGTTCACTTTATAAAAAAGTATTAATTTCCTTTAACAATTAGTGTTTATATATTCATTAACATACTTCTGAGTAACAAAATCAACCGAAAGTGGTTTAAATTAGAAAATAATTTCTTTCATTAAATTAGAAAAATGAGCGTTTACTTACAGAAACATCATCCCTGCAATATAACATTAGATTTTTATGTAAAATGCCAAATTCACAAGCCTTGAAACAAAATTATTAATTTAGTGATATTTGCTTTAATAAGTGTTGTTTTTTATGTGAAACTAACAATAAATAAATATAATTAAAACTTTAGGGAAATATCATTTTTAGCGTTCAGTAGAGGCTGAATCAACGAAATGTTTTTTAAAATTTTATTTCGATACTACTGCTTCAAATATTTCATAAGCATCTTTGCAGCAGATTGAGATCCAACATGAAAAATATTTTTATCTTACAAACACTTCTGTAAAATGATGCACATCTCGAAGAATATTTCAAACCCCAAAGGAAAATTTGAAATGCGGAAATGTTTTTCACTTCTTTTTTTTTTAAAAAAAATATTTGTGGAAAGTTATAATTTATATATAAATCTTATTGGAATTTAGATTTATACTGAAATAAAATATTATAATTATATAATTATTCAATTATTAAAAGAAATAAAAATAACTCACCAAATGATATTTTGACAGTTAGGAACAAGAATTCTTCGTCGAGCTTTAAAAAATTATATTTTGCAAAAATATATTACCACGAAACTCTTTGTTATTCAGCAAATGAAAGAATTATTTTATACAAAATCCAGATAACTTCATGTCAAAAATGAGGCTCTCCCTTGAAATGTAGCAACTTTTACATGTAAGAAATTCTTTTGAAAGATGTAAAAGCAACATAACAGGCAGGGAGCGAAAATACAAATTATAGGTCAGAAGTAAGAAAAAAGTAGTTTAGAAAATTTGTCAAGATGTATGCTCCATCATGTTTTTGAAAACCAGTTTTCTTGGAATTACAAGATTTAATAAACACCCTTTCTACCCTGTTGAAGATATGTTATATTTTACCTGTGTTGGTCTGATCCACACATTTGTAGATATGTACTCTGAACCATAAGAATTTTTTTTAATATAATCCATTTCAATATTATTAGGAATCATTATTTTCACAAACCTATTTTTATTAATTCATATTCTCTTTCATTTTTTTAATCATTTTAATATCTCTTTGATTTATCTCTTGATTTACATTTCGAATTCAAAAACATTAAATCAAGTAAAATAAATAATAATATTTAGTTGCTGTTTTTATTAGCCCAGAGTATTTATGCTATTGACAACTTTTTCTAAGATAATCGAGAAATATTTAAATATTTTTGACAAAGAAAGGCCTGACATAATGCACTTCTGTTTTGAGTTTGATTTTTTAGAGCCAAACTCTTTATACCTTCTGTTTTAGATGTTTGGACATCTGAAGTCTTACATTTTGCGGATAGTATCTTCTTGCTTATTGATACTGACATGTTTTTTACTCCTTACATCTATATGGTTTCGGTTAAAATGCTTTCCAATTTAAAGTGGAAAAAGTTTATTTTTCATTGTTTGAAGTATTGACAAGTTTCACGAACACAAAAGCAGTAATTGCAGCTAGATGAATTATGCAAGATAAACATTTTAAACTTTTTTTTTATCATTTTACGTATATTTAAATTGCAGCTAGTTTATCCATCGTATCTATTCCTGATTTAGTGAGATTATTGGGAAAAAGTATGTGACTGGTTGTTTTTCCTTCTCTTCTAAAACTCTTTGTGATGTAAGTAGGCTAAAGAAAATCTCAATTTTATTCCTTTAAGCACATGAGGCATAAGGGAATTATCCTTTTGAAACACAAACAACGATGGTAATGATTTTTGGTCAAGTAAGGTTTGCAGATCAGGAGGAATAAATGGCTTACTTCCTCTGAAGTGTTCTCCTCCTCCGAGTTTTCTTCAATAATCTATAGGCAAGGATAAAATCTACGAAAATATTATCAAATGTGTCATCCGATTGATCATAGTTGAAATTATTTGTGGAAAATAATATTACTTCCTTGATTTACGTCTCGGTACCGTAAAAATTTCCAGCACACGCTTGAGTAGAGCACAAGTAAATTGTTTTTAACTCAGATATCAACCATAAATCAATTTCATATTTTCCGTTTGGCTTTAATGGTAAGTATTGTCTAATGGGCCAATTGTCAAGTTGTACCACAGAAAGATAAAAGTATTCGTCCTTGACTAATACTTCTTGATGAATGAACAACTGTAACTTAGAACAGTTTCATGTTGTAGGTACCGAATATTCTTGTCACATCGCTAGAAATTCCTGCAATGGAAAAATGATCTGATTCATTCAATTCAAACACTTATTTCCTAATATCGATCACTAGATCATTGAGCTCTTGTAAACACTTTTGGATCTCATTTTCAATATAAGGTCCTGTTTAAAATTTGCCATATTATATTGCACTATAAAAATTACAAAGCATTTTTAAAACATAATTATACAAGTGAACCAATTAGTAGTCTAGGTTTGAATTTGTACAGTGGCCAAAATTAAGGATACTTTTTAATTTGTTAGGTTTCTTAAGTTTGTATACTTATAGAAAAGTTTACGTTTTGCAAATTATTAAGTATTTTTTGGCATTTTAAAGAAGATTTAATACTGAATTGATTACAAAAAACAAAATTCAAATATTTTTCACGCATAAAAAGTTATTCTTTAATAACTGTCGATATACATTAAATACTGATGATAGCAGTGATCTTAGTGAGGATGCCTTTATTCTTGAGTACAGCTTCACATCGACGCTGCATTGAACTGAAAGTAATTTTAAGCTCTTCCTTAGTTATTATATGATGCCAGGAAACAATTTATACTAAATTAGTTCCTTTTTATTTCATGGGTACCTCATTCGGAGAAGAGTTTTCAAACGGTGCCACAAGTTTTCGATAGAATTGAGGTCAGGGCTGTTTCTGGCGAGGATAACAATGATATTTAGCCAAAAGCAATAGCATGAAGTAAAAGAGTAGATTGAAAACATGTGAGACGAGAAAGTGGTATTTCCTTTGTTAAAGTTTCATAGCAAGTGGGTAGTTTACTGACTACATCTGCAGAAAGAGAGTTTTGTGTAAGATGTGAGGAGTAAAATTTGATTAAAAACAAGGAGGGAATGGCAGAAAAAAGTGCACCACATCTGTTACTGTCAGAAAATTAAAAATACTATGTTTCAGAGATAAAAGAATTTCGTGGACATCCATCAGAAGTGATCTGAATGATGCTGGTGTTTCTGTCTTTTCAAAAACAAATAGGAGTAGATTAGCAGATGTAAGACTAAAAGGTAGAATTCCACCAAATATTCCACGAGAATCAAGTATTAAATTCCCTTTAAAATGATATTAATTATTTAGCATGTTGTGCAACGTAAAATTTTCTATAAGCTTAAAAACCTAATAAACCTAGCAATTTTAAAAAGTGTCCAGAATTTGTGCCACCACTTTAAGTAATCAACGTTTCTTCATATCACGTGATCAAATGAACATTTTTCTATGTCATTGATTAGTTACATATTTTATGTGACATTCATCGCATGTAGAATCCAAATTGGAGATGATCAACAGTAAACATCAGTTAATAATGATGATATTGCTTATATGCAATTGAATACACTAATATTATCTATCGATTATCCATAAAAATGAAAATAACGAGCTGGTCTTACACATCTTTTATACATTTAATAACATTTTAATACTATAGATTAAACCAATTTCAAAAGGTTAAATGTCAATTTTTTTGGCTTGTTTAAAAATATATCCGTTTTCTATAGCAATGCATAATAAATTTATGTAGAGCTTTGAGAAATACGATATATTTGAATACTCATCATTAAAATGTGTGGACGATATCATCAGATCACTTTGCGAAATCGGTCGAATGAACCCATACAGAGTAAAAAGCTATGTGTATGTTTTTATTTAAAATAATTAATTATAGTATTGTTAACTTTCCAGTACAAAATTTCTCTATTAATGTCCAATTAAAGAAATAAAATCCATAGATGCTGCAGAAGATAATAGAAAAGTATAAACAACCAAACACCCCCTTAAAAATAGAATGCTATATTTTTAAATTAATGACGATGCCATTTAATATATATTAAAATACTAGCTATGTGGTATACGCGTTCTTCGCACTGGTAAATTGAACGATAAAGAAGTTTTTAATAAATTATTTTACGTCAATTGCAAATTAAACAAAGAAAAAGCTTTTTGCATATCTCAGCTGAACACAAAAAAAAACATATTTGTTAAATTTTAAGTATGTAGATCCAATAGCTGATATAAAAAAATATTTCTTTTTTATTTATAACTCCACGTAACTTACTTGTCAGTCGATTTTTGTAAACACCTTCATAAGCTGATCTCTGCTCAGCAAAAGTAACACATTTTAACACATTTTGTGTAATGAACACTTAAAATAGTGTAAATAATTTAAATCTGGAAGTGCAATACGTGAACCCTTTGATGGTTATGAGCGAGGTCAGCTCGCAATCGAAAAGTGCTTCATAATGCACGCAAACGAGCTCCACTCCGGATCAAGTTATCGACCGAAATGTTTAGAAACGAACAATACTCGTGTCGTGAAATTTTGCCCGAATAAGTGCTGACGAGCTGTGCTCGTTCGCCATTATTATTTTGCATTGATTATGTTGCAAACGATTCCTACTCACGAAATTTCGTTAGTTTTACTGTCTAAAGATGGCAACCCGAGATCCATAAATTCCTTTCATAATGAAGGGAGATTTTTTTTACCTTGTTCTTTTTATGCGTATTTGGCGCGTTTTTTTAGGGTGTTTGTAAAGTAAAATAGCTCAAAAGTTAAAGTTAGATAATTATGATGTTGGTTATGATTGCGATGCATAAAGCTTATCAAGTTTTGAGTCTGTAGAAGACTTTGTTCATAGTATATCAAGCTCAGAAGACGATTCAAGACGCTTCAGAAGACGTATTTATTTAGTCCTTCAAATTTAATATTTGTCTTATATTTATAATTAACTATTATTATTTTTATAATTGATTATACTCATTTATATTTTACTATTTAATAATTATTTTGAAGAACGTATAATTTGTTATCTATGTACAACAAATACTTTAAGAAATTTTTAAAATTCGTGAGGCGAGCTATCTAAGACTTCGTCAGAGAAGGGTGATACTTTCGGAAGAATGGCGGGGGAAAACAGCTGCCACTTTCGACTACCGTTTATTCGTTATGCAGCGCAAATTAAGTAAATGAAAACTGCTCATTTTCCTAACCGTCAAAGGGTCAGTATTACTTTCCGTTGTATTTATTTTATACTAAAATCCAGACACCACCTCTCCCTTTGAAAAATAGTTTTATTATGAAATAAAAAAATAATGATTAAACTAATCAAAGAGGAATGAATTAAAAGCGAGCGCGAACCGATGCATGGCGTAGATAAAACAAAAAAAAGAAAGTTTTGCTTCACACAATATATATATATGTATATATATATATATATATACTGTTGCGGGCTTTTTTGCACATGACAGATTTTTTTCCCTACTTTCTTACAATTATCATTATAGTTTAGCAATTTCACACAATATGTTTATAAATTATAGCTTATGTGCCGTTCTTATGTATCAGTTATATTATTGTAAAGTCTCATTAAAATCCATTCAATTGTTTTTCCGTGAAAGAATAACTAACATCTCTCTCTCTCTCTATACAAACTTTTCGTTTATAATATTAGTAAGAGTAATTATGTCCTTAACACGTGATGAAATCCTTCAGTGCAATTATATATGCATTATTATTTTTTGAATAAGCCTACCTGAAGTAAAAATTTTTAATTTTTCTGTTTTCTCTAGGTGGTAGATTTGAATATTCCAATGAATGACTCTCCAAAGTGGTTCGAAGGAGCGAAACTGAATTTTACAGAGAACGTTTTGAAATACAGAGATGATCGATTGGCCCTGGTAGTAGACGGTAAGCCTTTTTTTCCTTGTAATTTTAAAATATCCCCTTAGTAATAACTTATATATAGCTTTACTTTTTGAATTGATGATAAGTAATAAATTCCTTAAATCTCATTGAACTTGAGAATTGGAAAATTAAAGACTTCATTTACTTCCTTCATTCTCTATTTATATCGAATGACAATACCCAGACATGAAATAATATTGAACTAAAAAAAATTGCGTGCGTGTGACGTACATACAAACGCGTAAAACTATTTAATTGAAGTATTTTCTTAATGGTTTCTTGGGAAATATTCAGATTGTGGTGGTTGTTACTTGCTTACGAAAAAAACTGAATTAAATAAATTATCGTTACTTATTTGATAATATGGTCTTGTTACTTTCTATGAGCATTCGCTGGAGTATGGTTGACTTTAACGGGGCTTTTGTAGGTAAAGAAGTCTCCCTCCCATTCCGTCACTTTCTATCTCCAATACACCTAACAGAGAAGAATATGAAGCTAAAGAACAAAGGCTGATATCAGACAAAAACAAAAATGAGCCTATAACAAAAGTGTAATAAAAATAAAAGAAATACGATGAGATGATGAAGTTGCGATCTGCCCAACTGTACGGCACTGATTTGTTGAAACAAAACCATTACAAAGTTTAAAAAATACGTTTTTAAAAAAACAAGGTTCTATGTCATTAAAAATGGTTCTATCAAATAAAACGTATTTGTCCATTGTTATAATATGGTTTTAAAATATAGTTAATTTTTGGGGGTGAAAACAACTTTATAATCTAGAACACATATGTCTTTAAGATTCAAATTACTTTAACTTTAAATATTGAATTCTTCTGGTTATTAATGCTATATTAACCCCACTGACACTGAGAAAAATAATAAAAAAAATCCCGCTACCCTCTAGAATGTAGACGGTACACACACGATCGTGTGGGTTCGGCGTTTTCTGTGAAATCATCACATGTAGAACTTTACATTTCTTGGCTATAAATAGACAGAAGAAGCAAACTTATTTCAATTAAAATGGTTACTTATTAAGAAATTGTTGATTTATAACTAATTCTTTTGGTGACTTCTTTTTATTTCATATGAAAATCTTTAAAGCATTTTTACTTTTGATAAGTATGTGAATAAACACTTCATTTTTCACAACATGCTTTCGAACTGCTTTCGAAGTTTTCATACCTGCACTTGCGAGGCCTTGAAATGTCATGAACACATCGAAAATGGTTGTACACCTTTTATCCTGGGATGGTCTTTTAGCAAACCGATTATACTTTGATCTTATTGCGGAAGAATTTACAACATTGTCATTCTCCTTATCAGTTAAAATACTTTTGTTAGTAGTAGATGCTGCAAACGCTTCAGCTATCTCTAATTTAAAATTTAAAGGATAATTGTTTTGGAGAAATTATCTTGATATTGCATCTTCTCTCTACTGAAACCAAGAATTTGCCTCAGCTATAACAATGAAGTTAATGATTACAAGAAACTGTGATGGTAAAGAATGATCCAAAGTTGCTTTATACAACAAATATTTCAATAATTTTTTTCATTGCTCTGATTCGAACTTGATTATCCTTCATAAGCTTTACCCGCAACATAGTCATAATCCGAAAAATTACTTTGTTTAGAATCTGATCTATTCATTCATTGCAAAATTTCTTTTGTGCGAGAGTTCGTTACCTTTAAGAAAACTGATAAACATTTTGGTTCAAAGTTAACACAGTATTCCATAGAAAATAATAAAGAGAATCAGAAACATTTGTTATTTATAAAATCACATATTAAAAAGGTACCTTACCAACTCACACCGGAAAACCTTGATTGTTTTAGGGGGGGGAGCATAAAAATTCCATCCACCTCAACAAATTTATAAAAACAAAAATTAATTGCAAAGAATATCTAGAGAAGCAAAAAAGGGACATGGTGACCCTCAAAACAATTTGGTATCAATTATATAACAATATTTTTCGTTTTTATTTAGGCTTTCATCAAAATTATTTAAACAGAAAAGAAAAATTACTTGGCAAATACCTACATTTACAGCCAAAGTGACTCTATTTACGCATAAGCCGAATGATCGTTAGGGTAACGAAATCGTTAGATCCACAAGCCATATTTTCAGAGTATAATTAACATTTTTACAATTTTATAATTATTTAAACGTCAAAATAAAAATTTGTATGTAAGCAATGGGAAATATATCGATAAATACCTTTTTACGACGGAAAAAAATAAAAAGTGTTTTCTTTGTATTTGTAAGCAAATCTAAATTTGACAGCAGAAATGAAAACATCAACTACAACCACAATCTGTTAATAAAAACCGATACTTTACACTTTCTGCAAACCAGCTCAATCATTCCATTCGGGCTTTTCTTATATACGACTATTCCAGAATCAAAATCAAATAAGAATACCTTACCCCCGCGATCGTGTGGTTACGTCTTAAAGGAATAAGCACGTGAAAAAGGATTAGCAATCTTATTTATTATTAACAAAGACAGTAAATTCATTTGCTTAATTTTTCTCAAAACTAATTTGTCAGACGTATTTTCTTAGATTTTAATACAGAAACATCAAAATGACGCTGCAAATAAATCATAAAAAAGTCATTTTATCCAACATTGCAAAGTTTTTATGGTGATTGATAAAACAATTTCTTAAAACTTTTAAATTTGCTTTTTAAGTTTTTTACGTAAAAAAATGTATATTTTCTATATCAATGATGCAAAAATAGGCACTAATAAAAATAAGGAAGTTTTCAAAAATAGTTTTTTTTCTTCTGAAAAAAAAAATATTTCCCGTGCACTATATATCATTGGAGGCTTACATAAGTAAGTATAGCCAGCAAAAGAAGACAAAAATAAAAAAAATAAGGAATAATTAATAAAGCAAAACTAACGAATTTCCATTGAAACATAAACTTAAAACTTTAATTCTTTTAATTTATTTTAAAATAAATTCCGATACTTGACTTTATTACAAACTAATTGATTGAATCAGCAGTTTGAAGAAGGGAATGAGCCATCAAATTGTGTAGTGGAAGAAGATTTTTTTAAAAATCCCAAACCATTTCTCATTTTTTTAAACCTAGCTTTTGTGCTAGGTTCCTACATTAATATTTAGTTATTTTTATGTAACAAAAATAAAGTAATTTCATAAACAATAAATAGGTTTCTCAAATAAAAGCTCTTAAGTGCAGATATACGTGTATTTTAACTTACTGGATCATTACTGCAGCAGCTAATAAATTTTCAAATATCTGTGTGTTAATATTTAGTTTTAGTAGCAACACACATTAGTAAAAATAATTGATTCAGGATTGATTAAAAATCATTGAAAATCAATAATTTAATAAGACATTGGGTGAAGATACGAAAATAATTTCTCAGACATCAAATGAAATTGAGAGAGAATTTTCTGCTGTGTGTGCAGATTTATACATAACAAGTTATGAAGTATACTGAGTGATAAAAGCACAGATCACTAACGTATTTTGGTACTTTTTGGCGAATCTCAACATGTGTGCATCATTTGCGAGATCACTCAAATACAGATAAAAAACGTTAATAAATACTAGTTCTCAATTGTTTTTTATCCATTTTTGACGTTTTATGTAAAATACATTACTGATAAGAATAAAACCACGACTTGTTTCAATTTGTGGTGGTGAAATATTACTATATAGCAGAAATATTCCGTTTGGCGTAAGTTGTATCATTTTTGGCAAATTATCACCTGCACTGGTGAAACAGAAAAAAACCCGTATTTTTTATTTCTCTTATTTTTAACTGAATGTATAATTGAGTATAAATTTTGGAATTAATATGTATCCTTATTTTATATAGTTTTTATTAATGCCTATTGAAATCATTTTGTTCTTAAATATTTCGAAATTTTGATGAACTTCCGTGATCCCCGGAAATTAATATTAAGTTCCCCGGATTTACCTCAAATTTACGGAAACAAAAAAAACCCCAGGAAATCAGAAACTCTAGTCTTTATACTGCATAATTCATTTTATACTATCACTGATACTTAAAAAATTTAGGAATAAATGGTTAATGTTTTATTGGTGAGGTTCGTAAATCAAGAAAATAAAAATATTGCCCCTTTAGAACTAGTTCCAAATGCTTGCTTATTAAAAATATTTTTTTAACACTCAAAAACATTAAGTTAGTTTTAAATTCTTCATTCCTTGCATCGTTCTAGAGTTTTTAAAGTTGGAAATATTTTCCTGACGTATATTAAATTTAATTGAACAGCAAAATAGACAAGTGAGATAAGAAATTATAAATAAATAAAAAGAACACGCGCAATCCAAATGAAATTGAAACAGTTTTCGAAATACATTCATGTGATGTAGTTCATGAAATATTATTTAGCACTTCATCATGTTTTCTTCGTAACAGGTGAGGCTACGGAAGTGAAAACGTATACATTCTCCGAAATGTATGAAGAGACACGATTGTACGCAGCAGCATTTAGGAAGTTTGGACTCAGGAAAGGAGATTTTGTCGTTTGTAAAGAATTTTATATCTTTTACAAGCTAATTATTTTTTTATAAAGCTAAGAGAAATTATTTTAATTAATCCAAAATGCTAACTGCGATGAACTGATATAAAACTATAATCTAAATATTAAAAAAAATATTATAAATAAAGCAATACTTGAATTAAAAACAAGAATATCTCCGCTCACTGGTATTATCCTATCTGCTATATCCTAAAATTATTATATCTGCTATTATCCTAATTTAATTTGTTTTAGTAAAACAATATAGTTTTCTCTATTGTGATTAAACACCCTTAATTTATGTAGTAATACCCTATATCATAAAGGAGTATTTTTACATCAAGGAAAATATATATTCTGCTACAAAACTTTATATTTATTCATAGACCATGTAAGATAATAATAATAAAAAAAGGAACGTTATCTAGGTTTGGTATGAAAAAAAATAAAAACCTGAAATATGATGAATAATGTACCATACGTATTTTTGTATGTGTTTATGTTTATATATTTGACTATTAGACGTATAAACCATAAAACATTAGCTAAAAAATGCTTGAGTTAACAACTAAAATTAATTTAGAAATGGATAAATATTAGACCAAGAAAGGGTGCAAACTTAAAATTAAAAATATTACAAGTAATATTAATTTATTACTCCTAATTATTTGGTGGTAATATATGTATCTAATTATAGCTAAATGCATTAAATTTCTGTCGTCAAAAGAATATCTCGTGTGTTAATATCTTTAAGAGCAGATAACAGGATCACAACTAAATTTATACTTATTTTTATGAGATTTTTCAGATATGCATCAAGAGTTTAAGGCTAAAAAATTATAGTAAAATATAAATGAGGAATTTTGAGAACTCGCCTTTAACTTACGATCTGACACCATTTAACACCTAAAAATGAAGGAGTAATACTCGCGAAATTTTGTATTAGAATATCTCTCATTTAGTCTAGGGAGTCCATTTATAAGTAAAAAAAACTACGTTAGAAAGCGATACACTCATTCGTAACATTTGAAACAGTGCAAAATCAATATGGATGCGCTTATGGAGGGATTGAAATGAGTGCTTTAAGCTAGTGTTTCTCAAACTTTTAATATGGGCGACCCAATACTCAATACTAATTTTCATCGCGCCGCCCTGCCCCTCCATACAAACAACAATACATTGAATTCAATAATACTGTATTCTTAGGTTAAAGGTACAATACGACTTTAATCTCTTAAGTGCCACTTGCGTATATATACGCCTTGCCCAACCATTGTGTTAAATACTCCGGGCGTATATATACGTCTTTCTAAAGTACAATATTTCTGTGCACTGCTATCTTTAAAATTATTCCGAAGGTTTTGGAATGCAATAAAAGGACTTTGACAATGTTTGCGAAGGGTTTACTTACATCAGGAGATTTCTTTATTTCTTTCTTTTAACTTTATTTATTTCTTCTTTATTTATTTCTTCTTCTTTATTCATTTCTTCTTCTTTATTTATTTCTTCTTTATTTATTTCTTCTTCTTTATTTCTTTCTTCATCTTTATTTCTTTCTTCTTTATTTATTTCTTCTTTATTTATTTCTTCTTTATTTATTTCTTCTTCTTTATTTATTTCTTCTAAAACATTACATACGTATACCTACACGGAGAACGGAAGCATTGGGGAGCGAATCATGTAACTTTTAATCGACTGTTAAAGGATTATTTATCCACCGTACAAATTATCAAGATAAGTGTTAATTTTTGTATATAATTTTATATGTGACAAGCCCATGGGGTCACTTAAACGTTCATAACTTAGAATTGTCAAATTAATTATAAAATACATGTGTGTAGTACTGATACATTTATAAGTGTATTATATCAGTGTAAATACTAATTTCATTTTTAATTACGCCGGAATGTATTTTGTTCGTTTACTTCCAGTAAATTAAGAATTTCTTTAAATAATCTTTTGTTTTCAACTTTTCAATAAGCTCTCGCCCCCCCCCCCTCTTAGAGTTATCATGTCCTCTAGGGGGGCGTGCCCCACAGTTTGAGAAACACTGGTTTTAAGCGCTTTCATAAAGTTCTAAGGGTTAAATTCAATGACGGGGCAATTCATTGTTAAATAAGAGTACTTTCAGTTCACCCTTATTTAAGGAATATTTAATTTATGTATTTTTGAAGGGAATTAATTAGTTTATCTAAAACAATATTGGGATTTTAAATTTAAATCTTACTCAAATGAACTTATTCTTGACATATTTTGATTAACCAATTACAATTTGTATGTATATAGACTCTTAACTACTTATAGCGAATCATTTACAGGCTTTCTTACACACATATTTAAAATCATAACTGTAAATGTCGCACAGGTCATATGTCGAACAGAAAAGAAGCCCTTTTCGCAACACAAGCAGTAATCAGCATTGGAGCCATTTGGATAGCAGCGCTGCCTATGTTAGGAACTAAGGTAAAAGTGTTCATGTAAAACCTTTTTTGTCTTCACATGTATTAAATTTCTCTAAAAATGGGAGTTAAATATCTGAAAAATTCACAAAAATAGTATCTTGGGCAACATTACTTGAGATAATATAATATTAAGTATAGCTATTTTTAGCGAAAAAGAAATAATTTCTCAATGTATTTCTATGAGATTTACACAGGGAGTAAGAGACAATTTTTATATGCCACCGAATGTTGCCAAACTTATCCATATAGTTTGAGATTTTACTAGGAATATGATTTCGGTTTTCATTTCTCGAAATTACAATTCTCGTCAAATATTTAGAAAGACATTTAAGAAAACATCCATTTTTATTGATTGAGGTTTGATAAAACTAATTTCTAAATGATATCATAAAATCATACATCCTTGGAGATATAATTTATTAAAAAAATAATGAAATAACTTTTATAAAAAGAAAATTTTATTATGACATAAGTTATAAAAATGAAAAGTGAAACATATAGCAAATATTAAATGTACAATCACAATATGACGATGTTATTAGGTACTTATAGAATGGTAACAGTTAGCCTTAATAATTACCTATAAACTCCTTTCCTTGGTTTGAACTAACTTTATAAATTTTTAATCAACTTTTATAATGTGAAGCTAAGATCTAATTGTTTTATTAATTGAGGTTTACTGTTGGATTATTTCTCACTCAGAAGTTTGTTTAGTTGTCTTCACATAATTTTTCGACTCAAGCTAAGATTAGAACAAACTCCAGGCTATTCCAGACGATTAATATGAATGTTTTTATGCCATTTTTGCCCACAGTAATTATTTGGTATGGATTTGAATACTACTAAAATAAAATATTGATTGTATTTGAAAATGTTATGTGTGGAAGGCGTCAGTTTGCGCTTGTATACCATTTATGATTTTTTCGGCATTTCCATTTCTCTTTATGACACAAATTCTGCTGACACCTTTTGATATTATGCAAACCCATATCATGACATTAACTGGATATTTCACTGTTCGTGTAATGCAGTCAGAATCCATATCCTCACTAACTCCTCCGCTTTTTCTCCATCGAAGTCTCATTAACCTAAATGTCTTATCATTCAATTATTCAATAAATATGGAGTTTCGTCCAGTTAAATATATTTGACCTTTGTTTTAAAAAGAACGACTGCATTTCCATGGAATTCCAGCATCAGGGGCAAATTCCTTCCGTTTGCGTTTAACAGTACTTGTATTAGTCATGTTCATTACGCCATTCATTGCATATTCCCATATGATTTTTTCTATCACGTGTTAAGTCTTTCAATTCATATCATTAATTGATGGTGTGCGTCTAATCCTGCATTATCAGGTTTGTTTTTGAAGTTTCTGAGTATCCTTAAATATCTTTAAAAATTTTAATTTTGGGTTCTGTTTCTTTCAATGTACCTTCCTAACTGTAACCGTGAACACATAATATATATCTTTTATAGCTTTGTGAAAGATTATTCTACTCTGTAAAGTATTAAGGGGTCATAGGACCCATACAGATATCCGTGCACTCGAAAAACATCCTTCTTAAACCAATGTAACTTAACAATAAAAACAAAAACAATATTTTGAAATTTTTACCATGATAATCATATATATTAAGATTATTATTTCTCAAATTTTCAGAAAATTTGAGAAAAAATTAAAAGTTATTAAGAAATAAAAATTTGGTCAATTTTTCAAAAATATGAAAATTAGCATTTTACAGCGCGCAGAAATCTGAAGAGCAGAATTGATCAAAATTCACAAAAATTAATTTTACTTGATATAAAAATGTCCTTTGAACTTATAATTTTTCACACTTTAAAGCATTTAGAGAACAAAAATATATTTTTTAAAATACAATTATGAAGAAAATTTTAAAATTTATGAAAAATTAATTAAAAACACAATAAAAAGAAAATTACACAAAATTTGTTTAAAATTTTTTGTATTGAGTAAAAACCTTATTTGAACATGTGTATGAAATTTCATATTGATATGACAATGCCTTTGTGCGCCCCCCGCGCGCAAGTAATAAGCAAAATTTTTCATTTTGAGAAAATGAAGTTAAAGATAAAAATAACAAAAAGAAAAATTAAACATACCAGTATGCTTTAAAAGTCCCAGCAGCTGGGCACGCCTGCCCTCCGCAAGCTTGCATTGCTCATCTGTTTGAGTATTTTAAGTTTTTTAGCTTTATGAGCTTAAAAGGAGGTTTTAGAAGCTCGTCTCTTAGCCGTTGACTTGCGCACTTTGTCAATATTTTTACACAATTCAAAACATTTGTTTTATTTATTTTTAAATTCAAAGCACCCATCAGATCAATTTACTCTTACTTCCCATCATTGTATTCACATGCAGCTATAAATGCAGTAGCTATTTTGTGACATTAATCTCGATAAAATTAATTGGCCATACCCAAATCAGTAACTAATGACTCATTAGGTATTTTGAGTTTCTCTCTCTCTCCCCCTAAACACCTTCTTAACAATTTCAAGTGTGATTAATCTAAAAACAGGTTTAATCACTTCAGAAACTGCTTTTGGTGGGTGTTCTTGTGGTGGAGAAAATTCATTCACTGCATTGTTGTGAACTGAAACATTGTACTTATAATTCAGCTATTTTTGTCTTTTGGGGTAAAAACCAATGTTTCGGCTCCACCATCTCGTGCTGGATGTATGAGCCCACACAGCTGGACAGCTTGCCTCATCTCATTCACATTATGGGAGTTGGCACGATATAGCATTGCCATAAAAGTCGCTCAATTTGCTTATAATAGCATCGGTTAGGCGATCTTTCACCACACTTGTTTTTCCCATCGGTAACCTTCTTTCCCCCGTATAGCTTTCAACTTCTTCGCAAGCGGTTACCCATTCGCTTTTGGACATGGCCTACCACACTCTTTTTTTACAATGTGGAACACTATCCCCATACGGTTCTTTTTCAGCAATAGACAAAATGTTCGAGTCACCATCACCTATATCAGCTGATACTTTAATCCATGTTTTTTGAAATTCTGATCGGAGAAAGTTTTCTGCATTCCGCAAACTTCCATTTTTCCAGCAGATCTGCTATGGTTTTTCTGCAGAAAATGCGATTTAGCCAAAAGCACTATATTTTGGGTCCAAGTCGGCCCTTATCGGAGTCACATCCTTTGGGTAACAAGAGGACATGACTTCCATGTCGAGAACTTTCCCGCAGTCAGCTCCAAATCAATGCACAGACTCCAATAAGTGAAATATGCCCATGGGTCTTCCAGGTCCCATCACTGTTAACTACAACAGAATCGCGATGGTGCGATCAATAATTTTTCTCAGCAGCAGCTTTCTTCATCGAGATTTGTAAAGCGCTTTCACTTATATCAGCTTAGTCTTTGCATTTATTCTGTCGTAAGCTTTCTTGAGAGCAATTTGGATTTGGCTAACACATAAGAGAACAAAACATCTCGAGCGAAGATAATCCTTGGCCTATATAGCGCATGGCCAAAAACAGACCGTCTGTTGATTTCAGGTTTTTTTTTTATACCAATCAATTCACAGGAATTAAGTTTTTTTTTTTTTTTCAATGCTACATTTTCGTGTATGAACTGAAATACAGGAATACAGTACTGAAATACAGTAATCCTACAGTGGATTTTGACTCATTTTTATTTTGCTATAACACACAGAGCAACAAAAGTAACTTTTCAATTTTTTGAAAATAATAAACTAATGTCGATTTTGGTCTATAACCTTGAATCAACCGAAACATCATTTTCGTAAGCTTCTGAAATCTTGTGTGCACTTGGCAATTTTTCGCCGATGAATCTTTGTTTATAAACATTTCAAAGAAATAATACTTTCTTTAGACAGAGTATTTCCTCTTCCAGATACATGCTCTCGAAATCTTTTCTTCTTTGTTCCTTCCTGATGAAGTTTTTCTTCTTTAGTCGGAACATCCATGTTTAAAGCTTTCATTAACAAACGAAAAATAATGCTAATCCAAAATCGAAATGTAAAATAAACAATCCCGCTTAGATTAAACGAAGTTAAAAGTTGAGTTGTAGTTATGCTACCCGAAATAATTTGATATTAGGTGTGGCTCTTTTAATAAAACTAATCGGCGAAATATTAAAATGTTTGGAATGTGTTCTGGACAGATGTCAAAAGTGGGCGCAAGTGGCAGATGCAAGTTTTTGTTTACGCTACTAGTTATTTCCTCAATAACTTGAAGTTTCTTGTCAGCATCAACAAAATTCTTTGCCAAACTGCTCAGAAACGTTGATGTTTAAATATATTTTTCAAAATCGAAAAATGAAATTTAAGAGTCCTATGAGGCCTTAAATTAATTAAAGTACCCTTCCACTGTAAATTGTAATTATAATTAATATTCCAAACAATAATATAGATATAAGTTCTCAAGCATCAAGAACATATTTTTCAAAGAAATTTCCACAGTTTTAACCACTACTGTACTCATACGCTAAATAGTATTAAATTAATTATGCTAAAAATCATAATACTTTTTAAGTCAATTGTGAAAATTGATACCATGTTCTTTTGTCTACGTCCCCATAAAATTTCTCTACTGAAATATTGAAAAGTAAACAGGTTAGTTGAAAAATATATCTTCCAATTTTTCCAAAAGAATTCATAGAACATCTAAATTTGCAAATTTATAAGGTTTTATTTCCTCTGAGTATTCTAAAATAGTACATTTCTTCAAATGACTGTTTGGAATACGTGATTGCGATGTTAATCCTAAAATAAATTTTTACTTTCCTCCACAAATCAATAATATTGCTTCCAATAAAATGTTATGTATCCAGTAGAGCCAAAAAGAAAAATACCCAGTGAAAGTTACAGTTTTCCGCTAATTTCTGATATTATTTTTATGTCTAATTAATTGTCTCCATTTGTAGATTTTCATAATCTTGAAAAGGTTTTAGAAATGTTTCAAAGAATCTTAGAAAACAATGCTAGTCCAAAATGAAACAAAAGCTTCTCTGTGCGAAAATAAATTCAGTATTTAAGCAAATGGCTAAATTAACTAATACCTGAATATGAATCATTTATCAGGTAGATAAATGCATGTAGACATGAAATGACATTTCAATCACGGACTTAAATATTACAAAATTTAACATTTTCACGTTAAAAATGTTTTGCATCACGAATGGCAACAAGGAATTACAACCAGAAATATTTCCTCAATCCGTCAACTGCTTATTATTTGGTGGAAGAAGTCATTCTTTACTACAGATCTTCTTTCAGCCTTACACTTTCCTATACAGTTTGTCGCTATCGAATTGATACTCCAGTTAAGATTGAAAAGGAAATAAACCTAGGACTCAAACTTAGGGTTCAAAAATGGCTGGGAAAGCAGTGCCTTAATTACACTCATTTATAAAATATATCACTATCGAAAGTGTAGTTATTTTTTTTTTTTTTTATAATTTGACAAGATTTGTAAAATAAAAAACTGATTATTAATGTTATTTATTTTTATTTTAACAGAACAGGCTTTTAATCAAATATTTATTCGCGGAAATTTTTTTCACACTAGCTCACACTTTAAAAATTACTTGGGATTAACCTATAACTTGGGGCATTATTTTAGCGTACAAAATAAGTTAACACCACTTTGAACTTCGAACTCGCGTAACTTATATATTCTTGCTTATTGGTGATGTTCAGCAGCAACACTTGTAGTGAAGGAATGTAAATAATAGTATTTATCATTGCATTCAGATGTTTGTTTAGAGATATATGCTAATATTTTATTTTTAATTGTATTTTTATCTTTTTCCGCTAGGGTATAGTAATTTCTTTCTAAAATTCTGTAGGCAGTCTTAGAAAGATTCCAGCAATTGGAGTCCTAGATGATACTCTCAGCGAAGATGGATATCGTCTAGAGGGTAGAGATGTTGACATGCTACCGAAACTAGCTGAAATTATTGAAGGTATTCAAATACTCTGGAAATGCTTTATAAAGTTGGAAACTATTCTCATTTAAATTGCAAACGTGATGAGCAATCAGGGAAGCTGGCTCAATAGGTGTGTCGTAATTTTGAACTTTGTTCACTGAACGAAGATGACCTCGCTGGTATCGTGTCTCCAGTTCTCCTGCTCCCTAACACCACGCGTACGCGAGGACCTTACGCCCCCTCAAATTTAGTTTAAAATCAATTTATGTACGAGGATAACAACTCTGATATTTTTGATTCTCCATCATCTCAAATATATATCTTTTTCTTTCATGAATCAAATTACATTTTACATTTTTATATAGAGGCTTTTAATCGAGATGAAAAATAAATGTTTTTAAAAAGCTGTTATACTGATACCCTTTGAAACTTTCTTATCTATAAACCATCCTTTTAGCTAAAAATTGTAAATCTTACACGAAAAACTCCAGACAGTTAAATTTTTATAAACGTATAGTTTTACAAAATGTAGAATAACAAAACGTATAACAGAATATGGACTATACTTAAATAGTAGCTATTATTTTAACTTAATTTCATCTGAGCTTAGATAAATTCTGCTTACTTTAGAAAGGTTATCTACTGATATTTGGAAGTCAGGATTACAGTAAACACGATAAAGTAGCGGCATAATACGGTTTATCGATATTGTTTGCGTCATCGGTTTGTTTTAATTTTCTAGAGGATCCTTTTCAATGATATTGAAACATGAATAGAGATGTCCAAAAGTGACTATATTTTTTATTATTGATCCTTCATAGAGGTCATTGATATGAGTTGTCCACCAAATATAGAATGGGGTATCTTATGCGATCCAAGTGATGAAGTTCTAAAGTTTGTCAATTATTGGCCTAGAATTTGGAGTATTTTCGGCAAAAAAAAACTTTCTTTTTGCACTTCCAAAATTATTTTGGGATTTCGTTTTCTGGGTGAAGGTAGTTTTTATTTCAATTCCTTTTTATATCAAATTTTTAAAATAGTCATATTTTTGAAAAGGTTTGAATCCGTAAGAGAGTCTGTTCTACTTCCTTAATTTATAGTTTGCCTTCACTAGAGAAAAAGTTCTCATTGTGTCATCGACAAAATCTAAACACTAAAGATAATGCTAGTCTCAGAAACAGGTAAATG
>BMAU01020412.1:0-206384 GCA_019973935.1 Trichonephila clavipes
GTTTCAAAAGCTGTCGCCCTTTTATACCTGCGGGACCTGAGAAACGAGTTGTATTTCCTGCAGTTTTTGAATGGCTCTACCGTATCTTCGAACTGCATGATTTGCACATTCAACTTTGAGGATCTGACCACCATACGAAATTCTTTCTCTGCATTTAGCGATAGTGTTAGAATCACCATCTCAACTAAACGCGTGCATCGAATGTGGTGAACAGATTCGTACAGTAAACCTTCCACAATACTATCACTTTCCTTGCTGTTGATGGTCCTTTCCAGTTTTTCCAGCACAGATGATCTTTCTTTTCCATCCTTCCATTTGCGATGGCACAACATATCAAACACACCTTGTTTTGAACACCAATAAAAACAATTTTTTGTGTAGACATACCAATTAGCACCGATACTCCACTTGACGCATTGTATCCATGTCCGTAACTCCTCTTACACCAGCCACCATCAACAATTAATGTGATGCAATAATATCCGTCGAATCATATCACCTCTTGATTCAGCTAATTGTTTCTCATCTAAAATCGCTTTTACTCATTTCTTCTTGAGCGTAACTCTTCACAACTTCAGTAGTCACCTTTTCAATAAGAGGCGAATTTGTCTTTAGACATGTAGCGAACATTCATTACACTGAATTTTTCTTCTTCTTGAGAAAATCCGCTGCCTGTTGACAATGCCCCCAAAACCGAAAGATTATTCAAAGTGTTCTTTTCTGAATCTGTAGTTGCGCTTACTGTGTTCTCGTTGCATAAAACGTCATATATTGTATAAACGTCAGTGTATACAAACCACACTTGATCATTTTTTTGAAAACAAATGTTCCAAATTAAAATTGTGGTAAGAATATGAATGCAATTCTAGTTGTCTAACTTGTGCAATCAAATGGGATAAATTGCACAAGAAATTTCCCCTCTGGGAGGCAGTTTCTGCTTGTACAGTTAGAAGTCTCTATGCAGAGATCTGGCAAATCTGACATATCTTCGGCAGTCAGGGCATTTTGAGGAGTTCGCAGACTAGTTAGAGATTTTGCTTCTGACCTGAATTAAAACGCAATATTAAATAAAGTAATTATCATTTAATTTATAATTATTATTGTAATTATTAAACAGTTGTTTATAACAAATATTTTATATACTTTCAAAATTTAATAATTTATTTTTCAAAATTATATCTTTTAATCAATTGCATAATATTCTCATCTGGGTTCCAATAAAAATATGATATTAAATTAAATTTTTAAAATTATTTAAAAATTTTTTTAAAAAATCATTTTACAACGCAAAATTTTTTTTTTTTTGTTGTGAGAAAAAAATTTAAAATGAATTGTTGACAGGTTCGTTAGAATATTATGAGTTGGTTTGGTTATTTTTTAAAAATTTTCCATGCCTTTTTTCAGTTTTTTAAAATTTAATAATTAAGACTTATTTACCAACATTAGTATTTGAAACTCTAAACAGCTAGCATTCTTGCAAAAATTGTTTTAAATTTGCCTTTATTTGAGCTAAAATATTTGTTAGTATTTTTCTTATATATGTACATCAATATAAATAATTTGTTAAGCCCGGTTTTCATTTTTTCATATTTATGACTAAGTTCAAATAATTTCATAATTTACTTACGCATAGCATTATTCTGATGCGTGACATCCTCATGAACTATATCTTCACTAGGGATCAGTTTGCACCGCTACTTCGGGCATCTGATTAATAGTAATAATATAAGAATTAAAATCGAAGTGCTATACAATATGTGAGCTGTCATAAAACTACATGTGTTAGTGCAAACAAGAAATGTGTTAATGCATAAGTTTCTTTACAAAACATAATTGGGCAAAAAATGAGAGATATAACTTCAAGTCAAGACTATTTGTCTTCGTGTAAAAACAAATTTCTTGCTGGATCATAAGACGTGCATTATTTTATTAATTTATAAATTCATTCGAAAGTTCTATACAAACTTTTGTATAGGCAACATTTTGTATTTTGATAATATGTAGAGCTTCTAATTTGATAAACCAGATAGCATTTGCTTCTGGCAGAAAAGTGTTTACAAATGAGCTAAAGCTGTTAACATGATTTTTTGCTACACAGAAATGTCTAATTCAGATTTTCGCAAATTTACAACTAAAGCAATTTATTATAACTTGTATTTTAGTTAGTGGAAATATGATTCAATTTTACCTTGCAAATAAATCTGGTTCGTTGATGGGAGCAATCGTGTTATTTTCGAATGAACTGTCATTATATGTTAACCTAGAAAATTAAAAACGTTACAGATAATCATTCGTTGGATATCATTCATTAGTCAGATATTTAATATCTGTAAGTAAAGTGCTCTAAACTTCTGGAATTATTACGAATTATATTACGTTTCTTCCACTTTACCTTTTTTTCTTCTATCCGTCGTAAACGTTGAGCTTTTTGAAGCCCGATTAAAACTAGGATGTTTACGCGATTTATAACTCTGATTTTTCAAAGGCATTTTTAGAAATATTAAAAGGAAAAGAAGCTAAATTGAAATAAGTCCTGTAAGAAGTAAAGGTTCGTATTCGAAATTTCAAAAGTGACTAAAAGAGAGCAACGTAATGTTTACTTCGGTCAGAATGATTATCCAACACCCCCATCCAATCAGATGACCTCAAAAATCACCGAAAGTTGGGAGGGGAACCTTCTCACACACATCCCCTACGGTTTCTTCTCTCTTTCTGTTTTAGGTACATAGGAAAGAAATTGGAAACTTTTATTGCTTTTTTGTACTTTTCTTTCCTAAAGACTTCGGACCAACAAGTGTTTTCAGGTCCCCTCTGAAGTGAAATTCCCATGAGATATTATACATCGTGGGGTGGGGGTGGATGACCAGAGTGTTTAGCTCTTCCGGAGCTATAACCTCTCGTCATTAGGATTTCGAGTGTTATGACTCTTACATTTTTTTAAATAATAGTACTTTAAAAAAGTAAAAATTTTTTAAGGACAGTAATAGAAATAAAAAATTTAAAATTAAAGAATGCATTAAGTGCTTTGAAAAAAATACCATAAGATATTGTGTCATCACATGACGAGATGCCTTTGAAAGGACGCTAAACGGTATTGTGGCTAACAAAACGGCAAAGTAATTTATCATATAGTGTAACAGATTTTTTTAAAAAATAATTTTATGGTAAAATAGCTTGTAATAATTAAGATTGACTTAAGTTTTCTAGTGGATAGATTCAATATCTCCCCCCCCTCCCCGAAAAAAAGGTATAAATTTCTCTTAACTGATTATGATATTTCCTGAGAAAATGAATAGAAAAATAAGAAAATGTAAGTCTTTTTAACATTTGAAAATTGATTTGACAATTTGATCCACAATTACGAGATAAAAAAAAGCAAACATTATTAATTATAACAGTTATATTTTTCCTTCGTTTATAAAATAAATCATTCATTTTAAAAAGTCTTCCAAAATTAAAAATTATGAATATTTGGGTTTTAAAAATGAAAACACCGTTTAATTATTTAGAAAATTAAGTTTCAATTTTTTTAAAAATTAGTGTTTTTAAAAGTTTATTCAGCAGATATATCTTTTCTGAATGCTTTACTTTCTAATTCAAAATGAACTAGTTATAAAAATCAATATTTTAATTATAGTAATAAAATAAAACTCTAATGAGAGCAATAAATATATGTTCATATCATGCCCAACATATTTCTTTTCCATAAAGAATTCATAATAAAATTTTTACTACTTAAAATTTTTTATCATACATTTAACTAAAATGGATAAAATTTGAATTAACATTAATTCTAAATTTTATATGTAAAATGTAATGCAAAGAAAAATCCCAACTTCTATTATGTTAAATTTAGTCAAGAACTTGATCACACAAGTTATTGAAAATGTTCAATGACAGAAAATACTCAAAAATTTAAAGATAGACTTTAAAATCGATGTTTGCCATATTTATTCGAATCAAAGCCACACTTTTTTTTCCCGATACTTAGGCTACAAAATTCTAGTGCGGCTTAGATTCGAAGACTGAAAAAAGTTTTTAATGCTGGTAAAGTAAATTAATTATTCACTTTTTATTAATTCACCTTTATTATTTTTTTTATTTCGTTTAGTTAGTGATTGAATATAAACGTCATATTGATCAGCTACACGAGGGCTTTTGGTGACGGACCTCGTAACTTTGAACCATAGTCAAGTGACGAGGACGACACCTGAACTTCCACCTCCCATCTCCTAACTACCACACCAATGAGAGGACGTTTGAGCTCTCCAGATTTAACGTTCATCGCCCCCTACACGATAGAACTTCAGCGATACTAGCTCGAACTCATGACACGCCAGCTACAGAGTACGTTACCTTGACCACCAGATATCGCAGCCCCTTTTCATTCCGTAAATATATCATACATCGATAATATTATTTTACACTATTTTTTTTACAAAAATGTGCTGAGAATTTGGGGTGCGGCTTAGAATCTGAACATAATTAATTGAAAAATAAGTTTCTGTTAATTAAATTGAAAAAACAATATTTTGTGTTAATAATTGTTCCAATGGTTTATGGTAAAGTTTTACGTCAAATATAAAATGATGGAAAAAATTTTTTTTGTTAGTTAAAAAGAAAATAATAATATAATAATAATAATTGCATTACAATAATTAGATTAAAATTTTAATTTCAGAGCAAGGAGTAGTAATTTGTGTTCTTTAGAGTTAATTCACAACTTTCGATCAAGTATAAAGTAAGTATACTTTTTCATTCTTCGTTAAGTCATTTCGCAGAATTTAAATATTCTTACAGACATTCCTTCAATAACAGACAAAAAAAAAAAAAAAAAAATCTAAGCTGTATAATTATAAACGATTTTTTTTTTTAAAGCACACATGCAGAAAATATTTAAAACTTTCCTAAATCGGAAAGTTCGTCAGATTTGAGATGTTAAATCTCTGTACATCATAAATCTTTTCCATTGTCCACTATTTGTAACAATTTGCAAGTTACCATAATTTCAGCTGGCGACTATATTTCAGAAAGATATCGCCAAAAATAAGTATTCGTAGCCAAGAATAAATTGCTTTTCAAACGATGGTGCCATCTGTTTGAGATAGTCCTAACTACGCCAAAAATAATTCAGAATGAACTTAAAATTTAAAAAAGTTAATTAAGAAAAACATAAAACTTAATT
This sequence comes from Trichonephila clavipes, assembly GCA_019973935.1. Lineage (NCBI taxonomy): Eukaryota > Metazoa > Arthropoda > Arachnida > Araneae > Nephilidae > Trichonephila > Trichonephila clavipes. Next base: position 5,186 of record BMAU01020412.1, read on the forward strand.
CTGGCTACACTAGTCCAAAAAGAGGGAAGCTTGCTTTCTTATATACTATTTAATTCTACTCTAAAAAAATGTTTTTTTTCTGTTAAAATGTCTTTTGCGTTTCCACCTCCTATACTTTAACATAGAAAAGTCAAATTTCATTTTGCAAAAATGCTGAAAACTGTGTAATTTTCCAAAATCAAAATTCAAAAAACACTATCCTTTAAACAATTATTTTCTTTATATCCATAAAAATTTTTATTATTATTGGAGCTTTTTCCTGCCACAAATGTCTTTGCCGTTTCATCCCTATCCTTTAACATTGACCGAAAAAACAGCCTTAAAGGCGATGAAAGAAAACGTGTCAGTTATTATCAGTTTATTCAAATTCAATTACTAATGGAACAAATTCAATCATTTTTAATAATCTACGTATAAATTAATTATTACTTCATATAATATTCACTTTAATTTAGATCAGTTATCGGTGAATTTGCAAATGCCATTTAGAATTCGAAAGGCATCGTCGGAATTATGGAACCGTTACTTAAGTAATTGTAAAATGCAAACTTGCTATGAAAAGTTTAACTAGTCAGTGTGAACAATAAAGGGGAAAATTAATATGAACATATTGACCTTTTATAAAATTTCATAAATACCACTATTTAATATCTAGATATATTTGGTAAATACTTTCCAAATGCTTCAGAATACATGTGTTACCCACATAAATAAATTGCATAAAAGCTTTGGGAAATCCCGACGCAACATTTATTTGAAATTTAACAATTCCATCATAATTTTCTCTTAGTTCAAATTAGCATTTTACAAGTCTACCGTAATTGTGGTGCCTATGGGATTCTGCACTGCATTCGCAATTTCAAGGAAATGATATAAAGTGATGTGAATTTACTGGTAATTTATTAATATACACGTACATACATGGGATTCCTCAGTTGAAAAGAATTTTTGAACAGTCTGAATAAATTGATAACAGACACGGTTTCTTTTCATTGCCTTTGAATGTCTCTTTGTGCAGGCAAATGGCGCTGCGTACATGGAATTTTTATACAAAGATTTACGTTAGTATTACTTTCAAAATTCTTTATCACTGAAATTCGTTTTTTTCTTTATCAAAGTTTTTGAAATACAACTACACAGTTTATTCACTCATTTCGTTTCATATTAAATCAATAGAATAATTGGTATAAATTGTAAATGTCTCGTGCTTTTTTTCAGTGCATTTTACAAATGCCGCTCGCCAGATGGCAGTGCACGTAACTTTCTCGATTCTTAAGGTATCCGACTGTTTGCAAAAACTTTCTTTTCCTTTTTTTTTTAAATGGAGATATGGGATTTTTGGGGGGTTCTTATATTTATTAAGTGCATTTTAAGGGGGGGTGAGATAAAATTAAGAGAACAAAATATTATTAAAATGGGAAAAAATTACCTCTAAATGGGGCCCACTCTAGAAAGTGTTTATGCACAAATTCTCAATTTTGATGGGTAACATTGCTATTCATTTTGAAAATGAATTTGGATAAGAGATTTTTACTTTTTACGAAAACTAGAGCATTTTATACTAGTTTTTAAGTGCAATTGCTTCAAAAAACAGTGATTATGTTCACATAACAGACTGTAAATTTTGCAATAAAACAGTGGTTGATAAATCTGAAGGTTAAAAGATTGTGTGTGTGCCTATGAGAGAGAGAGAGAGATCACACGATAGAAGTGAAAACTTCTGATTTAATCTTGAAAGAGAATCAATTTGTTCGGATGAAGGACAATAATTTTTTTTTAGACATTTTCGCATGTGGTCTTTTACGTGCCCTTCATTGGTAGATTTGTTTATTCAATCCTTTATCTGTAACGGCAATGTTAAAATAATTATGCATTCTAATATATTTATATATTATATACGATTTAAATGTCAATTAGTCTAATTATTTAAAAATATATTTACGTAAATTACTTAAGTAAATTATACAGGGTGGTCCCGAATGCATTGTACAAACTTTAAGTGTACAAGACAGTGAAACAATTAATTTATTGATTAGGAATGTATGGGCAGAAGTGAAGCGGTGAGGCACATACACAAAATCAAGAGACGAAAGGAAAGACAGCGTTTATTGATACCGTCGTTGACAAGTGTAATGTTTACAATAACTGTTCAAAATTGCGTTCACTAATTGCGATTCATGGTTGACAGCGTCAGTGGAGTGGTTGGCGTATACCAGGCATGTCAAACTCATTTGATCTCTCGGGCCACATGAACTATTTTACATTAATTGAGGGCCGCGTGGTTTCAATGTTCAAACAATTAATAAAACAGGATTTTTAGAATGATTATATTCTGTACTTATAAAACTCAATCTATTCAACATTGTACATACATAATTATTTAATATTTCAGTTTATTTTTTAAACTATACTTCTTTTGTATTGTTTTGAAAAAAAAAATAAAAGTTATTATACGAAATACAATTTAATTTTAATTTTAGAAAATATTTGACATCGTTTTTTTTTCTCAAAGCAAGTCATCAATATCTGGTTAAACATATTGATCTGATGTAATTTAAAAAAAAAATTATGATAAATGTTGATTATTTAATCTTGACCTTTCTGAATTTTTGTTATTTTTTACTAAACAAAATGGTTACTAGCATTAATAAGCGCTTCCGAGCATAGTCGTTATACGCGTAACAAAGAATAACATTTTAAGAAGCCGATCCACAGATGAATATGTATGAACATCTAGAGTTTCCACTTCCAAACATTTTTGTCAGCAAAGAATCACAATAGATAGCAATTAATTCCATTTGTAACTTTTCTTCAACAATTATAATATCGATAGATAGAGCTGATTGTAATTCAAAATTTTTAAAATCAGGAAAGGACGATTATTAAGTAGATAATTAATTTGAATATATAGTGATATCAAAATAATATAGAATCAGCAGCCCTAATAAGCAGACAACAATGACTTGAAGCCTGAATAACTTCCAAAGCATATTTAAAATTAGGTTTCAATCTTATTATACTATGTTTTATTTGTGATTAATACATAAAGGCTTTAATTCTCAATCGTTTAATTGCAATGAATTAAAATATAAAATACTTCAGAACATAACCACTCATCCAAGACATAAACCATAGGCTCTTAATCAGTGTCCCGTAGAACACTGGTGCACTAAAAATTAAAAAGTCGATGTTTTCGGAGTGCAATAGTTTTTATTTACTACTTCATTTTACTGTTATATTTCTCAAAAATCTTTTAAAATGTATTTTTCCTGATTGTGAAAAGGTTTAAAAGCGTTAGTATGTATATTTAAGAAAAAAATTCTAGTAATAATAGGTTCCAATCTATAGCAATATTTAAAATCTTTAGAAAAGGCAACAATAAGAATGTCAAAATTATGACAGAAGTTTCTTATAAGAAACAACAGGAAAAGCATTTAATTAAAGTTTTATTGTTACAGAACAATAATTAATGTGAAAGAATATAAGTACTATTTTTTTGTGTGTGTGTGCGTGTTCCTAGTATAAAACTATTTAATTAAAGTGGAAGCAAAATGTGCATTACAGAGATAAAAATATGATAAAGTAAAAAATTTTCAAGTAGATAAATGATTTCAAACAAAATCGTTGAGAAAGCCGAATAGATGCATTAAAACCACTAAAGTATCAAGTAGAAGGGATATACGATGCTTTACTTGCTGTTTGTAATAATTAGAAGATTGACAAGTCTATACGAGTTGACGCTTCTGGACTATTAAGTTGTGTTAAACAATTTAAGTTCTTTTGCTGCATTGTAATTTGGTACAAAATCTTAAATTGTATCAATCCTATAAGTAAGCTCTTGCAGACAGAAGACTATGATTTGCCATCTGCTATGAAGTTCTTGAAAAATCGTCAAGATTTTTTCAAGGATCTTAGATTGGACACAGCCTTAAATGAAATGCTTTGCGAAGCTCGAGAATTCGATGACGAAATTGACATACCGGCTAATTTTGAGCTCATACAGCCACGTCATAGAGTTCGAAGAAGGAATGTTAATTTCGACTATGAGGCACTAGAAAATCCTATAGAACAGGGATGGCGAACCAGTGGCACGCGTGCCATTGCTGACACGCGACACAATATTTTTGGCGTGCCAGTGATCAAAATGGTTTACATTTTATTTCAAAGTTGACTCTGAAGTATAGCGAACAAACGCAAGTGATTGGTCGCGGGGAACACATATTGTTGATTAAAATAACTAAATGGACTGTAAATTTGACAATTTTTACCAAGCGAAACGGGTCCCAACCATATGGGATCGCTACAATTTTCGAACTGTTTACAAAAAGGTTACAACAGTTGGCTCGGAGCAATCTATACAAAGAATTCTCGCCAACTGGCGCCAACATCCTGCCCCGCCTTGCAATGACGAAGGCATTCAACAAGTTTACATTATAGAAATATTACTAAAGTTACAATAATACAACAAGAATACATGGAAATAACAATTACAATTCAATATAATATATATATAAATACACAATAATATTTAAATACAATTACGATGACAAATTCAATTTACATATGGTAAATTGGCAATTTTAGTAACGGGTCTTTTATATAAATTCCCTGTTTACCCTTTAAAGTTACTACTCTGACTATATTATCTTTACTAGGGTGCAATTTTAAAATTCGTGCCAAATGCCATTTTAAACTATCTGAATTCTCTGAAGGTTTGACTAATACCAAGTCCCCTTCTTTGAAACCTACATTGCCCTTACACCATTTGGGTCTCTGTTGCAGTCTATTCAAATATTCTGAAGACCATTTGTGCCAAAAATGTTGGTTCATCCTTTGTACCAACTGCCATCGGCTTAATCTGTGTTCATGGGGATCTCAGTGTAATCAGGATCAGGTACTGCATCCAATGATGATCAAACTAGAAAATGTGCAGGCGTTAAAGTTTCAACATCATTCGGATCATTAGAAAGAGGACAAATTGGTCGAGAATTAAGAACCGCTTCAATTTGAACTACAAGAGTTAGAAATTCCTCATGACTTAAAACTGAATTACCGATTACTCTCTTTAAATGGTATTTTAAAGATTTAACCCCCGCTTTTCATAGACCACCAAAATGTGGGGCGGAAGGTGGGTTGAAGTTCCATTTGATTTATTCTTTAGACAAAAAATTCCTTATTTCTTCCATCTTACCCTTAAATAATACTTTAAGTATTTTTCTTAATTCATTATTTGCACCAACAAAGTTCCGACCATTATCACTATGGATCTCAATGGGTCGCCCTCTTCTAGCCACAAACCGTTTTAAAGCTGCAAGAAAGGCTTCTGTAGTTAAGTCGCTAACTATTTCTAAATGAATAGCCTTAACCGTAAAACAAATAAAAACACAAACATGGACTTTCCTAATCTGCCTGCATTTTCCTGAAAAAGTTTTCAACTGGAAGGGTCCACAATAATCAATACCTACCTGACTGAAAACTCTGCAAGCAGTAACTCTCGCAGCTGGCAAATCAGCCATTAATTGCTGTGAACCCTTAGCACTCACCTTCCTACAGGTGATGCATGTCCTAAGAATTTTTATAACTATATTTCTTGCGGATGGTATCCAAAAACTTCCTAATATTTGCTAAGGTAGCTCCAGCACCTGTATGAAAATAGAGAATATGAAAATGATTAATAATAATATAAGTAAAATTATGGTTGGTGGGAATTATCATGGGATGTTTCTGATTCCTTGGAATAGGGGAGTTTCTTAACCGTCCTCCAACTCGAAGTAACCCACTATCATCTAAAAAAGGTGCAAGTTTAACAATTTACATGAGTTTGGAAGAGGAATTCCCTTTTCTAAATATTGAATTTCATTATAAAATGAAGTTCTTTGAATATTTTTTATGATACACTTTAAAGATTCTGATAGTTCTTTACTCTTTAAAGGTCCCATAGTTCGGCACATTGGATGTCTTGCATTTTCAATAAATCGCTTACATCAGGCAATTACTCTCTGTAATTTAGTAAATGATGAATAATTACTAATTATATCCAGTGGTTCAAAGTTCTTTAATAAGGCACATAGAGGAAAGTCGGAAGTTTCTTTCAATTCTTGTAGGAAAAGATAATCTCCTTCTATACGGCAGTAATATCGTAAGGTTCCAGTTCTTTATACTGATGTAAGAAAGGTGGGCCAAACCACCAAAGTTCACAATTTTGAATTTTATCTGGACTAATACCTCTTGAAAGGATGTCAGTAGGGTTGTTTTCAGAATTCACGTGTTTCCAAAAATCACTTTCTGTGAGTTCCTGAATTATGCTGACCCGATTTCTCACAAATGTTTTAAGTTGAGCAAGTGGCTTTTTGATCCAAGCCAGTACAATGCTGGAATCAGTCCAAAGGTAAATTTGACTGATATTAACTTTAAAGACATCGAGGGTTCTTTTAAGAAGCTTTGATAAAAGCACTGCACCACAAAGTTCCAATCGGGGTATAGTAATACTTTTCAGTGGGGCTACCTTTGATTTGGAGCACAGGAGACTAACAGAGATTTCTCCACTTGTATTAATGCATCGTATGTAAAGTGCAACACCGTAAGCCTTTTCAGACGAGTCAGAGAAGCCATGCAACTCTGTTCTGATAGACTTATCTTGTAGACAATAACGTGGGATGTCGAGACAGTTTATAGATTCCAAAGCATCTATGAAGGATTTCCAATAGGAAACTAAGTTCGAAGGAAACGGATCATTCCAATCAAGTTTCAACTGCCGCAAAGCCTGGGGTAAGATTTTGGCCCTGGTTATTACAGGTCCAATTAGTCCAAGCGGATCAAATATTCTGGCGATTGTAGAAATTACTGATTTCTTTGGAACTATGAGATTGTCACAATTTGAGGTCAGGGAAGAAATCTTGAAAGCAAAGGAATCAGGATGTGGCTTCCACAAGAGTCCAAGGATCTTGGTCTCGGTTGAAGAAGAATAAGAGAGGTCCTTAACTTGACACATTGAGTCTGGTAATAGTAATGGATTACTAGCTGACCACTTGTGGAGTTCCATTCCAGCACCCTTTAGCATTGAAACTAGTTGAACTTGGAGTTTTCTTCCAGATTCTAAATCGCCTGCACCAGTAAGAAGATCATCCATATAGACATCAGACATTATAACTTCGGCAGCTAATGGATATTTAGCACCGTCATCTATGGCAAGCTGTTTCAATGATCTTGTCGCAAGGTATGGAGCACTCTTGGTGCCGTAAGTAACCGTAGTTAATCGAAAAATCTTCACAGGACTGTCAATTTTATCCTTCCAAACAATGCGTAATAAATCACGCTGGGATTCATCGATCAAAATCGTCCTAAACATTTTTTAATGTCTGCTGTTACCGCAAATTTGCGAGCTCTAAAGTTTAATAAAATTGAAAAGAGATCCCTTTGGATAACTCCACCATTCAATTGTAAAGAAATTAACGATTCCCCTGAAGTAGTAATTGAGGATGCATTAAAGACTACACGTAAAGGAGCTGTTTTGCTTTCTTGGCGGTAGACACCATGATGAGAGAGATAATACACAATAGCAGAATCCTCATCTTCCACTACTTCTTCCATATGTCCTATTTCTAAATATTCATGTGTAAAATTTCTATATAATTCCGATATCTTTGGATCTTGAACTAATCTTCTCCACAATGAATTGAGCCTACGCAATGCCATTTGTTTCGAATCTCCCAAGCAACTCGGATCCTTTGACAGAGGCATTTTCACGATAAAACGACCAGTTTCACCTCTATTATAAGTATTAGTAAAATGTTCTTCTTATAATTTTTCTTCTCTACTCATTGTAGGGATTTCAAAATCAGGACAATTTTCAATTTCCCAAAAGCGTTTTATACTATTATTAAGCTCGTTTGCATTAGTAACTAGTCCACAATAGCTCTTCTTAGTGTAATTATGTGACATAACGCTGCTAGCTACGTAACCGAATACTGTATCTTGCAATATCAACTTCCCATCTGCTAGTTTTAATTTCCCACTATTTAGAATTTCAAAGAACATCTAATTTGATAAAAGCAAATCGAATCTTCCAGGCGAATAGATATTCTCATCCGATAACTTAATATACTCAGGATTTTTTATCCCACTAATATCTAATTTATTTGTTGGAGTCAAACCCGTAAATTTCGGTACAACAAGAAATTCCATTAATTTCTGAAACTGTCTGTTTTTACTTGAAACAACAGTAGACACTTAGTTTTTTATAAATTGAGGAGTCCCGTTAACACCGCAAATAGAGGTATTTACTCTTTCACACTTCAACCCCAAAGCCAAGGCAGCCTCGTGGGTGATCAGGTTACTTTGACTACCCGAGTCCAGTAAGGCACGCAGAGGAAAGACTTCCCCGCGACTGTTTTGACAATAAACTACAGATGTGCTTAAGAGCATAGTTGAATGACCCTTAGAATATCCCACGAATTCCCCTCCGTTTTCAAGCGATTCGACAGTTTGCTTCGGTTGGAAACATTTAAAGTAGGGGTGGTGATTCTAGGTTCCATATTTGACAGAGTTTCGCTACCTTAACTCCTTTTGCTATACACATTTCTCTCGAAATTTCTACACAAAAGTGAATTGTGACGCTTAGAACAATTAGGACAATTCCTCGAACTTTTGCATAGAGCCACTTTACGAGAAGAGGTGAAACAATTGATACAAAGATTGTTCCTTTTCACTGAAATCTTTCGTTAACGCTCAAATCGTTAAATTTTTTGCATCTAAATACAGGATGAGATTATTGTTTACAAATTACACAGTTAGCCGGATCTAATTTAGCAAGGAAAGACTTTGTTTTATAAATTCGTTCCTATGGAAAAGCTGTTGCATTATTTGCTTGAATATTTTCTAGAATTAAACAACGTTTTAACAAAAAGCTCATAAAATCCTCCCACTTAGGCAGTTCCGTAGAGGCTAAGTTGAGCTCATAATTCTTTCTTGTTTCCTTATCTAATTTTCTTAAAATTAAATTTATCAATAGAACTTCTGAAAATTCATTTACTTCTAATCCTACCATTTTTAATCGTCTTAAATGTTTTTGACAACAATCTATTAAAGTTCTTAAATTTTTTGCTGATTCGTGAGTGAATTTTTCCAATGATAATATTTCACTGAAATGACTATTTATTATCAATTTTTTATTCTCAAATCTCTTTTTCAAGCATTCAAATAATGAAGTATATGAATCATCAATCGTTATAACATCTTTAGCAATTCCAGTGAGTGTGGATTTTAAATAATACAACTTTTGAGAATCATTTAAACTATTGTTAGAATCAATTAAAGAAACAAATTGTTCTTTAAAATTAAACCACTCATGGTAAGAACCATTAAATCGGGGCAATTGAATATCTGGTAATTTAATGTTCTTAAAACTATTTTCACAAGATGTAACAGCATTATTCTTCAGATAAATATTTGAAAGAATATTTTTAATTCTTACCTGGATATATATATATATATATATATATATATATATATATATATATATATATATATATATATCTTCGCAATCATCTTCTAAATCCAGGATTTCTGATTCAACGGGTTCCAAAAATCACTATCATCTGCTACTAATTCATAATATTCATCCCGAATATCACTTAGCTTAATTCGTAAGCTTTTCAAGGTATTCAGTTTGGATTCTAAATGTGTTTTGTCCTTTTCATCCGGATTGTTCATGAAGTCATTAATTCTTGTTAACTGAGCTTTTACAGCTCTACGCTTTCTATTTAGCGCTTTTACTGCTTCTTTAGACATACTACTATAAATTCTAACGAAACTACAAAGGTTCTACAACTCCGCGAACGGACCAAATGTTGATTAAAATAACTAAATGGACTGTAAATTTGACAATTTTTACTAAGCGAAACGGATCCCAACCAAATGGTACCGCTACAATTTTCGAACTGTTTACAAAAAGGTTACAACAGTTGGCTCGGAGCAATCTATACAAAGAATTCTCGCCAACTGACGCCAACACATATGTTTGTTATTGTCTTGTCTTAGTTACGTCGGAGACTACATTTGCTTATGACAGTGGTTCTCAAACTTTCACTACTGGCGCCCCCCTTTTCAATCACAATTTTTATCGCCTCCCCTTATACATTAATAATGTACTGAATTCAATAATAATGCACTTTGACGCTAAAGCTACAATACCATCATAATTATAAACCGTACAAATTAACAAGATAAGTATTAAATTTTGTATATCTTACTTTTAAGTAATTTTTTTTTTTTTTTTTTTGCTTTTTAGTTCGATTCACTATAAAAGCGTGTTTTTTAGTTCGATTCACTATAAAAGCGTGTTTTTTAGTTTGTTTTAAAACTATAATTTATTTTATAGTTATTTTTACTATACACTATAAAAATCACAATTCCAGTGAATAATTTAATTAAGAGAAAATATACTTATCTACTTTCAAGGACTTTTCAATTTTTCTTAGAAAATTTGAGAAAAAATTCAATAAAACTAAAGAAAATGTTCCAAATAAATAATGCCCTTAATAAAGGACATAAATCGCAGACACTTTTCGCTAACAACACAGAAACGTTATTTTCCAGTTAAACTCAAATCAACTCAAACGTTTCATGTGTCTCACGCATTTCTGATATTTACCTCCGCTATCTTGATTAATATGCATTATTTCAGTAGGTTCTTCAATTGCTTGATCAGTTTCAACTTCCTTTAATAGGGATCACACAGATGTACATTTTTTTTTAAATATTCTGCTTATTTACATTTATAAACCATAATAAGTCGTACAACACAGCAATCAAAACTACAAAATTGTTCATGGGGAAAGTGTAGCATGTTCTAAAAAATAATTGGGTAAAACGTTTTTCATTATGCATTATATGTTTCAGAATACTCATGCTTATCCATATATCATAAAACTCTTTCACATGGAAAAAAGATAAAACAGAAATATATTATATATATTTACAACTTCCCTAAAAAAAAAGACGGAGATAACCATGCCAGTAAGTTCGAAGATCAGCTAAAGTAATATTTTAGGTTAAAAGAAACGTAATAAAAAAAATCTCTCATCGTTTGAGATCGTTAAAAGAAACGTAAAAAAAAAAAAAAAAAAAAAAAAAATCTCTCATCGTTCTCATATTGACCGCAAAGCAAACAAAAAATATTTTTTTTAATTTGGTTATAGGATCAAAGATGGCCAATGAGCGTTTAAAGTGGAATCTTTTATTTTTGATGACCACCAGACGATAAAAATAAATTATATCAGTGTAAATGTGTATTTTTTATTATGTCAGAAAGCATCTTGTTTTACTTCATTCCAAAAAATTATTTTTTAAACCTTTTATTTTCAATATGCTCGCGCCCCCCAGTTTGAGAAACACTGGATTATGATGTAAAGTTTGTCTACGCATAGCATAGTCAATTTCATTGACATAACTGTACTTAAAAGTTTATCTGCATCATATTTACGATTTTTAACCGCTATTTAATATGGCTAGTTTAGCAAAAGAACAAAAAAATGCAAGATAACAAGTGTAACAGAGAATTTCAAATTTGGTGGACCGAGAAAAATGGCATTATATTAATAAAGGCGGCAAAGCGGTGTTTATTTTATGTTCTGGGATATGGTATGCAGAGCATCATCTGTAAAACGGTATTTTGAAGCAAATCACAAACCCTCTGGTTAAAAAGAGTGAAATACAGTAAAAATAATTAATTACCTAGAGCCCGCATTCTACTAAAAGATACGTCTTACAATTGTAATATAAGTTATTTATCATCCAATGTGCAACAACAGAAGTCACACTAATGTTACTTTAATTTGAATTACACGTATAACTAAAACATTAAAAACAATACGGTGCAAAAGGTATTTTTTCGTAGTAAATAGAGTTTTGTGTGTTTTTTATAGTGTTTAGTTTTATTATTTTCCCAAAATTATTTGACGGCACGTCTCTACCTCATGAAACTTTTCTTTAAAAAAAATGGCACGTTGATTCATAAAGGTTCGCCACCAGGTTTGATTTGACCAGAACCCACAGCAGCTATTTCCAATTTTTATACAATATTTGTGATTTAAAAGATACTCCTCAAAACGACGAACTAAAGTATTGTAAAAATCTAGAAACAGCGTTAACTGATGGAAATTCATCGGATATAAACGTGCTGGACCTGGCAGACGAGATAGTAGCGGTTTAGAGGCTTTGCTTAATAAAAATGAAAGTCCAATCGAGATTTTAAAATTCACATCGAACCTGGATTTTGCTCCATGTCTCGGTATAGTCTTAAGGATATTGCTTACTTACCCAATAAGTGTGGAAAGGGGAGAAAGGAGTTTCTCCAAATTAAAATTAATTAAAAAATGTTTACGCTCCACAACTACCGAGGATCGGCTAAACGGCTTTACAACATTAGCCATTAAACAAGAACTGGTTGAAGAAATTAGTGTTAAAGAAATTATAAAAAAAAATTCTCAGAATTAAAAGTGAAAAAGAAACACTTTTAAGTTTAACTCTTGGTTTAAGTGTATTTTTAATATGTAATTCAGTTTTAATACTTAGTGGTTCTATAATTTGTTTTAGTATTTTTTTAATATCTGTATTATATAATTATACACTAGAAATGACTTTTTTGTGTGTGCAACCCTAATTTTAATTTAGTGCCAAAAACATAAATTAATAAGTTAGTATTTCTTGCTAACCAAAACAACATTATTAATAGCAATTTTTTTTTGCTCTCGTTTTATTTTACCACTAAGCATGGAAAGGGTTTAGATTATTTCTTTTAATATTTGTTATAAAAGAGCGGCATTTTACCTCTTTGCCCGGGGCAGTGAAACTGCTAGCGCCGGCCCCGCACTTCGTCATTGGAGACACTTCTTGATGGAAAGCATTTTGAAGTATTCACTGATCAACAAGCAGTCGCATTTGTATTCAATCAGCGACATGGTAGTAAAATTAAAAATGAAAAGTTAATCCGTTGGAGACTTGAACTTGCTAGTTTTAAATTTGACATTATTTATCGTCCTGGAAAGCAAAACGTGATTGCTGATACATTATCACGTATAACTAGTGCTATAACTCCCAGAGTCGACTTATACAATCTTCACAACTCTTTTTGTCATCCTGGAGTGACACGAATGCACCATTTGGTTCGTTGCAAAAATCTCCCTTTTTCTTTAGAGGATATAAAGAAAGTCACAAGCTCCTGTTTAATATGTAATGAATTAAAGCCAAGGTTTGTTAAAAATGTTGGAACACTTGTGAAAGCTACTGCTCCATTTGAAAGGTTGAATCTAGACTTTAAAGGACCTTTACCTAGTGTCTCAAGAAATCATTATATTTTAGCAATAGTTGATGAATTCTCTAGATTTCCATTCGCGATCCCTTGTAGTGACATTTCTGCAAAAACCGTAATATTGCATTTGAAGAACATTTTCTCTATTTTTGGAATGCCATCGTTTATTCATTCTGACAGAGGATCATCTTTCATGTCTCATGAATTAAAATCATTTTTAACTTCTCAAGGAATTGCAACAAGTCGTACTACTCCCTATAATCCAGCAGGAAATGGACAGGTTGAACGTTATAATGAAATAATCTGGAAAACTGTACAACTTGCTCCAAGGTCTAATAGTATGAAAACTGAACAATGGGAAGGAGCTCTGCATTCCATTCACTCCTTGTTGTGTACAGCAACAAATGCCACTCCTCATGAACGAATGTTTTCTCATCCTCGAAGATCCCATAACGGCTGTTCCACACCTACTTGGCTTACAAAGCCTGGTCCAGTTCTTATGAAGAATCAGATGCGTGCTAACAAATATGACCCAATTGTTCAAGAAGTGGAATTAATTGAAGCTAATCCTGACTATGCTCATGTAAAACTTGGTGATGGAAGGGAAACAACTGTCTCTATAAGACACTTGGCTCCAAGAGGGGAAACTATCAGATCTGAAGACAACAAGGGTGCAGAGGAAAATGTTCAAGCTTATCCAGATCTGCAGCCATTACTTTAGAAGACTCGACTGAACAGAACATGAACACAGTAGCATTGCGTACTACAGCTCGTCACACAGGCAACCTCCTGCATACTTGAAGGACTACATCAGAGACTGAAATAACTAGATTAAAATTAAAGGGGGGTAAATGTAATATTATTCTTATGTAATCTGGCATCACTTAATTTTGTTTTCCAGATTGGCAACACCCTGTACAGTCATTGTGTAAACAACAATCATGTAACCTCACTTCTAAGTCATTAAAAACTAAGTTCCGTCCATTCAACTCCGTTTACTTTATTTATAGTACAGGCTCACGTACATATATGAGGAATTAGCAGATATGCACTACACATACAGTGAAAAGAGAATGGGCAAGAAGCACGAAAACCCTCCGAACAGCGGTTTCCAACTTGTCGTGCTCCAAATCATCTTACTTTTTCCAGTGTTGATTAACAACTGCGAGAAGCCGGTTCGTTTGCCATCTCAAACCGCGATGCAGGACGTTCGCGAAATACACGAAAGCCAGAAATAAAGCAGTGAGTTTTGACTAAATTTGAAGCAACTCCTTCGACAAGCACGTGAATGGTGACATGCGAAATGGGTATTTTCCAACCAGTGGTGTGGCGTAATGTACACGAGGAACGAATGCACGCCTAACACGTGCAAAGAGTGAAATCTTTGCATGCAGGTACTTATCCTCGCTGAGAAGACTTTGTGAAGTGGATGCTGGGGATGAAGAATAATGATCCACGATTTTCTGCATCGGTATTATTTTGTGATGTGACAAAATTCAGCACAGAAGGCCTTTTCAACATGCGCAATCAACCCATTTCGTCTGACAGTAATCTCTACTGCACTACGCCTCGTAATCACCAGCAAAAAATCCCCGTGAATTTCTGGGCAGAAATGCTTGGCAATTAACTGGTAGGCTCTTACATCTCTCCCAACCGTTTGATCAGCGCAACATACCGTATCTTCTAGGAACAAGAGCTTCCCAATTTGTCGCAGGCTGTTCTGCTCCCCATCCAGAAAGGCATGTGGCTTATTCACGACGGAGCCACATCACATTTTTCAATCAGGATCCGTATCTTCTTGAAATAACACATATTCCACACAATGGATCAGATGTGGTGGACCTGTGGTTTGGCCTCTTCGCTCGCCGGACCTCAACCCATTGGACCTTTCCTTCTGGGGCACATAAAACTTTTAGTGCACTGGAACGCTCGTGGACTAAGCTGAAAATCTCGTGGTGAGAATTGTTGTTGCAGTGTGGATAAAATTAACACACTAAGAAGCTTCAAAAGGGAGCGTCAGTCTTTCCCGCTGGTGTCACCTGTGGAACGCCACGCGTAGTCACCATTTTGAGCAGTTGCTGCGAGATTTTCACTAAAAAAATCTGATTGTGCAACTTCTGGTACTGCTCATTCACTTTCCCAACACTGTTGTAAGTTCAGGTTGGAATTCTAATATTCTTTTCTGTCTCTTATAGAGTCGAAGGTGACCCAATGTTTCTATGTAATTACTGGTCGTCTGGATGGTTACTATCAACCCTCTTAATTTGTAAAATTAATTTAGAATCACATTGTATATTTGCATTTTGTGTTATTATGTGTACTATGCATTAAAGTAAGTACTTAAACTTCATAGAAAATTGTAATACCAGCGATTAATATCAATATAAAGTTTTAATGTTTTTAAAAAGTATACGTGCTAACTAAAAATGGCAAATAATTTCATTTTTGAAGTTTAAAAACATACATTGTTCTAAGTGAGAAATTACCAAATATGTAGTCAAATACATTTTTACAAAATGTTTTTAAGGACTTCAAATAAATGTAATGGTTGAATTTTGAAATGTGTTCACTTCTTAATATTTTGCAGAAAAACTATTCTTATAATTTTGCATCTCTCTCTCGTCTTTGTTTCTAATAATGTTACTTTGTATCACTTTTTATAATGGATTCCAAGGAGCTCTCTTTTTCTCTTAATTCAGCTTGAATGCCGGCTGATTTGGAATTTTTTCGAACTAAAGAAACTCCATGGTGTCTCTCTTTTGAACTTCTGGATTTAATTACATTTGAAGAAGATTCTCTTCTTAAAGTAGATTCTAAATCCTCCTCCTGCTTTTTAGAAGAATCTTCAACAGCAAATGATGTTCTTGATTTTCTGGGAATTAATTCTTTTTTCTCTACTAATGCTCCCATCTTGCTTGCTTTCAAGACAGACTTCAATTGATGTTCTATGACTCCTTCGTCATGCTTACTGACATTGCCTTTTGAAACGCTTTTTTTCTTCTTTATCATGGAAGGTGTTTCCTTTTTCTTTTGTTTGTCTTTAGGTCCCATTGAACCAGACATGCCCTCTTCGGTATCTCTTTTGTTTGATGCTAACTGTTTGTTGCTTTCTTTACTAGAATCTAAGATACTTGTTTTGGCTCCTTTTGATCCTCGTTTCATACTTTTTTTAAGGGTTTCCGAACTAATATTACCTCGGATGGATCTCGATGGATCCTCAAGTTCAGGCACATGATCTTTCACTGGAGGCTTGGCAGTTTTGCTTTGACTTCCAGAAGTGGCACTACTCGATTGTCCAGCTGTAGAATCTCTTTTTAAATTTGCTTTCTTCGATACTGTTTTTGGTAGTTCTTTGCTTTCAATAACCTCTTTATCTGCAGAATAATCTTTGTCTCGTTTCATTTCCATCTTTCGATCGCTTTTCTCATCTGTAGCATTATCTTTATTTTCTTTCATCTGCTCTCTTTGAGATTTTTGCTCACTGCTTTTAAAATCACTGTCTTCATTTCCCAATAATTTCATTCCGCCTTCAGTAGTTTTTTCGTCATACTTGCTTGTGGAATCAGTCTCATGTCGGTCTACCATCTCCAAGTGTTTAGAACTTGATTTTATACTAGGATCTTTTTCGTGACTAAAATCTTTGTTCTCCTCCTTCACGTTTTCATCTTTTGCATTCATAAGCTCTTTCCTCTGATCCTTCATCTTTTCATCTATTTCAGTAGAAAACTCTTTAATTTCATTCTTCCTCTTTTCATTTTTTTCAGGCATAAACTTTTCACTTTTATCCTTCATCTTTCCATCGTCGGGCTTAAACTCTTTTCTCTGATCCTTCTGTTCATCTATTTCTGTAGTAAACCCTTTAATTTCATTCTTCGCCCTTTCATATTCTTCAGGCATGAACTTTTTACTTTCATCCTTCATCTTTTCATCGTCAGGAGTAAACTTTTTCCTTTCATCCTTCTTCTTTTCATCGATTTCTGCAGTAAACCCTTTAACTTCATTTTTCATCTTCTCGTCTTTTTCCAACGTTGACGCTTTAATCTCCTCTGTCATATTTTCATCTTTTTCAGGTGTAAGTTTTTTATACTCATCCTTGGCCTTTTTATCTTCATACTGTTTACCGTCGGATCCATCTACATAACTTTCTGATAATCCAAAATCATCTTCCAGTGTTTCCATATCATCAAATAATGTATCAACAGACTCAGGTTTTTCTAACTCTTTTGGGACCTCTCCTGGTATTTCAATGTCTTCCTCTTTCGCTTCTTTTGCAGGGATATTACCTTCAATTATTTCAAATTCTTTCTCTTTTGCTTCTACAATAAGAACTCTTCCTGCTTCAATTTTATCTAAAATATCAATCAAGCATGCTTTGGTTTCCTCCCCTAGTTTTTCAATTTCATCAAGTTTGGCTTCTTTGACTGGTATTCTTCCTCCTGGTCTTTCAATGTCTTTTTCTCTAGCTTCCTCTACAGAAACTTTTTGTGGTTCTTCATCAAAATCTTCACTTAAATTTGCCATTTCATCGAATATCTTATCGTCAGTTTCTACCTCTCCTGGTATTTCGATGTCCATTTCCATTGCTTCTTTTGCAAGAACTGTTCCACCTGGTTTTTCAATGCTGAACTCATCTACTTCATGTACAGGAATTTTTCCTCCTGGTCTTTCAATACTTTTTTCTGATGCTTCTTTTACATGAATCCTTTCTCCACGAACGAAGCCGATTGGTTCTTCAGCTTCTTCAAATTCTTCTTCGTCTTCAGGGATACTATACAAACTTTTCAGATCATCCTTTTTTTCGGGAGCTGCTTCGGGGAGAGCTTCCTGACACAAGCTAAACCATCGCTCCATAGTCTGAAAAAAATATTCACTGATTTTAAAATGTCTTCACTGAGAAATATAATTACATTATAAAAAGCTTCACTTTTTTCCCAAATGGTCTGATAAGTAGTGATACTCAATGCTCCCCTTCAGAATTGGTTTATCAACGTTGCTTTTAGAAGCTACACAAGAGCTATTGGTGGAACGCCCAAGGGAAAGGAGGTAATCCGAAAGGGGTTTAGAGCTACAAAAGGATATGGGAAACAACCACCCCAGTCATTATTAAACAAAATGTTAGTTTACATTTTTCACGGTAGCACAAATTAAACTTACATATTGCTAATAAAAGGTAAATTAATGAGTTACATATGTAATTACTATCAAACCTCCATGTAACGAACCTTTATTTTACGAATTTCTCTATTTTGCGAACATTTTACCAGAACCAAGAACATTTTACTATTTTCTTCGTAAAATAAATTCTAAAAAACGAAGTGCGTTTTCTATTTAACGAGCTTTTTTTCTTGTAATTTGATTTTTTTCCTACCTATTTTTAAACTATTTTAGGAGATTTTTCAAAATATTTTCTCTTTTATAGTGATTAATGACCTTGAACTTGTTTTACCAGGTGGCTAACTCACCTAGAGCAATGAAATAATCATAATTTTTCAAACAAAAAACTCAAATAAAACTAACAGATCTTATGTGTTAAATTTAAAGACGCATGTGGTAATGTACGCTTAAAATTACTGGTTAACAAATAATGTACTTTTAAAATTATTCGTAGGCTTGCAATTAAAAAATGCCCCTAAAAAATTCCTTAATAAGAATATAAAACTATTTTTTGAAGATTTTTAAACAACATATAGTGTTTATTAAATTTAAAAATTGTTTCATGTAGATTTTGATGTATATTAAAAGATGAATCTCTATTTAACGAATTTTCCATATAACGAAATTTATTTCGGGATTTAGCGACTTGGTTAAATAGAAGTCCAACTATATTTACACAATCTACTTTATTACTGTTTGGCGCAGTTTGGCTTGAACCAAAGAAACCACTTAGAATTTTTCCTAGAGTATTTCTTAAATTCAACTCTTAATTCTTGATTGGTTAAAATTTAAAGCAGTACGTCGCCTTTATAGAATGTGGTTTTCAAATCTTTTCTCATTTTTCAATAATGTGCTGAAAGTTGAGATATCTATGATTATAACATTTTAAAACCAACAAAATATTGGCATAGAGTTGTTTATAAGGTTCCTAAATTGTAATATTTATAACACATTTTATTCTTTCTAGTACGTTAACGGCGAAATACATATTCAAGTACTTTACCGGTAATAGTGTTCCTTTTTTTTATACTTCAGAAAAGAAACAAACACAACTAAATACTGAAAAAAAAATGTAATTCATTTCATGTATCTAATTGCAGATATGATTGTTATTCTGATACACAAACATTTTTTTTGTTTTACATCCAAATTGAGTCTATAGTGCGATGGTAATCCTTTAAGTGATTTTAAAGATATTTTAACATTGTTTCCACATTATTGAATTTTCCTTATTCCCCCAAGGGTTTTCTTGGGCTGTGGGTACCCAAGGGGTTAGAGCATCGGGCTCCAGACCGAAAGGCCTGGGTTCGATGCCCTATGCCACTAAATACCCTCCGAGTACACACGGAGTACGTGCTCGTTAAATCAGAGGGTCCGAAAGTCTTGTGGGCTGAGTGCAGGGGACTGGAGAATATTTCCCTCCCCTTCAGTTTCATGCCTAAATTGGGGAGGTGGAGATAGGTGGTGTCACCATCTATCATCCCTTCGGGGAATTTCGCCGAGCCAATTCGTACTGTCACCTGTATGGTTCTCAAGGCTAACGACAGGTGTATTTCTTTGCCACGATGAATTTTGTGGGCTTCGATCTGACTACGTCAGATATGTGGCATTAGCCACAATAACAAGGTTTTTCTTAGCTCTAGAAACATTCTTGGCAGAGTTATAATAGCTCTACCTGAAGCGTTCGACACATGCTCTCTGCGATTTAGGTCCAGAGATCTCTGGATGGCTGCAGTATCCTTTGAATATTTTCAGTCTCGGAGTATTCGTCATCCCACCGAATCTTGTGGAGATGAGATCTATCTACAAAAGGGAAGTACTCCCGTCCAACATCACGAAAGCTCAGACCATAACACAGCTTCAACATCAGTGATTTTCTTCCATGATGCGAGATGGATGGTACCGGCTCCCTGGTCTTCTCAATATGTAAACACTTTGATAGCAAGTATTCAGATTGAATCTCGACTCCTCATTGAAAAGTACTTAAGCCCACTGGTCCTGTTTATGAGAATGATGTTGTCTGCACTATGTCAGGCAGGATATCTTGTGATGTATAGGGAGGGGAATTCAGACCATTGGTCTCTTGGCATAAAATCCTTTTTCATTATCACTAAAATGCCTTTTGATGTCGATTGGACACCGGATCCAGTTTAATCTGCTCTACTTTGCGCACGTTTGTAGGGATTTTGAAAATTTTTCGTTATTTTTAATCATTTTCCATGTTGACTACACAGAAAAGGTTTGTGGTTCTAGGTTAATTAGGACAGTTTTTGCAACTAAATATACCTAGAACGTTCGCTGGTGTCGTTTCGACACCAAAGTAATTTATTATTATCAATGATTATCGTTCAGCAAAAGATAGTTCACTAAGTAGATACCATTAGTAAAACACATTTCTGGAAGCATTTATTCGACTTTAAATGCAGTGTTATTGGGGGTTCACGGCGGAAATGAGTCAGTTATACTAAAATCGTTGTGCCTAAATGTTTCATTACATGGTATTTGCTTATCTGATGTTACGTTCAAATTACCCAAGTGCAAAGAATTGGAAAAATCAGGTAAATACTGAATTTAAAGAAATTACAAATTCACTAAAATGCAAAAGGTGCGAAATTAAACAGTGTAATGAAAATTCAACTAAAAAAATGTGTCTCTTGCATGAAAATGGTGTGCGGAAAATGTACAAGAAAAATTGAATATAACTGTATTCATTGCAAATGAGGTATTACAAATCATGCATAAAAACGATAAATAGTAATGAAAAAACTCGCAATCTCACAAAAAATACGCCTTTGCTTATTACACTAATATTTACGAATATTATTGTTTTATTCCATTTTACAAGATTAAGTAATTTTTTTTTGTTACAGTTTTTTTATGATATAAAGGGTCATAATATGTGATAATTACATGAAATATGATATATATATATATATGTAGGATTTTCCCTTTGAAACATTTGTTAAAAGGTTGAGTCATATCCTTTTCAGAGGACCATAAATCTCAATTTTATGTATTACTGCATTCCGAAGCAGCGCCATCTAGTGAGCTTTCGTAGCTCCGGCTTGAATAATTTTTCGGCAGAGGCCAACTAACCACTGCTAGTTCAACACGTCGCGTCTTTACCGCATTTCCGCGCCCAACGCGGCACCACCAGTCCTAACATCCAATAATGAGAAAGGTTCATATCCCCGTCTTCTAAAGGTATTACTCAACTTTTAATTAACTTAATTCCTGCATGTCTTTCTCTTTATAATTATCTTTTTTTTGTAAATATTTTCCTTTAACTTTAAATAAATTCTCTTTTTTACTTAAAAGAAGTATTTGTGTTTAAATGACTTAGATTCATTTAATTCATCATTCACCCTTAAACACTTACCCCTAGACAAGCCACCTCGCCAATCTAAAATCCCGCCTTCTGAAGAGTCTGATTTTTATTCGAAGATTTATTCGGACTCCCACTGAAATAATTGGGGGCTCGGCCGGGATTTGATTTCGAAAATCTTCTCTAAATAATAAGTTGATAACCTTCTAACTCTTCTTCTTTAAAAAAAAAACCATTTTTGGCTGTACGCCTAATTTATAAACGGACTGAATCGAAAATGCGGATTGCCTCTCATAACATACTAACATTTAGGTGCATACAACAAAGCGACTCCCGAAGTAATCAACCACATTATTTTCTGCCGTGTACAACTACAAGAGTTTCACAAGTCCAGTGATCACATCCAGGAGCCTTTGAAGTTTTTGTTTTCAAGTAATTCACACGTCGTCAACTGTATCAGGTACTTTTTAAATTGTTCTTCAAAAGGAAAAAAAATCTAAAAGAATACGTGAGTCACCGTTAATTTGATTATGAAAAATTGTTGTAGTCGATTTCATGAAGTAATTTATATTTTTAAATATCATGTGTGTTTTTCTGAAATACTATTTTTCTATGTGTATAGAAATCGTATGAATTAAAATTTTCTACAAGTATATCTTTTAAAATATTAAGAAAGTCGTACATAATATTCAAGTGTTTTATTTGTATGTCATTTATTAACGAATTGCATTTCATGTGTACGAAAAGTGCGTCATCGACCTTGAACTAAGAGATTAATGTTTTCCATTCCTAAACATTACCGTTTCGAAGCGATCGTAATTTCGATGACACATATAGTTTAACATTTCTCTTGCAGCTGTTTATTAATTAATTATTTTTTATGAGTATTCGAGAAATATATTTTGAAAGAATATGCTGTTTTTTAGAATTGATGTGTGTGTGAAGGATCATGTATAATCTTATTTTAATGTTGTGTATTTTATCGTTTAATATATAAGTATTTGGAGTTCATTTTTCACAGAATAATTATGCTTTTATTTAAACATGTGTTTATCCTTAGAATGTGCTGATGAGATCCTAAAAAGATTTTATTTTTATTAGTGAAATAAAAAATATATACCAGATTTTTCTTTAAGTGACTAACTTCTAATTGTTTGCTTTTTTCAGCAAATAACTTTAATGATTAAATTTTCATATCACAATAAATTTAATCACAGTTTCTAAACAAGATGTATATTAATTTATTTTTTCTTTCAAATTCTTTTGCAATTATTATAACGAAATGAGATAACTGATATATCAAATGGTTTAAAAATATTTAAAAAAAAAGGTTTTGTTTTTAGTTGAAATTAATGATTTGACTACTTTAAATTAAGCATTACGTATTTTAGCTCGCACTGTTGTCTTTACACGTTACTGGTTTAAAATATTTCTAAATGAATAGAATTTGAATATATTTCAATGTATATTTAGTGTATTTTGATGCAATATCATTTTAACTTGAGAATTTTTGTAAATGCAAACGAGAATTGCCAATAGCAACATCATTGTTTTTGTTTGAACGCGTGACAATTTTGTTTATTCCTTTGGTTACTATCTAAACTTAAATTTAAATTTTAAAATGGCGTATCTTGGCAAAGGTCGACGCGAAGATTTATTTGTCTTAGCCACGGAATTAAATTTAAAATTCGATAAATCTATGACCATCGCCACACTTAAAGATCTAATTATTAGTAGTGAAGATTATGACGAAGAACTGACCAAAAAACGATTGTTGAGGATCGCAAAGCCAGAGAAGAAAATTTACGCATTGTAGAGCAAAAAGAAAAATTACGCATTGAAGAGCAAAAAGAAAAATTACGCATTGAAGAACGAGAAGAAAAATTACGCTTCGAACAATTGAGGTAGATGAGCAAAAACGCAAAGATGAATTTGAGTTGGAAAAGTTAAGAATCCAAACACAATCCAAGTTAGGCGCTGATACATCCAAAGAAAGTGATACTAAATTTCTCGTCAAAGAAATTTCAAAGTTTATACATCGTTTTGATTTGAAAGAAGACATCAGTCTTTATCTAAAATTATTTGAACGTCAAGCTCAGAGATTAAATATTGATCAAGAAAACTGGGTTTCTCATCTGTTAGGCTTGTTACCGACGGAAGTATCTCACATCATAGCGAGAGAGCCTGACGATAAAGCTAACTCTTACGAACACGTTAAAGATTTACTGCTGAAACGCTTTAAACTAACTCCAGAAAAGTTTCGACAACTATTTGTCACTCACCAAAAAGCATCTGAAAGAACATGGATTGATTTTTACCATGAGTTAAACACTTACTTCAACGGATGGATAGATGGAATGAAGATAGATACTTTCAACAAGTTATCAGATCTAATCATAACAGATCAACTCAAACGAAAAACTCCTTTTGAATTTAAAGAATATTATCTTGATGAATGGACAAATATGAACTCCCCCCTGTTCAATTAGCAGAAAAACTAGAAGAATTCGAAGACTTTAAAAGGACTCTGAAACAAAAATCTAGCAGTCCATTTGTGAAGAAACAAGAATGCAGATTCACTGAAAAGAATCGCAGATATGAAGCACCAGGAAAATTCGAGTCTAACAGGAAAGATAAGAAGTTTCTAGCGTCAACGAATTACAACAAACATTACGAAGCCCCTGTTACCAAGAACGAATCTGTTCAAAGATATCAAGACAGCGCTCAGAAAGGGTATTACAACAAAAATTACGAGAAACACTCAAATCACAATTCTTCCAAGCATATATATGCTCAGACGAACTATTCAAAATCGCAGAAATTCAAAGAATCTCCAAAAGAAACTTGCACACTCATCGTTACGGAAGGTTTACGTACTAAAGAGATATTTTTTGGAAAGGTGAAAATCACGGCGCTGATAGACAGTGGTAGTACCGTAAGTTTGCTTCGAGAAAACACAAGCAGAAGAATAATGGATCCAACAAAATTATTGAAGAACAAGATGCTTCTCACAGGTATTGGTGAAGCACAAGTGACAACTATGGGTTCCTTTGAACATGAGTTCAAAATAGATGATGAAAATTACTCGTTAATTTGGCATGTTGTACCGACTGATAAATTAAAATTTGAAGCAGTTATTGGATCAGATCTTTTGGAACAAGCATCGATAAGTTTTACTAAAGAAGGAGTTAAATTCAACAAATATGAGAATCATGCACAGCTTATGCAAATATCGGCTGAAAATCTTCAAGAAGAACTAGACCTACGTCATCTTGAAAATCGTCAAATCAAGAAGGAACTTGAAAAGTTAATTCAAGACTACAAGCCAGAAAAAACAGCATCTACTGACGTCACAATGAGAATTATTTTAAAAGACGAAGAACCAGTCTGTCAACCTCCTCGTCGACTAGCTTTCACAGAAAGACAAGAAGTAAACAAACAGATAGAAGAATGGCTCAACGAAGGCATTATACGTCCGAGTTCTGCGGAATATGCAAGTCCAATCGTAATGGTAAAAAAAGAAAGATGGATCTTCGAGAATGTGCATTGACTACAGAAAATTGAATCAGAAGCTTGTGAAAGATAAATTTCCGTTACCTATCATCGAAGATGTTTTAGACACTTTGCAAGAAGCAAAGGTATATTCTACATTAGATTTACGCAATGGTTTCTTTCACGTCGATGTTGACGAAGATTGCAGAAAGTATACATCCTTTATCGTCCCAGATGGACAATTTGAATTCAACAAAGTTCCTTTCGGACTAAGCACAAGTCCAGGAGTTTTCCAACGCTACGTATCAAGTATATTTAGAGATCTTACTCGGAAAGGAATTGTAATCAGTTATTTAGATGATCTCGTCATTCCAGCGAAAAACGAACAGGAAGGTCTCGAAAAACTTAAAATTATTTTTGAAGTCGCAAAGAAATACGGATTAGAAATTAAGTTCAAGAAGTGCCAATTCTTAAAAAAGAAAATTGAATTTCTAGGTCACATTGTAGAAAGCGGAACTATTAAACCATCTCCCACGAAGACACTAGCTGTCCGAAAATTTCCAGAACCAACAACAATAAAACAAGTACAAAGTTTTCTTGGTTTAACTGGATATTTCCGCAAGTACATCAAGGATTATTCAAAGATATCTAAACCACTTAGCGATTTAACAAGAAAAGAAAACCTCTTTTTTTTTTTTTTTTTTTTTTTTTCGGAACTCAACAAAAAGAAGCATTTGAAAAACTGAAGAAAATCATGTCCGAAGGCCCAATCTTGCACCTTTACAAGTATGGAAGAAAAACAGAACTGCATACAGACGCCTGTAAACAAGGGTACGGCTCAATTTTGTTACAAGAAGCAGAAGATGGAAAGTTACATCCCGTTTACTACATGTCGAAAAAGACAAATACAGCAGAAGAAAAGTATGACAGCTACGAATTAGAGGTACTAGCAATTATCAACGCATTAAAGAAATTTCGTGTTTATCTTTTAGGACAACACTTTAAAATAGTAACTGACTGTTCAGCATTTCAGAAGACTATGCAAAAAAAGGAGCTAATTACTCGCATAGCCAGATGGGCGCTTCAATTAGAAGAATTCGATTATGAAATAGAGCACAGAGCTGGAAGACGTATGAAGCACGTTTTTGTTCTTAGCCGATATCCCGTAATGATGGTATGCAATGATACATTAACTTCAAAGCTTAAAAACGCACAAAAGGAAGATGACAACATCCAAACATTGAAATCACTTCTAGAGAAGCAAGAATCAGAAGAATTTTTTGAGCGAAGTGGTATACTCTATAAGTGCTTAAATGGTCGAGAATTAATTGTAACACCTAAAGCAATGCAAGCTGAACTAATTAAATTAATTCACGAAAATGGTCATTTCTCAGTAGGAAAAACAGAAGAAATTGTGAAACAGGAATTTTTTATCCCAAATTTATCCAACGTCGTTAAAAAAGTAATAGTTAATTGTGTTCCATGTATCTTAGCTAATAAGAAAACTGGCAAAAAGGAAGGGTTTTTGAATCCTATTTCTAAGGAAAGCATTCCTTTAAGTACGTACCATGTTGACTTCATTAGTCCTTTACCCTCCACAAACAAAAGTTACCAACACATTTTCACCGTAGTAGACGCATTTACCAAATTTACTTGGCTATATCCCGTCAAAACTGTGTCTGCTGAAAGTGCCCTCGAAAAACTAAAACAACAGCAGAAGACCTTTGGTAATCCCATCAGAATTATCTCTGATAGAGGTTCAGCGTTCACTTCAAAATTATTCAACGACTACTGTGATGAAGAGAACATTCAACATCTACAAATAGCGACAGGTGTTCCACGAGGAAACGGACAAGTTGAACGAATTCATCGAACTTTGATTCCAGTTCTCACCAAACTATCATTAGACGACTCAACGAAATGGTACAAATACGTCGGCAGATTACAGAGAATACTAAATAGTACTATAAGTCGCAGTACAAAATGGACACCATTCGAACTATTAGTGGGAATCAAAATGCGTAACAAGGAAGACATCCTAATCAAAGACTTACTTCTAGAAGAAATGGCGAAAGAATTACTAGAACAACGCGAATTTTTAAGAAACGATGCAAAAAAGAACATCGAAACCCTGCAGTCTGAAAATAGAAAGACGTATAACAGAAGAAGGAAGAAAGCTTCGTTATACAAAGAAGGTGATTTTGTAGCCATCCAAAGAACCCAATTTGGAGCTGGACTGAAACTAAGACCAAAGTTCTTAGGCCCTTACAAAGTAACAAAAGTTAATTCCAAGGATAGGTATTAAGTGGAAAAGGTTGGTCAGCATGAAGGACCGAACTCAACCACCACCTCAGCTGATTTGATGAAACATTTTTATGCTTAATTGAATTTTTTTTATTTGTTATTATTTTTAATTTTTCTCATATCCCTTTTGAGAAATTAATAGATGTTCTATGGTAACACTCGTTTCCATAAATCATTTTATAATCACTTGTAATATTTATTATATTTTCGTATTATTCTTTATCTTTCTATTGATGCGAAGGATTTTTTTTATGGTTTAGTTAATTGTAGATCACAACATAGAATATTTTGTTTTTATATGCTTTATTTTAGGTCCGGAATTGTGAATATTAGGTATACATCTTTTCATCTGTAATATTTTATTTTATCTTTAAGAATCATATTATTTGTCTTTATTGCGTCCACATTCTTATAATCATCAAATTTATAGTTCTAACTAAAAATAGTTTGTATTTAAAGTACTTAAGCTAACAACATTTTGTAAGAGCTGAGAGACCAGCTTTGTCAGGAGAGGGTGATTCTGTAGGATTTTCCCTTTGAAACATTTGTTAAAAGGTTGAGTCATATCCTTTTTAGAGGACCATAAATCTCAATTTTATTTATTACTGCATTCCGAAGCAGCGCCATCTAGTGAGCTTTCGTAGCTCCGGCTTGAATAATTTTTCGGCAGAGGCCAACTAACCACTGCTAGTTCAACACGTCGCGTCTTTACCGCATTTCCGCGCCCAACGCGGCACCACCAGTCCTAACATCCAATAATGAGAAAGGTTCATATCCCCGCGTCTTCTAAAGGTATTACTCAACTTTTAATTAACTTAATTCCTGCATGTTTTTCTCTTTATAATTATCTTTTTTTGGTAAATATTTTCCTTTATAAATATTTCTTTTTTACTTAAAAGAAGTATTTGTGTTTAAATGACTTAGATTCATTTAATTCATCACTCACCCTTAAACACTTACCCCTAGACAAGCCACCTCGCCAATCTAAAATCCCGCCTTCTGAAGAGTCTGATTTTTATTCGAAGATTTATTCGGACTCCCATATATATATATATATATATATATATATATATATATATATATACTAGAGGACCCGACAGACGTTATCCTGTACACACATCTTAAACTCAAAATAAAAGATTTTTGAATGTTCGATACTGCGACCGTAGCGCAGTCTGCAGGATCCAATGTAAAACATTCCAAGATCAACTATTTATAAATAGAAAATTAATTAAATAAACATTTCTAAACCGAATTATAAATCTACACCATTCTCGAATCCACTGGAACAGACAAAAACTTTCATCAAAATCGGTCCAACCGTTTAGGAGGAGTTCAGTTACATACACACGCACAGAAGAATTACATATATAAAGATTATTTGAAAAGATATTAATTAAAAACGCTAAAAAGCGTGAATCGTCTGCATTTTCGTAAGAATAAAGATCGGTTTTGGCCATTTTGGCTGAAAATCAATTTTCGACGCCAACTTACGTCTTTTTCAATTCCTACGATTAGCTCACGATCTCTATACATATTTTATTTGTTTGTTTATTTATTTATCGTGGTGGAATTTTCAATCAGTAATAAAATACATTTTAAAGCGCTCAATTGAGCTGAAATGTAATGTACATGATTATTTTGGATGACAATACAATAATTTTTTTAATTATAATTAATAAAAATTAATTTTGATTAAAACTAATTATTTAAAAAATTACAAATACAGCCACGTTGGTGACTTAGCGATCCTTTTGGCGACTTATGTCAAAATTTGAAAAGGTTTTTTCTCACGTGTTAAAGCATTCAGATGAAAGGAAATTTTATATACGCGATGGTTTTGGATGACAATACGATACTTTAATTATAATTAATAAAAATTAATTACCCCTTAATGTTGTGATTCTGTCATATGTATATACATATTTATATTAATTGCAACTATTTAATAAAAAGTAGCTAAAATAAATTTTTTCTTGGTTGATCTAAGTAAGAATATTGATTTTAAATTTTTTTTTAATATTACTTGTTTATAACAATAGCGTTGTTACAACAATGCAGGTGAATGTTGAGTTGTATTTTTTGAATGTTTTTAATTAATATCTTTTTAACTAATTGCGATATCGGACCGAATTGTGAATCTAAACCATTCTCGAATTTACTTGAACCCACACAAAAAATTTCATCGAAATTGGTTCAGCCGTTTAGGAGGAGTTTAGTGACATACACACGCGCAGAAGATTTTTATATATAAAGATATGTATTCAAAAGTCAAAACTAAACCCCACTGAGCAGTAGCACCACCAGCAATTATTTAGTTATAACAATTATTTTACATATTTTATATTCGTGGGGTCAAAACGACACCGGCTGACGTTTAAGGTAATTGAAATTCCGGACGTTCTATTGTTCGCACTATATTTCGAAAAGGAGGAACCAGAAGCAATAGAGCATTGCGAAGAGCAGCTGTCATCGGCCTGCTGAGGCTTACAGCAAAAGCCAATCACGGGTCATCCTAGATTGGGGTGGCTCATACGCGCCCTATAACGGGTGTTTTGGATGCTTTCCCAGTTTTCTAGAACTGGTTCCAGAAACTCGAAACCCTTTGGGGCACACTGGAACCATCTTGCTACCTCCACGTGGGATTAGCCACCCTCAAATTTCTCAACTACTCTCCCTTGTAATCCTATATCGAGGCATTAGCTGTGTTCCATTGTTTGAAAAACATTCATAAATAACTATAAGAAACACGAGCACAACTAAAACCACACAGAATAGTGTTTGAAACACCTGTATTATCGTTTTTCTTAACTTACATCTAATAAAAATGAGAAACTAAATTTTATTTAATAATTAAGAAAAGCAAAACATTCTTTGTTCAGTTCAATAACTTGAA
Organism: Trichonephila clavipes; assembly: GCA_019973935.1. Taxonomy (NCBI): domain Eukaryota; kingdom Metazoa; phylum Arthropoda; class Arachnida; order Araneae; family Nephilidae; genus Trichonephila; species Trichonephila clavipes. Next base: position 35,666 of record BMAU01020412.1, read on the forward strand.
TTAAAAATACAGTTGAACCTCGATTTTAAGAATTTCTCCATTTTTTTACGAACTTTCTCCTGGACCCAAGAACATTTTACTATTCTCCTTATAAAATGAACTTCAAATAGTTAAGTGCCCGAACTTTTTCTCTTGTAATTTGATTTTTTCTCCCTATTTTTAAAAATCTCAAGACTTTTCAAATTATTCTCACTTTTAGCATATTTTATGGAGATCAATGACCTTGAATTTGTTCTACCAGGAGATTAATTCACCTAGAGCAAAGAAATGTCCATAATTTTTCAAACAAAAAACTCAATTGTAATTAATAGAATTTTCCAGTGATTAAATTTAAGGGCGCATTCGGTAGTGAATGCTTAAAATTACTGGTTATTAAATAATGTACGTTTAAAATTACTCGTACACTTAAAATTGGAAAATGTCGTTAAAAAATTCATTGATTTTAATATAAAATTATTTTTTAAACTTAAAAAGACACACGCAGTGCATTCCTTGACAATGTTTTTCTTCCCTTGTTTTTCTTACAGATTTTTTTTTAAGATATGTAATGAGAATAGATATTAATTTTTTAAAAAATGTGAATAATTACATTTTTTAAAAATAATATATATTGTTTCTGAATTTAAAATTTGCTTTATGTACTTTTTAGAGTATATTAAAAGATGAATCCCTATTTAACGAATTTTCCGTACAACGAACTTTTTTTCGGTATTTAGTGACTCCGTTAAATAGACTTTACTTTTACAGACTGTACTTTTAAAAACCCGCGTAAATGTTTTGTTCTTTTGTACAGTGGTATGGACAAAAACTAAAAGAGTTTACAACAGATATGCAGAGGAAATTAGTCCTATTAGTTATATTTTTTTAAAAAAACATTATATTTTTTAACATACTTCAGCTTTCTCCATGTCCTCCAAAATTGGTCTTTTGTACTTTGGACTCTCTTTATAGACAGAAAAAATCTCCGATATAGTTTCATCTTCATCGATTGATGGCTCTTCGCTTGATATCTTGGAATAACTGATCTTGGAAGATAAACGTCTGCATTAAAATCAATAAACTACTTTAAAATGTATTTATCCCAGTTAAACTCTTTAAAAATTTTTCTCTTAGCTATATAAAATTTCTAAGTAACATTTTAGGCATAAAGAGTTCTCTGAGTTTTATATTAAAAATTAATTTTACGCTCAAGACCTAAATTTAATCTCAATGTTAGAATTATTTTAATGAATAAATGAAAAAAAAATATTTATAATATTTAGAACTGGTGCAGATATAAATAATCTAAGATACTGAACTCAAATATCATTTAGAAAAAGATTCTATCTTATATCCACTATAAGAATTCTATTTGTTGTTATTGTTTCTTATCCTCGAAGGTTTGACATACCGTAAAATCCGGCGTACAACGAGCACCTATACTTTAAAGCAGCAATTTTTAATTTTGAGGTATATTCGCGGTATAACGTGCACCCATTTTTTATGAAAGAACCTGCACGTACGTTAGTAATGCTATTATGTTTTACAGCCATTTGTTCGAGGTATTATCCAAGAATTTTAAAAAGTAGTATATTTCTAGAATAATTTCATAATGCACACATGACATCTCTTTTAAATAAACAGTATTCCAATCTTTGTAGAAGTCTTTTCATATGCACATCTCTTTTTTGCTTAGGAAGCCATCATTTTTATACTCGGCAAAGAACGCGCACCCGTAAATGTCGATCTTATTTTTTGTGTTTAACCCTTTATGTACCGACAGTAGTTATAAGTACCACTCTCTTTAAAATTACATAGAACAACCATTTTTACAAATATTCTGACGATACTTAGCAGGAATATTCTTTGAAATCCACTCTTCCAAGATATATGGCAACACGGGTTCTATGATGAGTATTTTAGCGGGAAGGCGAATAGTTTTACAGCAGAAATTGCGTTTTCAGCTGACGGCGCTTTCAGTTGATTGCGAAGATTATCATTTTCGTCCCGAAAAAATAGTTCATGTCAAAATTTTAGTGTCTTATTTTTTTCGTATTTTAATGAAGATCTTAGAAAACGATTTGACTATTTATTTTAAGTGAACAGGGTACATAATTAATTTTACAGCTGACTATCTTTAATTAATTAATTAGCTCTAATGGATTAAATTTTCCAAAGTAGAGTAATTTGTTTATGTATATGCCTTAATTTTCAAAGTAGGAATCCAAATATATATATATATATATATATATATATATATATATATATATATATATATATATATATTGCATGAAAAAAAATGCAGTAAATCATAATGCAGTACATAAAGGGTTAAAGTACGCGTCATACGCCGGATTTTACGGTTTGTCAGATCAGTTAGAGAAGGTTGTTGACCACCAAAACCCCTATAATAATAAGGGTATCGGGTTTTAAGTCTCCCTTAGAAAGTCAGAGGCATCTCAAAATGTGATCCCGTGAACTGGATGGTCACAGCATTTTTTACAAGTGGGGTTGATTTTTCTGCCACTTCCAAAGGAAAGACATTTCAAGTAGCTATTTGTTAGTCTTAGCCAGAGAAGTGTAAGATCTATGGTCATGTTTGATTTTCAGCAGAGAGCCAGGGGATGTTCCTGTGTACTATCGATGCGTATGGGGAATACGCCCTTTTAAATTTAGTTTAGATCTTGCATTAGTACAGTTCTTGATAAGTGAGAAAAGTGCCAGTAGCCGATTCATTCTCACTACCATCTTTGGCCAGTCTATCAGTCATTACCTCTACTGTTAACACGTGATGGCATCCATTGGAGGTGGTATGAGATATCTTCCTCAGTTTGAGCCGAATAAAAACGTTGGTTTCATCGCATGCGGAGGACTAGTCACTATGATGTTGTAGTGCACTTCGGCTGTCCGATAAAATCTATAGTTCCCCAGAATCGCAATCATAAGACATGATAGCACCAAGCCATATATTAATAGCAATTGACTCACTTCTGAAGACAGAACAATTGTCAGGGCTATATATTAGTCTCAAGGTGGTGGTTCCTAGTAAAAATACCGCTGCCAGAACGATCTTTTATAAGACTACCGTCAGTATAGACCCGCACTGCATTTTTAGGAATGCAGCTAATAATATCTAAGACAGCGCTTCCAAAACTGTGGGTCGCACCCCCTAGGGGGCGTGATAGCTATACGAGGGGGGCGCGAGCATATTTAAGAGTCGAAAACAACAGATTATTTAAAAAAAAATATTAATTTACTGAAAGTAAACAAACAAAATATACATTCTGACGTAATAAAAAATGAATACACATTCGCACTGATATAACACACTTATAAATGTACTAAACAATGTATTTTATAATTAAAATTTAACCGTACCAAGTTAAGAACCAGTTGAATGATTTCCAGTGACTCCATGGGCTTGTGATCCTGTACAAACGTAACACTGCCATTTGTAGGGTTTATAATGAATCCCTTAACTGCTGTTAAAGAGTGACGCGATCCCCTCGCCACCGTATTCCCCGTAGGCGCGCGTAAGCGAAGGGGAAGGATGGAAAGGAATAAATAAGTAAAAGACGTTCTCTGAGAAATAAGTAAATCCTTCTCAAACACAGTCGGGCTCTTTTTTATTATATTCCAAAGCCATCGGAATAATTTTATGGATAACAGTGCACAGAAAAGATCGTAATTTAGAAAGACGTATATATACGTCCGTGGCAATTAACTGTTTGGCTGAGCGAGACGTTTATACACCGGTGGCACTTAAGAGGTTACAGTCGTATTATAGCTTTAGCGTCATAGTATAATATAATTGAATTCAATACATTGTTATTGTATGGAGGGTGGGGGCGCAATGAAAATTATGATTGAATATTGGGTCGCAAATATTGAAAGTTTGAAAAGCTCTGGTCTAAGATGATTTTCAGGGTGAGTTTGCAGTGGATTTCAGATCAAAGTGGAAAAAAACTCTCATGATTCCCACTGAGGGACCAATACAGGATTTATTTTATATCCACTATCACAATATTTTGTATGTCATTAATTTTTCTTTTCTAAAAACTTTAATATTAATATGAAAAATATTTTAGGGGATAATCTTAAAATATTATGTCTAAATTCAGCCGATTTTGTTTTTATATAAATTTTGTTTTACATTTTAAGTTAAGTTTTTCTTTACTTTTTTAAGGCAAACTTAAAATGAGTTGAAAAAAAAAACCCCTTTTCCAAAGCTGCATCTGTATTTTTTAAAAAAGTTATAATTAAAAATATGAGAAAACCATCCATTCTTAGAACTATATGAAACTGTTTGAAAGGCATGAATAATCTGTTTAAAAAGATAGAATTTTACTTTAAAATCAGGCTCTTCCTCTATTTCCAAGACTTCTTGGAATAAGCCTTCAGCTCCCTATGAAATTTCAAAAAAATTTCACGCCATGCAAAGAAACACATTAATTTAAAACACATTTCATACCATATAAATTTCTGTTGGACTTTTTAAAAATATTTAACTACAATTTATATAAAAAATATAATAATAAGTCCTGCTATATTATACTTACTAAATTGAATAGGGAATAAATTAATTTTAGGGCGTAAATATTTATTAACAGAACAAAAAGATGTACATCACAAACAAGAAATTAGAAATTATTTAAAGAAAATTCAAGTTAATACAATAAATCTTTTATAAATTTGGAACAAAATATTTTTCAAATATCTCTTATGCCATAGTATTGACTCATAGTTTCTGAGTAGAAGATAATTTAAATATAAAAAAATTGTGTTGAAGTGTAGATTATAAAGAATAACTTCATCCAAAAGGTATTGCGGTGATGGGTCCGATCGATTATAACGAAATCACATCGTTTCAATGAAATGATAGTGAATTTATTTAAATTTAGATAATTCATTACGATTAAAAAAGATAAAGTTCCTAATTTTGACTTTAAATTATATTGCAATTGATACTGTACGTCCATATATACCCCCAAGGATTTCGGAAACTTTGTTTTGATAGCGTTCACAATTTAGCTCACCCTAAAAAATTAAAACTATGTTTAAAAATTAATTCGTAATCTGTGTAACCTAGAACTAACAAAGATTCCATATCTTATCAACTTCTAAGGTGCACAAGCATACGGTTGCAACACTTCAAAAATTCAGTGACACGTCGACATGGTTTGATCAAGTTCATATGGATCTAATAGGTTCGCTTCCATCGTTGCAAGAATCTACGTTTTGCATGACCGCTATTAATAGTCTCACCAGATGGATAGAAATTACACTTCTGGACATTAAAGCAGCGTTTTACTCAAACTCGATTACTCGTTCCCTCTACAACCACTACAAATCAAGGACGCCAATTTGAATCCTTCTTATTTCAAGTCCTTACTAGATTACTTGGAGGAAAGCGAATACACACACAGCGTGCCACCCTCAAAGTAATAAGCTAATCGAAGAATTCCATCTTCCACTAAAGGCAGCAGTCATATGCCATGTAAATGAAAAATGGACTGAAAATCTTCCAAATATACTTCTCGGTTTTCGAGCAGCACTTAAGGAAAACTTAGCTGCGCATTCAGTGGAATTGGTGTACGTCAAAACTATGAATGAAAGCGATCCAGTGAAATTTATTGAATGATTGCGAACTCACACGCAGCAACTACAGGGTTAACAAGAAATAAGTTGCTCACACACACACTTCAGAGGGCTCTAGAATCCGTCATTTTGATCCAAATAAGGTAAAATTTTATCTACAGGTAAGTCAAATGATGCGCTCGAAATTTATTTAATAAAAACTTTAAGTATGAAATTCCACCGATAGGTGGCGTTTTAACACAAATGATACTTATTTGTATGTATTCAAAATCAGAAACAGCATTTGTGTTTCAGCGCATGCTTATTAACATTATTCTTTGGATAAAAGAAAGACGGATTCTGCTAGAGAAGTATTGCTTCTCTGCAGGCTCATCATGCTTACGTTGAAAGAAAAAGCGACCCATGCATCCTAAAAGTAGACGGTAATGTGTGGTTTCACAGCTACCTTTCTCATTGGACCTTATTTTTTTGAAGACATAAAATTGAATGAGACCTAAACCTGTGTGATGTACCTCCCCTTGGAAGTACATCCCTCGAAATATGAGCTTGAGCTAGAGGTGTAGGGTTAGCGAAAGAACTCGGATCATACATTATCTTAATATGACTTTATTAAGATATTTAACTTAAACTTTTAACAAATATAATTATAATAATTAATATGAGAGAATCTACGATGACGTAATGCGCAACACACAATGTATATATTTATATTTATAATATGATCAATTCTAATTCAGACCAATCTCAATAATCGAACCGCCTAATCCTCAATTCTAATAAAGTATAATCAATCCTATCTTATATTATTCCGTAATGCTACTTGTCTTTATCTGCAATGGTATGCAGCTTGACGGTTAACTTCTAGTCGAACACCAATATGTTTATTCACGGCAAGTAGAACTTAATCAATCTTATACCACGAACTGCAATAATCATCAACTGCCACAACGCACATCCATTGTCTAACATTCCTTTACATTGCCATCCTGCTTACTCTAAGATCCTATATTTAAAGTCGGTTTATTTGCATTTCTTCTTCACATCTCGTTTCTTGGATTTGGTTGGAAAAGAGTTGCCATTAATTCTGGCCCAAAGAACCCAAAGGACTTGTTAAAGAAAAGACGCGTGAGACGTCACACCTGTTCCGTCACAGGAAAACAGTACCATGATATGCTGAGGGATTTTGGTGTAACTCCAGAACTTCAACAATAATCATCTCAATAATACTGGAGGTGGAGTATGTTGTCGTCTCCACCAAAGGACTGACTTCCTGTTCGGGAATTAATGAATTCCCGACTGTGTCACGTAGTTTTGCGTGGGAAGGTACCCAAGCCAAGACAATACCGACTCTTAAGTTCGAGGGCAAGTCAGCCTTTGATCTTCCTTTTATCAAGCCGACAGAGATGTGACCAGCGCAGTTTTCTTGCCAATCTCCAGCTTCAAAGTCCACCGCACTAGGGGTGGCAAGGACCAATGACCGAATGGTAACCACGGCTATGTTCAAACAGAAATGATTCTGCATCACGTGTCTTTTTTGAAAGTGCCACCTTCAAAGAGTCACGCAAAGGGAAAACCCACACACTCCAAGAGATACCCCAGTAATCTCTCAGACTAACTATCAGCCTCGCTTTCAACTCTAGCATCTATCATGTCCTCTCAAGACTCCAGATAACGAACATCACAATTCGTCTTAAGCAGCCTTCATGTCGGTGATTTGGCCTGTAACGTCCTCTGACCGCCACGAAACACCGGAGGCTTGGAGAAGTATCTTCTATTTACTCTCACGATGCAATATCAATGTTTTTAATCGTAAATATTACAAAATAAGACTCTTTACTTAATTGTTAACTTAATTGTTAAATATATAATCAATAATATTATATACATGATGTGTTGATACTTCGTTCTTGGCCTGCTATCTCTGTGATCTTAAGATATGGGAAATTTTAATCTCAGATTTTGAAAATAAATATTTTTACATTATTAAAAATTTTAAATTGGAATTAAATCGATTAAAACACACAACACACACACACACACACACACACACACACACACACATATATATATATATATATATATATATATATATATATATATATATATATATATACATATATAATATAGGGTGGTCCGAATTCATGGTACAAACTTTAAGGGTAGGTACAGGACATTGTAACAACCATTTATTGTATAGGAATGTATGGGTTCAAGTGACGCGGTGAGGTACAAACACAAAAAAATAATAGACGAAAGGAAAGACAAAGTGTAGATTGAAAGTATCGTTTACTAGTGTAATGTTTACAATAACTGTTCAGCACATGAGCTATGAAGTCTAGCTGCAGCGTACATTTCTGTACTATCCACTGGGAGTCGGAGAAGATTGTCTACCGAATTCATAGCTTGTGCTCCCTTAAAATGGAAGCAATTTTCGTTTAACACTCTGCAAAAGGTTTGATGATTTATATCTATCAGCCACAACGCTTAAGATGCCTTCTTTCTTTCAAGGCTTGGACTGCGCACAGCTCTTCGTTGACCAGCATCATGTCTGGTGACGTGGAGCGAACGTGTTTCACGAAGTTGACGATGAAACCGCTGAAAAATTGTGTGATCAGGTATTCATTGATCAGGAAACTGTGCATGAAACATTCGTAGCGCAGCTGTGCTGTTAATCTTTGCTCGGCCGTACATGTTTTCATGTCAGCATTTTCGGCCTACGTTAAATTTCTCATCGTAGACATCAACACAATTGTGAATGGCGCTTTTCCCATCATGTTAAACGGGGCTAGACATATACTACCCCCTACCGGCAACGCAACCAACCGATAACTTCATTCCGCTTTTCTTCATTTCCCTGTTCGCTACTCACAGAGTCACTTGTGCCCATACATTCCTATACAATAAATTATTTGACACAATGTCCTGTATCGACTCTTAAAGTTTGTGCCATGAATTTGGGACCACCCTGTATAATATGTAATAAAAATTGGTTATATATTTTTATTTGACATCAATATATTGTTATTTGTCAGAATTGGCTCACTCTTAACTTAATGAAGATTAAGAACTTAGTTTGGGTTGGTAGTATTATCTAACAATGCCTAGTAATTCTTTTCTTTTGAAGCGACTAGTTAATTTATAACACTTTTATGGGTATAAACTTGATTTAAAATACATTATATCTCATTGCCCTATTACTATTTTTCTTGAAAGATCTATGCTTTTTTAACCAGTATTCTCCTCTGTCTTTGATCTTTTTTCAGATTTCTATTTTTAACATGAGTAATATAAACTACTAAAAAGGAACAGGTTTATTTAATTTTTATATAAAAATAAAGAATTAACACTTACGGATTCCTCACTGTCGTCAGAATAACTTTCAGTCTGAAATGAGATAAATATTTTTAGAGTTTTACTTTTCATTTTATTCACACGGTTCAAATATTCATAATTTTTAGTTGCTAGTAAATGTAAATATTTATTAATACTCCTTGAACTTTTGCAACATGTATTGCATATTGCCTTACAGGAATAAGAATCAAAGTATTTTTTGCCAAGTCAAAAACTTTAAAACTTCTTTTATAACATAGTTTATCATTGTCTGAATCGCTTCTGTTTTTTTAATTAACAGAAAAAAAATTCTTTGCATTAAAAAAATCCTCCTACATCGTATTTAGTTAATTCAGCATAGTAATTATACTTAAACTGACTGAGATAATTCTCAAATAAAATCAATTAATATTTCAAAAAAATAAAGATGCCTACAGCATACATTTTAGATTAATGAAATTCCTTTTGCATTAGAAGTAAAAATAATTTATATTTTTTCTCATATCAGAACAATACTTATTAAACTACTGCGTACCAACCAATCGATTTATTCATGAGGGATGATCAGAAAAATAAGTTACAAGTCTCAGCATTTCAAAACTGCATATTGTGGAGAAATTTTGTTTCCCCAGAGAGGAGACAAATAGCGCTACTTGTCGTACAGCAGGTTTGTGGGTAGGTAGTGAAAGTTCCCAGATGGTTCAGGATGATTGAAATGGCGAGACTCTAAGGAAATTTGTCTCGTTTGGAAGTGCGAACCATGATTCGATTTTTATGGGCAAAGAATGTGTCCGCATCTGCAATGAGTGACAGCATGTAGCGAAATTGTGTCACTCTTTTCAATCAGGCAGGCCAGATATCTAAAGCTGCAATATGACAGGGAACGGTAGGCCAAGTTCTTCAAGGACAAAAATCACCACGGTACGATTTGGGGGGAGAAATGATTCAAAATGATCGACGGTTAACTCTGCGTGAAATCTCGTCAGAGCTGGGACTGAGTTATGGAGCTGTGCAGCATATCGTTTCTGATGTGCTGCGATATTCCAAGACAGTGCAGCGAAATCATCCGTGGAGACCTGGCTCAATGGACACGGACCTGATTTTTACCAAAGCGGGTTAAACGAGTTGAATCTGCGTTCTGATAAATGCTTAATAGACTAGGTGATTATGTCGAAATGTGATAGGCACGTATGCCTCTTAATTTCCTTTTATATTTGTTTATTTGACTTGCAACCTCTTTTTCTGATCACTCCTTGTATTAATAGCTAAAATAAAGAAATAGTGAATATTTTTCTATCTTAAATTATGCCTTGTGCTTAAAATATAAATCCCAAAAGTTCGAATACAAGGTGTTGCCGAATTCAACCAACAAATTCAGATGAGTGACGATGACAAATCAACATAGAACATGGGGTCGCAAACATCATTTAATCGGTGAAAATCCCGATAGTAGCCGTCGGGAGGACGAGGGTAGTAACTAAGCGAATGTGGAGGGTTGGTGATCCATGGTAAGTTTGAAAAAACCTGCACGTATGCAAATTTCCCACTTCTCCTAGAGACACTGCAGGGAGTACCATCCACTGCGCACCAGAACGTGTGGTTCGTGCATGTTGATGCACTAGTACACTTTTCGATAACGGTGCATTACCCCTTGCATGCTACATATCCCGGGAGGAAGATTCGACGTGCTGGCCCTATTGCTGGACCTCCTTGGTCTCTGAATTTCAATTATTCTGATTTCTTCTTTTGAAAACCACTGTAATCTCTTGTGTATAAAACGTCGGTGTTTGCAGTGGAGGATCTCACGGCCCTGATCTTCGTCACTTCAGCTGACATCGTCAGCACACCAGATTTGTTTGGTAGCGTCCGACAATCCTCCGTCCTTTGGTATCCACTGTGTTACGACCTACGTGGCCTCAATTTCGAACAATTCCCGAGACAGACGCTTGTCGGTGTGTTTCTGATTTCGAGCTGTGATGCATTGTTCGTATCGTAAATATACTTTACATCTAAATAATGTATTTCTTACCTCTTACATTTTTCCATTCCATCCGACATCACACTCCTCATAAACTGCTTTTCTGAATTACAAAACATGGTTTGTGCGACCCCATGTTCTGTGGTAATATGTCGTCCCTCTGCTGCCTACTATTACCCCTCTGAATTTGTCGGTTGAATTCGGCAACATCCTGTACATATTTATATGTAAACTTAGTCTCAAATCTATATTCTGCCCACCATCGCGATGCTTGAAACCCTTATCTTCTAAAAGTCAGATGTCAAGTACATCGTCTTCAATGCCTGTAGCTTCCACATCATCTCTCCTCATCAACTCAAACCTCAAAAGGAAGGGTAGCAAAACAGTTCTCAGAATGTCATCGACGTACCACTGTGCTGTTAGTGTGCCTCTACTGACGACTAGAGAGGCCCGGCTGTCAAAAGAAATGGCACCCCAAACCATAACTCCTGTTTGAGGGCTTGTGTGATGTGCAATAGTGAAAGCAAGATCGGCACGCTGCCCTAGGCGTCTCCAGACACGCCTTCAATGATTGTCAGGACACAGTTGGAAATGGAATTCGTCGCTAAAAACTATACATCCCCAGTCAGCATGCTTCTAACCTGATCGAGTCAAGTACCACTGTACTCTGACTCGACAGTGTGCAGGTAGGAGTGGCAGGTTTCTTAGCGGTCCGTACGACCGTAAATTTCGCTCTATCAACCGTCTCTTAATGATCCTGGTGGACACTGGTATGCGGGTCGCACGTCTGATGGTTGATAACAATAAAACGCTGTGACTGCTGATCTGACAGTCAATCTGTCCTCTCGATCTGCTGTGGCATTAGGTCGACCACTACCATCATGACGCTGAAATCTGTCACTGTCACCCATTCTTGCAAGCATTCTACATAGTAAGGCTATTATTGAAAACATTTAATTTCCTCAAATGCATATTGGATTTAAACACTCTTATGTCTTTAGTAATATAAAGCATATTGGAAATTTTCATGAAGCAACTTTTGTAAAAATATTTCTGAGACATCTTTGTTAAGCATTGATCCACAGTGCGCCGTCAGTGCCAGTGATAAGCAAGAAAGCCATTTCTATTGTAATATTGCCGGCTCTACGACTAATTTTGCTACCGAATAAAGGATTCGTGTAAAGTAGGGATACTCAACCTTTTTTTCTGCTGGGCCGCATACATATGTGAGCCATTTAATGCGGGCCGCATATGTATGTTAGTTATTTCACGCGGGCCGGAACATGAGAGTAAATGGTGGAGGGTAGGGGGAATGCTTTAAGAACAAGATAACATTGGTAATTTAAAATGTGGAAAATTGCTCAAAATATTAAAACTTCTGTGTGTGTGTTTTGCTTTTTTTAATTATTTTTTTTATTTTTGTCTCTAGCACTAAATTAGAAACATTTAAAAAACGTTACTTTACAATATCTGCATCAATAAACGGTTTCATGTGATTACCAAAAACATAGTAAACTTCATAGGATGTCTTTGTTACCGCTGTCATATTACCACTGACAAAACACTTTGTTGGTATTGCAAAGACTATTCGCGAAAGCCTACTTATCTCTTCTTGAAAGAGATTTTTTTAGAAAAAGTGTCATTGAATGCGATTCCTGTTCATTGGTATTTTTTAAATACATCACTTTCGTGACAAATCAAACAATTACTGATCCATGTCTGTTTTTCACTACAAAATAGTCACAACCTCCCAATTGTCTTAACAATATATATTTTCTTCGAATATTTTTCACTTGTAAAATATGAAAGATAGTTAAAAATTAGTTCCACCCATAAAATTGTCGCTACTCCACAGTTGTCTGTTAACAATAATCGTAACCGTTCCAAATAAAAAAAAGAATATCAATTCGTACCCACACGACATTGACAGCAAAAAGCAAATTCGATATATTTGATTTCTTGACAAAGAATTTCCCACCAAATTTTTAATACAATGTTCTTAAATGAGTAAATTTTTAGAGCAATGGGCTATGACTAAGCCATTTAAAAAGGCTCGAGGGCCACAGGCTGAGTGTCGCAGTGTTAAGAGTAGACATTCAATGGACAGTGGACCAACAAACTGTGCACTAACATTCTATTTTTCTTGTGCTATGCTATTTGGAGATCGGGACTTATTGTGATCTTTCAATAACTATTTTAAATTCAGCGTATTTATTCGATTTACAATAAGTTTCATTTTAAGAAATTCGCAAGAAATTTTGCTTGATTGATAGAACTATCTGCGGCCGCCCCTTGTTTTGTGGCTTGCGAGAGTACCTGCTGGGATTGGCCGTGTTTATACAATTATGTATACCAGGGGTCAGTAGCCTTTTAGCTCTGGCATGCTAAGCCAATCTACCAATAGGATTCAGCGTGCCGCTCACTAGGATACTTTTAAACAATTCTATTCTCACGATAATGCATGCGAAGTTAGAGAATGGAGATCAATAATATAGGTTTACAGTTTTGTTACACTATAATGTTGCATTATTTAAAGAAATTTCTTAACATAAAAACAAACATTAAATATAACTATTTCTTCAAGAAATATAAAAAAAATTAAATTGCCCATAAATTAAGTATTTTTTAAACATGTTTATTAAAACAGGAAATAAATAACATAACATATAAGTTTTCCCCTTCAATATAGTTAAATAAAAAATAAATAAGTATTTTAATTCGAGCCTTGTCCCTGCACCGCTATATTTCATATCGTAATATCAGGGGTATGATTTGTGACTTTCGGTTTGACACCATTCCAAAGATTCAGTTTCTAAACAATTTCTCTTTGCAGACTCTAAATATTTTTTCACACGAGGAAAGATTTTTCCCCTTCGATATGTAAAACCAAAAGCGGAATGTAGAGTACATGCAATTATCTCTTTTCAAACTGTTAAATCTCTCCAGTAATGAAATTTAATAATTTACAAAATAGCTGTAAATTTATCTATAGAGTTATTTATCTTTCAGATTTTTTCGTAACTCCGTAAATGTCCATATTTTTGAAGAAGTTTGTCAAATAAGATCCATTACGAATTTATCAACTTCCATCCATTCAAAATTGATTAACTTGTAGTGAAGTGCAGAGTGCCACGGGTAATGGAACCGCGTGCCATAGTCCTCTATACTGCAATTGCAAGCGGTTTTATTAATTCACTGAACTAATTTAAATAAGGCAGGGGGGTCAGTGAGTAAGAAATCAATAAGAGAGGCCAAAACATGCCACTATCCTTTCATTACAGCTACCGGTAGCCAGTTCAGTGCACGGTAAATACATAGTTGCTGGATAATGGAAAGAGCAAAAAGGGGAAAGAACAAGAGAGTTAAAGGAAAATCTCAAGGGAAAATTAAAGGAGGAGTGGTGATGCTCTGGAAATAGTGTGTGAGGCGGCGCAACAATTTGAAATACCTAGGGTGCCAGGGAGCTTGGAAACGGCCCTGGCTATTGACAACCAAACTCGTAATTTTAAACTTCATTCAATTGACGTGACATTTGAGCAGGAGTCTTGCTTTCCAAACTTCTTATTATGCGCAGGACCACACGCGGCTATCGCGTCCGGCATTTGATAACAAACGGACTTCATTACGAGTAACTACAGTGCTTGATATTTAATACGTCGTGTGTTGCAATGAACGATTTCATTTGACTGAATTTAACAGGAAAAACGAATTAATCCTCAAAAAATAGGATCGCAAAAAGAAAGAAATATTTTGCCGAGTACAAGAAAAGAACTAAGGAATAAGAATCTTATAGATTTCTTTAAATGAAAGTTGGATCGTCGAAAATCTGAAAATAGAAATTAAAGTTAGATAACCTCTGTTGAAAGATTCGAGATATGTTGGCGCATGCGCGCCAACATCAGGCGCGCTAATGCAAATATTCTTCTCTGCCCCACTGTATCGGTAGACGAGAGTTTTTCCCTGTAATACGAGTATATAAGCTGACGTGAGCAATAATAAAACTAATACTTTGAAGTTTACTATATTAAAATAATTATAACTCTGCTACCCTTGTTAATAGCTTATAGACATTGTGTGGTTAAATAAAAATAAAAAATGGAAGCAATGCGTAGCTGGTCCGTCAATTAAGAAAACAACTAAAATAAACAAGGTAAATGTTAAGCAGTAAGCTATATCTCCCGGCAATCGTTATTTTCTGAGATGGAAAACATCTGTGGCTAGATAGCTGATGTAAGAGCAAATAGTTCGGTTGTTTATGGGGCTAATTTGAAACTTTTCAACCTTCCAACGACACCATAGTTAAGTAAAGGAACTCACAACAATAGTTAGATAGCTTCCTTTAGCCATACAAACTGCGTCATGACGATGTTTCAAACGACATTGATTCGGTTGTATTTAAATAAATGTACATTATATTGCGCATGAGAAATAAGACATCCTCAAAAATTAAGCCTTAATGTGTTTTAAGAGGCAAAAATTATTTAAAGACCGGGGATTATTTTCAGGTAAGAACGTTACTTTTTTATTTAATACATCTATAAAATTAAAAAGCGAACACATTACCCAATCTTCTATGCTTTCATCTTTAAACTTAAAAGGTCTCTTCGTATGCAAAGCTT
Source organism: Trichonephila clavipes (assembly GCA_019973935.1). Lineage (NCBI taxonomy): Eukaryota > Metazoa > Arthropoda > Arachnida > Araneae > Nephilidae > Trichonephila > Trichonephila clavipes. Next base: position 51,170 of record BMAU01020412.1, read on the forward strand.
TTTCCAATTGACTCAGCTTGCATTTCTGTTGTTTTTGAGTGTCTAAGATGTTGAACATGTCTTCGAGCTCTCTCTTTCAAAGAAAATATGTTTATTATTATTAATATCTTTAGTCATGAAGAAAATCAAATAAGTTCAGCGTGTATCGAAGCTTACACTTTCATCATCTTCTAACAAATCATCGAAGTCGTGATCTGATTTCTCAGCCATTTTTCGAGCCTCGCTGCGGCTGATTGCCCATTCTTCCAAGCTTCTCAGTCGAAAGTGTTGGCTCACTCTCTACATTTCAGTCAAATCGAGAAACACAGTACAATTAGTCTTATTGTTATTTTGTTATCAAGAGACAATAATCATGGTGACTTATACAATGAAGATAAGAATAAATAATTCACAGAAGCAATTTTAAAAGAATCTTGGCATATGTACAAAAAAAAAAGAGAAAGAAATGGAATATAAGCGCATACCCATATAATATATACACTAGCTAGAAAAAGTCTGCGTTCCCTCATAAGAAATCATACAGCAAAGTTAAAATTTAATAAAAATATCATTTTTTTTCTAACAAAATTTCATGAATTTGTTAACAATTACTTAAATATTTAGCATGCAATAATTCATTAATTTTGAATTAAAACTACTTAGGATAACGGGAGTTTTGTAGCAAAACACACAAATAGTAAGCAGAAAAAGTCTGCGTTCACTATTTGAATATTCTTGATTCTTGGAATTTGTATCAACAGGCGTTGTAGGTTAACCGAGTTTTTGCATTCAGTTATCAAGTAAAATAGCTTAAGAAAATTGTGACTCAATAATTCGTACGTTTTTGTGAGATACGAAGCAACTCAAGGACATGGAAAATAAAAAGAAGGAAATTAGTATCAGTGAGAGTGAGAGAGAGAGAGAAATCATTGTGAAAATGTAGGAAAAGGGAAAAAGTTGTCGGGATATAGCCAGATCCGTTGGATGGCAATATTCATTTGTCCAGCATGTTATTTATAACTTTACAAGAGTTTGCACATCAAAACCTCATTTAAGTCGTCCATCGTAACTCACAATCAAAGAAAAACGAAGTTTGACTTCAATAGTGAAAAAAAATCCGTGTTTGACTGCAACTCATATAGCAACAGACATTCACGAAAAGTTTAACAAAAATATTTGGGAGAATATTGCAAGAAAAATCTTGAAAAAGGTCGGATACCGTAGCCGAGTGGTTCCTAGAAAACTTCATATTTCAATGACCAACCAGCTTAAGCGGATGGCTTTTGAAAAAGATCACATACATAAGCCTCTGAAGTTCTGGAGGGCTGTGATATTCTCTGATGAGGGCGATTTTTGCATCTTCGGCATAAAAGGTCGTAAATTAGTCTGGAGAAAACCTTGCACGGCGCTTCAAAAAGAGCATTTAGTACCAATGGTAAAGCACGGCAGTGGTGGAGTCATGGTGTGCGGGTGCAAGCAATGGTGTTGGAGTCCATAGAATCAATTATGAACAAATAAGATGACTTGGATGTCCTAAAAACATTTTAAAGGTAAGTGCCACCAAACTTGGCTTAGGATAATCGTTTTATTTCCAACACGACAACGATTCTAAGCACACCGCTGAGAGTATGAAGCTTTGACTCTTGTATAATGTCCCAAATCAATTGCACATGGCCCCGCAGTCATCTGATCTGAATCCTACAGAACACCTATGAGATTTGCTGGAATATAGGATTCGCCACCACAATGTATCTAGCAAGGATATGCTGAAGAGTGTTGTTAAGGACCAATGGGAGAAGATAAGCGCAGAAGAAAGCACCAGATCTGTTAGTTTAATGCTGAAACGACTTCAGGGGGCTTTCAAGTGATGAGGTTATCCCAACCAGCTACTAAATAGCTCATTATTCCTATTTTAAATAATTTTTATAGCTACTACAGTGGTTCTCAAACTTTCACTACTGGCGACCCAATTTTCAATCATAATTTTTATCGCCCCCTAAAATAATAATGTATTGGATGCAATAATAATGCACTTTAGCTCTAAAGCTACAATACGATCATAATTATAAACCGTACAAATTAACAAGATAAGTATTAAATTTTGTATATGTTACTTTTAAGTAATATTTTTTTTTTTACTTTTTAGTTCGAGTCACTATAAAAGCGTGTTTTTTAGTTTGTTTTAAAACTATAATTTATTTTATAGTTATTTTTACTATACACGATAAAAATCACAATTCTAGTGAATAATTTAATTAAGAGAAAATATACTTACCTACTTTCAAGGACTTTTCTATTTTTCTTAGAAAATTTGAGAAAAAATCCAATAAAACTAAAGAAAATGTTCCAAATGTGCGTGTTCTTAATAAAGGACATAAATCACAGACACTTTTCGCTAACAACACAGGGACGTTATTTTCCAGCAAAACTGTCATATTTTGTTCACGTTTTTGTAGTTTTGCTGTTGTCTGATTATCTACAAACAGCATTTTGAACTTTTTCTTCCTTGTGTTTTTTTGACAAGGCGAAGTGCTACATTATGGCTTCATAGTTTTCTTCATAGAGATCTTTAGGCAGCATTTGAAAATTTCAAATCTACTCAAACGTTTCATGTCTAACGCTTTTTTGATATTTACTTTCACTATATATATATATATATATATATATCTTGATGAATATGCATTATTTCAGTAGGTTCTTCAATTGCTTGATCAGTTTCAACTTCCTTCAAAAGGAATCACAGATGCCCATTTTTTTTTATATTCTGCTTATTTACATTTATAAAGTATAATAAGTCGTACAACACAGCAATCAAAACTACAAAATTGTTCATGGGGAAAGTGTAGCATGTTCTAAAAAATAATTCTGTAAAACGTTTTCCATTATGCATTATATGTTTCAGAATACTCATGCTTATCCATATATCATAAAACCTTTCACATGGAAAAAGATGAAACAGAAATATATTATATATATTTACAACTTCCCTAAAAAAAGATGGAGATAACCATACCAGTGAATTCGAAGGTCAGCTAAAGTAATATTTTAGGTTAAAAGAAACATAATAAAAAAATCTCTTATCGTTTGATATCGTTAAAAGAAACGTAAAAAAATCTCTTATCGTTTGATATCGTTAAAAGAAACGTAAAAAAAAAATCTCTCATCGTTCTCATATTGTCCGCAAAGCAAACAAAATATATTTTTTTAATTTGGTTATAGGATCAAAGATGGCTAATGAGCGTTTGAAGCGGAATCTTTTATTTTTGATGATCACCAGATGATAAAAATAAATTATATCAGTGTAAATGTGTATTTTTTTATTATGTCAGAAAGCATTTTGTTTTACTTCATTCCAAAAAATTATTTTTTAAAACCTTTTATTTTCAATATGCTCGCGCCCTACAGTTTGAGAAACACTGAGTTACTACTAAAACAATGAACTCAGACTTTTTCTACTGGATTTTCATTAGTATCACTACAAACCTGTCTTTATTTTAAAATCTATGAAGGCAAACCAAATTTACTTTTATTATTCTGAATACTTAAAATGAACTAAAAATATAATTAAAATTTTTTTTAAATTCCAGTTTTTAATTATTTTTTTTGTTCATGTAAACAATAGTACGTGAACGCAGACTTTTTCTAGCTAGTGTATATGCAAGTACATATACATACATTTAATTGGGCATTTGGTATTGGTCCTTTTTTTATAGTATCTTTATAGCATTATAGTATAATTCCATGATTATTGCGACAAACTTTAAGAGAAAGTAGGTGAGATATCACACGGATTCAGACGCATAACAACGCATGGTCGGAAACGTCATGAGAAATTAGAATAACAGGTTCAAGAAATGAAGAGACACAAGAATGGGAACTTCAGAAATATTTATTGGTTAAAGCTGGGTCACACTGAATGAGTGAATGAATATTAATGTCGCAATGTTCAGCTACACGAGGTCTTTTGGTGACGGACCACGTAATTTTGAACCATGTCTAAGTGACGTGGACGACACCTGAGCTGGCACTCCCCTCTCCTTACTACCACACCACACCAATGGGAGGATGTTTGAGCTCTCGACAGATTTAACGTGCATCTCTACCCTACACGGCAGGTCTTTAGTGGTACTGGGCTCGAACTCGTGACAAGGACAGCTACGATCCGATACCTTGATCCCTCCGCTACTGCTGAGAGAGTTCGTGTCCTACCCTCACTAAACTTATTATCTTTTAATGATCCACAATTCATACAAATTATTACCTACGGGGCATCTCTCTGTGAGTACTCGCAATAAAATCTTTCTGCAGCTTATGAATTTCCCTTCTGCCAATCCATAAATCAGGTGCCTATTTTCTAATTCAGCATTCATAAAACGTTCCATGGTTTCTTTGCGGGCGATGACAACTCAAATAACTGCGGTAATGTAGGTTCTCCGATGCTCTTGTGAACAACGCCACCTATCGCCGAACAGAGATGTGTCCGACCATGGGTTGCTACGCATATCTCAATCCTTTTGATGTCTCCTACTACTCCCATAATGTTTATCCCAATAATCCAGAAACATCCTGTATAATCTGTAGTATTTTTTTCATCTTATTCTTACATTGCAGTTCAAAAGTGTAAACAAATTGAAGAGAAAGTTTGCTGGCCGTAAGACTAGGTTTAAACCAACGATCGTAATTCTTAAGGCTAAGAGTTTGTTATTATGCTACTGTGGCTATTTTATTTGTGGCCTATACTGTCTTTTTATAATTGCTTTACTTCTTTAGATATATGGCAATTTAGTAATAGTATAGGGGTTTTCAACACATAAAGGGAAAGCCGAAATTACATTAAATTTACACTATATAATCATAAATTTGTTGAAATGTTTACGGCATAAAGAACAGGGAGCCCCGAACATAGGATATAAGAGACATAGAGGGAGGGAAGGAGCCAACGAAAAATGATCATTGTATTGCATCAGCAATTTTTGCAGCCAGTTGAATGCATGAAATTAACCTCGCAGAAGTTGTAGAATTAGTAATATTTTTAACCAAACAGATTAGAAAATTTCAAAATGCTTTTTCAAACTGGAATTATTTTTATTAGAGCAATGGAGCATGTAACGTTTCACATCTTCAATAGATCCACAAGGACAATTAAAATTAGTTTTAGTTTTTAGCCTGTGTAAATATAGCAGAAATGTGCACCATGATTTCTACTGGAAGCTGATGTTTGCTGGAGTGGAAGTCCTCTCGAGAAACATGTAAGCATAGCTCTACGCTCTTAGAGGGTGAGCACGGGCTTCAGGGGGAGTTCTTTTAACGGGGTCACACAAGGTCCTACAAAAGCTATTGGAAAAAGACCTCGTACTTTTGAATCATGTCACACTTCCTCCCCTAACTTCCACACCACACCACGGGAGAAAGTTTGAACCTCGACATACTTAACGTACTTCGTCCCCTCTTCAAGATAGGTCTTCAACGGCACTAACTTTGGTGGGGGGAGAGAGTCAAAGTATGAAATTAACCAACAAAGTGAGATAAAAATTGAGAAATTTTTCGGGATAATTAAGATTGTCTAGAAATATCACATTTGGATAACTGGAATACTATTTTAGAAAATAGTTAAATTTTTTAATATTGTGGAAATAAAATTGTAAAAATCTCTTAGGAACCAAGATTGCAGATTTAAACGAGTTTTAGGGCTAGCCAACCTTCCCGTGTAGTTTGTCTATACAAAGTGCTAAGGGGAGAGGAAAGAATAATATTAGGAGAAATTTAAATATTACAAATACCATCACTATACTAATAAAATATAACGATAAAATTATAGCCTACTAATATTCACAGTAGAGATTTAAAGTCGATGCAAAATTTAAATAGTAAGACTTACTTCGTGAGTGTATCAACTAGTTATGTTTCCCGCCAAATACAACAGAGGAATATCAGTACCGCATAAAGTTAAAAATTATGATAGAATAACATAAAGTATATATATATATATATATATATATATATATATATATGCACGCTTAAAAAACCATAAATAGATATTGATGTAAATATTTGTGGAAAATAAATGAATACAAGAAATATTTAAATAACAATATTATTAATTTATTAAACATGTGACGCCATCTATTGAATAATTGTATAATTAGTTAAAATACTAGTATTAAAACATAATGTAAATAATAGTTATTAATGCATATTGTATATCACTGAGAACTATTAGAAATATAATTGTAAAGGAAGTTACTAGGATATCCATGTTCAATACATTGTTTAATAAAGTTATTAAGATTTAAATAAATATTAGCTTTATCTCTAACTAATACATTATTACGATGAATATAGTTAAAAATAATATTTCTATATATTGATATAGATAAATTTGAATTCAGTATATATATATATATATATATATATATATATATATATATATATATATATATATATAATAAATGAAAATAGAGTGAACTCTTTACTATCGCGTAAGGATTTGTGAGTAAATAAGCCTATTTAAAGGTGGAGCGAGTGCTGACGAAGGAGAACATGACAACATCCAGTGGGTTTCGGTGGTGAAATATCTGGGCCTACACATAGATAACCGCTTAACTTTCAAAAGCCACATTGACTATCTAGCAGAGAAATTCTGGGGTAGAATTCATTTAGCCATCTCCCTCATTGGGAGAAGGTCTCCTCTATCCCTGGAAAATAAAGTTATTTTATACAAGCAGATTCTGCGCCCAGTTATTACTTATGGTTCGCCCGTATGGGGAGCCGCAGCCGCCACCCTCATGAAAAAGATTCAAGTAATCCAAAACAAAATACTCCGCGTCATGAAGAACGCACCTTGGTACGTCCGAAATGACGTGATACACAACGATCTACATATGGAGCCTATTTCTAATTACATCACTAGACTCTCTAAAAATGTCTTTAAATCTATAGAATCTCATGACAATCCAATTATCAAAGCACAAACACTGTTTACGTATCCTCATCCTAAAATTAAATATGCATACTCTTCAACGAAATGGAGAAACCCGCTCCGCCCCCCCATAACACAACAAAAAACACTCTTTTCACACACTTAACAACATAATTTAGCTGCACTGCACTGCATCATTCCCTCTGGGTTCTGAGGTGAACTTTCACCGACTTGATTCACAGCCTTCGGCCGTCCCGTCTTCCTTCCTGCGTTCTTCCCCTCCCCTCCCCGGCGCTCTGCTTCGTTAGAGCGTTCGTGCTTTGAGGTACGTCCTCCCTCCCCGTTTTTTGTGGGAGTTTTCGTCATTTGTTTAATCTTCATATCATGGTTTATCTTTCTCTCCCATCCTTCTGGGAATAGGCGCCTGCGATCATCTAATTTTAGTTAGACGAAGGAGAACGCATACTTGAAAAGGCTTAGCTGGTGATCCTCGCCGAATTGTTGTCTATTGTTCTACTCGGTTGCGCGTCAAAGGGCCGCCATATTCGATTTTATGTGATTGAAGCAAAATAAAGACGTTATAATAGAGATGATGCCCTCCTTATTTTACCAGCAAACCTGGGGCCTGACATATATGTATATGCATATATATATATATATAGTCGTCCATTATATATATATATATAGTCGTCCGTTATATATATATATATATATATATATATATATATATATATATATATATATATATATATATATATATATATATATATATATATATAAAAGTCGTCCGTTCGGGCCCAGAGTTCGGATTTTTATAAAGGGTGTTATTTTTAGAGGTATAGAACTTTAAATTGCAATAAAACAACGATGTATTATTCGATTGACATGAATTTTTTTTATTCGAAAGATAATCTTGTGGCATTACATTTTAAATATGATTTCTGGCTTAGGACTGCCACGGCTGGCTCGGATGTTGTCCAATCTGGACGTCCAATTTTCGATGACTTTTTCCAACATTTGTGGCCGTATATCTGCAATAACACGGTGAATGTTGTCTTCCAAATGGTCAAGCGTTTGTGGCTTATCCGCATAAACCAATGACTTTACATAGCCCTACAGAAAATAGTCTAGAGGTGTTAAATCACAAGATCTTGGAGGCCAATTCACAGGTCCAAAACGTGAAATTAGGCGGTCACCTAACGTGTCTTTCAATAAATCGATTGTGGCACGAGCTGTGTGACATTTTGCGCCGTCTTGTTGGAACCACAGCTCCTGGACATCATGATTGTTCAATTCAGGAATGAAAAAGTTAGTAATCATGGCTCTATACCGATCACCATTGACTGTAACGTTGTGGCCTTCATCGTTTTTGAAAAAGGATTCCACCAGCCCATAAAGCGCACCAAACAGTCAGTTTTTCTGGATGTAACGGTGTTTCGACATACACTTGTGGATTAGCTTCACTCCAAATGCGGCAGTTTTGTTTGTTGACGTAGCCATTCAACCAGAAGTGCGCTTCATTGCTAAACAAAATTGTTGGAAAAAGTCATCGAAAATTGGACGTCCAGATAGGACTACATCCGAGCCAGACGTGGCAGTCATATGCCAGAAATCATATTTAAAATGTAATGCCACAAGATTATCCTTCGAATAAAAAAAATTCATGTCAATCGAATTACATCGTTGTTTTATTGCAATTTAAATTTCTATACCTCTAAAAAAACACCCTATATATTCGGAACGTACTCGACGAGACCTTTCCGAAAATGCACGATTCTTTCTGATCGGTCTCATAGTTCGGGACTTAAAGGCCGCGTAAGATTTTTAACAAAACCGGAAATTTTTTAAAAGTCCCGTCGTTTGACAGCGTTTCTTTTTTGAAAGATTATAATTAGATATTCAATTTTATCAAATTAAATAGGAATTTAATCAATTTCAACCAAATTAAAAATTTTGGAAAATATAATCAAAGTGTGTTGTTAGATTACTATTAGTGCAAATTGAATTTAAACAAACCTGAAAATAGTTTTGTGATTGCTTCAGTGATTTTAATATAATTTCGTTTATATCAGAACAATTCGAAAATTATATCATGACAATCGTAACTCAATGTTACGCATTTCGTTCAACTTACCCACTCGATCAAATCTTTGTCAGTAAATTTGTCAATAGTTTTCTTTTTCGTTATTCTTCTTTTCCATTCTATTGCTGTTGAATTCGGATGCTCCAATACGTAATAAATTCTAGACAAAGTCATCAAGTCTTTCTAAAAGGAATTTTAAAGTACATTAAACGATTTCAGAATTGTATAAAATATATTATTACGTAAATTATTTGCATTTTTTGTGCTCATTGATTGCTCATTCCACTCTAGTCCCTTTTCTTTCTTCTTTTTTTTTAAAAAAAATTTTTTTCAAGGTATGTGACTACCTCCGGAGCACTTATTTTGAATTATATAAATTTTCAACTAAATAAACATTCTTTTTATTTGAAATAAGGCCTAAAATTGCGAATTCAAATACAATTTCCACAAAATTAAAAATAATTTTGGATATATTAGAAATTTTGAGTGAAATTTTAGTGAAAAATTGCAGTTACGGTAACCCTGGTATTGAAACTTCTAATTAATACATTTTCGAATAATATTTATATTCATAAATAGCATCATAAGATTTGTAATACTTTTGAAAGTTTTTAAAAAATGTCAATTTTTATGTAAGAGCCCATTTTTTAACACGTTTTTTCACAAGTTTCACTAGTATGTAATGGAATCTTTAAACTCGATTTTTACCTGCTTTAAAAGGTCAGATTAATTCGAAATTTCGCACTTGTCAAAGACCCATGACAATAGAATAATTTCATAATTTTGGTTCATTGTCCTGATCAGGATTTTAATAATTAACGATTTTAAGGATTTACAAGATTTGACGACTAATTCATTACATCGTTTCTCGATTAGGCGACTAATTCATTATATCGTTTCTAGATTTGGTGACTAATTGCATTAACCATTTTCAGATTTGGCGAAAAATGGTAGGATGGGTAGGTGTATAGTTTTTCTGAAAATGGAAAAAAAATGAAAGACTCGTGCATGTGGATAAAAATAATTTACGTTCTAAAACTACTAAATATTTTTTACTTTTATAAAGTAATACGTTTAGAAGGGAAGATACGAATTAACATTATAGAAATACGTTTAAAAAATGACAAATTTATGTTCTAACTGCTAAATATTTTTTTTTATTTTGATAAAGCAATATGTTTTGAAGTGATGATAAGAATTAACATTATAGCAATGCGTTTAAAAGGTGATAATACGATTGACATTAAATATTTCTTCTTCACACACTTTTATTATTTATACCTGTATCTATAGAGACGGAATCTTTGAAATATAACGGACTTATCCGAGGTCCCGTTAATGGAGAGAATAAATACCCTTCAGATCCATTAATTGATATCCATCGAAGAGCAAGACGAATTCCAGCAGCCACAAAATTCTCGCACCAAATATCAAACTCAAGGATAAATTCAACAAAGAATAAATGATAGTCTTAAATACAGGCTTTTATTGTATATCGAACTAAAAAAATGAAAAATAAATTATAGTTTGAAAAAACAACAACTAAAAAACAACCTTTTACAGTGAATCGAACTAAACAGTGAAAAAAAATTCTTAATATAAGAATAAAATGATTAACGAGAAAACTAATGTCATTGTAGTTAAAGCGTGGGGTACTTTGTACTACATCTTTACACTAACTCAGCATTTCGGAATAGAACTATTGTAGTAAGAAATTATAACAATTAATATAGAGCACCCCACGCTTTTACCACAATGACATTAATTTTCTCGTTAATCATTTTATTCTTATATTAAGAATTTTTTTTCACTGTTTAGTTCGATTTACACACATACACACTATAAAAGCGTGTTTTTTAGTTTTTTTTCAAACGATAATTTATTTACAAAAAAAAAACTAATGTTATTTTCTCACAAAAAGTGCAATAAAATACGCAAATATATATACAGACATTAGAGTATAGTCTATAAAACAGATAAAACTAAATAAAACATTTTTTTCTGAACATTTCAATTCAATATCTTATAAAGAAATTATGTAGTGAACTTTACCGTGAAGCAAAAAATTGAAAAACATAGTTTCTCAGAAAAAGGCATTTAAAGATTTTATTACAACATGAAACATTTTCTACTAATTGTACATTTTTTAAACCCACCATACTTATAGCTCCCGCTCTCTTTAGCTTCATGTTTTATTAATTCGGAATTTTTTTACCCTTTTGCTGTTTTCTGAAGAGTTTTATAGACTATAACAATTGTCGTTTTTAGTGAAATTGTGATGAAAAATTGCAGCTACGAACTTTTACACAAAATTCTAATAAATGAATTCAAATAATATTTATACAGTACATAAATAACATCTTTATATGTGTTAGGAATTAAAAGATTACTTTTCGAAAATTTTTAAGCATGCCAAATTTTATGCAAAAACTGGATTTTCTAAAAAACAAGTAATATGAAAAAAATTTAGGTCAATTCCTACATAGATCAAAGAAAAATTTTATTTTAGCTACTTTTTATTAAATAGTTACAATTAATATAAATATGTATATACATAGGACAGAATTACAACATTAAGTGGTAATTCATTTTTATTAATTATCATTAAAGTATTGTATTGTCATCCAAAACAATCGTGTATATAAAATTTCAGTTCAACTGAATGCTTTAAAACGTGAGAAAAAAAACACCTTTTCAAGTTTTGACACAAGTCGCCAAAATTGTCGCTAAGGTCGCCAACGTGGCTATATTTGTAATTCTTTAAATAATTAGTTTTAATCAATTGATTTTTATTAATTATAGTTAAATTATTGTATTGTCATCCAAAATAATCATGTATATAATATTTCAGCTCAATTGAGCGCTTTAAAATGTATTTTATTAACGATTGAAAATTCCACCGGGATAAATAAACAAATAAATAACTATATAGAGAGTGTTAATTAATAGTATGAATTGAAAAATTAACGATTTTTTCCCATAAAAAAGCAATGAAGTACATAAATATACGCACAGCAATTATATTTTGATCCATAACACAGATAGAACTAAATAAAACATGTTCCGAAAATTTCAATACAATATCTTAAAAATAATTTGTGTAGGGATCTGCTTCCGGTTTTGTGAACTCCTTTTCCGGTTTACTAATTATGCTATAACTTTATTTCTAAATACTGTGGAAACGAAAATAGATTGTTTTTGGAATCTTAAATGTATGGGCTGTAAAATAAAAACATAAAAGAAATTTTGAAAATTTTCACCAAAACGACGAATTTTAGGTAGTCACATATCTTAAGAGAATGAATGCCATGTGAAGTATTGAATTTTATAGTTTTTTTTTAAATCTACGACTATATATAGGATATCAGGGGTAGACCACCTGTGGCCTGCAAAAAGTTTTTATGTGGCCCACCGAGACAGTCAGAAAACCCGCTTTGAACCGAGATTTCTTTCCCATGCGCGATTCAAGATTCGTCTTTTATTTTTCACATTTAGTAGAATTAAGTACATGAATGTGTTTATACTAAGCAATCACCTGCAGAGCTTGGAGGAGGAACTGCAACTTGAACGTTTTCACTTGATGTCAGATCGCAATGTGAAGTAAAAGTTTAATGCTATGACATGGACTTTTAAAAACGCTTGTCAGCTGAAAACTGCCCATGTATGAAAAATTTTTCTGGGAGGTTGCTCTCTATATTTTAGTCAATATATATTTGTAAGCAAAGTTTTTCTTGCCTGAAGGTTAACAATAGTAAATATAGAGGCAAATTGGCTGACAAACTTGCAGGTTGTGATGAGAATTTCAACGAGCAACCAGGGACGTCTTAAGACTTCTTGAGGCCCTGGGCCCCTACGCAAAAGTAGGTTCCATCTATGACCCTTAAAAGTAGCATACGTTGTCAAATACTCGTACGAATAATAATCCGAAACAAATAAATGTGCATGACTTACAATCGCACATACCGGCTCAGCCGACTGCCATTTTCTGATTGAATGAGTAATGATGGTGTATAGTGGTAGGCCTAGGCTTATACATGGACAATGATCATCACATGTAGCTTGTTGACATATTGTACGATATTCTCAGTTTTTCGGAAAATACAACCAGAAAAAACATTTGACAATTGAAATTATTCGAATCATGATCATATTGCTTAGTCGAAAACGAGACGAGACCCCCCATTGTTGTCAACGTGCTGAACCTGGTCTTAGTTGTCCCGTGTTTTTAGACGTCCTTGTTAGCAACCTTCCTCCTGATTTTAAGAAAATAAAGAAAAGTATGAAAGGGTACATTTGCCTCATAACACTGATTCTAAAATTAAATGTGCTTGCAGATGTAGAACAATATGAAATTAGCACAATAAATAATTTGGATAAAACTAGCTTTATTTCACTTATATTTATTATTTTTTATAATGAATGTGCAATCATTTTAAAAATGTGTGGCACTTCAATATCCTCCTTTCCCACAATGTTGCCCGCGAGCCAAAACCAAAAGCCCATTTTTGCTGCATGTTGGGGAAGTGGTCCCTATGTGTTTTCGTCTCAGGAAACCAGACGAGGATGTTGACACAACTCTTTTATTTTCACACTCGGTTGCTCAGGGAGTATGTCGGAACACTTACGATGGGCACCGTTTCTGCGCTCTCGCTCTTCTGATCTCCCACACACACTCTGAAAACTCTTAATTCGCGTTTCGCTTAATACACTTAATCACCGCCGCGCGGCGCCCACTTCGCATGCTCGAACATACCCCTCGGCCTTGCAATATTAATATTCAACAATAGCAATACAGTTTCACAATTCACAACAAGTTTCACAAAAGTTACACAATTTTGTTTTCAAAATTACTATATATATAAAAGGTACTATAAATTTTCAGTAAAAAAAAAGAAGTTAAAATTACAATAGCACAATTTAAAGATAAACACATAATTTCTTAAATGGAAATTAACCTTAATTATTTACATCTATAGGTAGAATACAGATCTTAGTTATGGGCCTCTTAAATTCTCCGGTCTTTGTTTTAATTCTGACTGTTCTCACTTTACCATCAGAACCATGATAGACCTCAACGACGCGCCCTAAAAGCCAGCTGCAAACTGGTGTAAAATCCTCCTTTACAATTACCATTGTACCACACATTACATTGTCCTTCTCGATCATCCACTTTCCTCTCTGTTGGAGAGTATTCAGATAATCGGTACTCCATTTTTTCCAAACTACCTGAATTACCTTTGTTGTTTTCTGCCAACGGCTTAATCTATTGTCACTAATATTAATTACTAGGGGGCTCAAGAATAGAATTAATTGATCTACCTATCAAGAAATGTGCAGTTAATACCTCAAAGTTATCAAAATCATTGGATATTGGTGTAAGGGGTCTGGAATTTAAAATTCCTTCTACCTGGATAATCACTGTTTCAAACTCCTCGTAGGTGAGTCGGGATCTTCCCAGTGCTCGTTTGAGGTGACTTTATGCCCGCCTCCCAAAGACCTCCCATATGTGGGGCCCTTGGTGGAATAAAATTTCATTCAATACCTTCCTCAGTGAAATACGCCGCCAGATTTTGATCTGGAAAGTTAAGGGTCTTATAAAATACCTTTAGTTGAGAATTCGCACCAACAAAATTTGTTGCATTATCCGTAAAAATTTTGGAACATTTTCCTCGCCTAGACATGAATCTCTTAAGGGTCGCAATTATTGCATCCGAAGTCAAATCGGAAAGAATTTCTAGGTGAATGGCACGAGTCACAAAGCAAATGCAAACACAAACATAAATTTTATTCAAAACGCCCTTTCTCTGGTGTTTGTAAGTTACAAAATATGGACCTCCCAAATCTAGTCCAGTTATACTGAATAGAGGGGCCATATTTACTTTTTCATATGGAAGATTGCCCAATATTTGAGAAGAGGGAATTGGTTTACACTTGAAACACACCACACAAGTATGAACCGTTTTCCTAGCTAGGTTTCTACCTCCTAAAGCCCAAAATCTCAATCTTACTGCATTCAGCAGTCCTTGTGGACCAACGTGAAATAATTTCTTATGCAAAGTTATGAAATATATTTTACTCAATTTAGAATTTTTAGCCCGTATAGCTGGAGGCTTTTGGCTGTAGGGTATGGAAGCTTTTTCCAGCCTTCCACCAACTCTCAGGATTCCTTTATCATCTTGGAATATGTTCAAAGATTTAAGATTACCTGACGGGTCACTTAAGTTAATGCCACTCTGGTCCTGTTTAATAAGCCAGGTTTCTGCATCATTTACCTCACTTGTAGTTAAAGGTCCCCTCTTTTTCCCCTTGGATCTGTAATTTTCAATAAATCTATAAATATAAGAAACAATATGTATTATTTTAAAATAATTATTAGAAAGGTCCATAAGATGGTTGAAAAAGTCAAAGTTCTTGGAATTCAGCAATGAAGTCTCCAGAGCTCTCTCAGACACCCTTAGTTCGCAGTCAAAGTCATCTCTCTGGGTTGGTTCTGCAATGACAGTAGTTGAATAAGTACTCTGTAGAAGCTCAGGACCATGCCACCATAGAGAGTCGTCACGAAGCTCCTCAGGAAGAAGTCCTCTAGACAGCACATCTGCAGGATTCTGTTCTGATGCAATGTGATGCCACTGGTTACGGGAACTTAGTTGATGAATCTTAGACACTCGATTAGCCACGAACGTCTTCAATTCTCTTGATTCTCGATGTATCCATGAAATCACAATAGTCGAATCCGACCAAAAATGTACAGTTGTAATATGAAGATTCAATGCCTCCTTCACCTTCTTCATCAATTTAGCGGCCAGAACTGCCCCACACAGTTCAAGTCTTGGAATGGAAATGTGCTTCAGAGGCGACACTCGGCTTTTACTCGTTACGAGACACACTTTGACTTCTCCAAGGGCAGATATAGACTTGAGATAAATGGTTGAACCATACGCCTTTTCCGATGCGTCGCTAAATGCATGTAACTCAATGC
The DNA here is from genome assembly GCA_019973935.1 of Trichonephila clavipes. NCBI lineage: Eukaryota > Metazoa > Arthropoda > Arachnida > Araneae > Nephilidae > Trichonephila > Trichonephila clavipes. The sequence continues at coordinate 67,130 of BMAU01020412.1, forward strand.
TCTCCGCTCTATGAATCACAATACATCTGTCAATAGAGATGTTATTCACGGCTTCCAAAGAGTCGATAAATCGAGGCCACTCCTTTTCTTCTTTAAAAGGAAGTTCATCACTCCATCCCAATTCCAGCAACCACAATCTTTACATAAATATCTTTGCCCAAGTTATGATCGGTCCGAGGAGACCCAAAGGGTCAAAGATTCTTGCAATAGTAGACAAAACCATTCTTTTGGTGAATGAAGTTAGCCTTTGTTGCTCTATTCTAAAAAGAAAACAGTCTAACTTAGGATTCCAAATTATTCCTAGCGCTTTAGTCTCATCAGACTCCAAGAAAGCATACTCTTGTAGATTGGAAGTTATCTCGGGTAAATTTCCACACCACTTATGAAGATGCATCCCTGCGGTCTTGAACATTTCTATTAATTGATGCTGCAATTCGATTACCTCTTCTATACTCTCGGATCCCGATAGTATGTCATCCATGTAGCAGTCACTCAGCACCACAGGAGCTGCTAAAGGAAAATTATTAGTTTCATCCATCGCTAACTGTTTCAAAGTTCTCGTGGCTAGATAAGGTGCGCTAACTGTGCCGTAGGTTACTGTAGTGAACTCGTATGTTTTTATTGGCTCTCCTATGCCCTTCTTCCACAGAATTTTTTGCAAACACGTTTGCTCCGGATGTATGTTTATCATGCGAAACATTTTCTCTATATCCATAGTAAAGGCATACTTGTGCTTTCGGAAGCGAACCATAATGGAAAAAAGTCTTCTTGGACCAGCCCGCCATTAAATTGAATTGAATTTAGAGATTTCCCACTCGTGGAATGGACTTGATGCATTAAAAACAGCTCTCAATTTAGTTGTAGACTTTTCGGGGCGATAAACACCATGATGTGGCATGTAAAATGAAACTCCAGATCCATCCGCCTTGATTTCCCTCATGTGGTCCAAATCCTCATATTCCTGTAAAAATTTCTCATACAGGGACAAATATTCTTTATCTATACTTAGTCGTTTCCACAAGGAGTTTAATCTCTGAATCGCGGTTTGTCTGGATTCACCAAGACATGAAGGATTTTCTTTTAATGGCATTGCCACCGTATATCTTCCCTGGTCATCTCTCGAATGAGTGTTTTTTAAAATTGTTTTCACAAATATCTAATTCACTGGTTTTAACAGAATCGATTTCTACATTTTCGATTTCCCAAAACTTCTTAATTGAATGCTCTAGATTATCCGCAGCCTGAATAAACCCACAATGTTCTTTTCCCTGCGCGTCTGAAGAAGTAGATCCGGAAACGATAAATCCGAAAACAGTGTTTTGAAAAATTACATTTGAACCCTCCGTCTTGAACTGTCCGGGTAACATTAATTCATAAAATACTTCTGCACCTAATAGCATTTGCACGCGCTCTGGAATATTGAAATTTTTGTCAGCTAATTTAAGATTGGGAATATTATTCAGATTAAAATCGATTTTCGTTGTTGGAACAAGATCTTCCGTTATTGTTGGTACCAAAAAAAAGTCTAATGTTTTAATGTAACTCCCTTCTTTATTGCTAATAGATACTGAAACACGCGAATCTATTGGAATTACTGTTTTGTTTAGTCCCGAAACCGAAACATTATTCTTGTATTTTTTCAATCCAATTAAGTCGCATAAGTTCCTCATTAAAAAGTTAGATGTAGATCCGCTGTATAAAATTGCTTTGATTGGGAATAAACCATTTTCACATTTTATATAACAAATTGCTGAGCTTAGCAAAACACATTTTTTTCTGTTTATACTCGTTGCGGTTAGTAAGTTATGATTTTCTACTCGCGACTCGAAGACTGGCGCTGATGTGTTAAAAGGTTCAAAGGTGGAATTCGTTACTTCCTGGTTTTGGGATGCATAATGTATCGTTTTATGATGTCTCTTTTGACACTCAGAGCAAACAAATCTCGATTTACAGTCTTTCGCTCTATGAGATGTAGAAAGGCAATTAAAGCAAAGGTTATTAGTTTTAATCAGATCAATTCTCTTATTTATGGGAAGTTTTAAATACACTGCACACTTATACACTGCTGGACAATTGCTAAGGACGGATAACACTATCATCCATAGCAACCACAAAATGAAAGGAAGCAAAATGTGGAAAATTAGAATAAGTGCGGGATATTAGTAAGAAGAGAAGTATGAGTATGCAATTTTTTTTCCACGTCTGTTCATCACGTGATAGCGTTCATAAGAGCTTTAAAGGTTTTGACGCGTGTGGACAGATGTTGTTTTAAGTCAAAGTTTTACAGGAAAGATTTAATAGACGAACTTAAAATTTTTGGCATGTCTTCCCGACATCACATAGATGATTTTATGCATGGCCGAATTATTGGAAAGATCGAAGAAGGATCGAAAAATAACAGATGTTGCCAGGGAGTTCGACATCGCTCACAACGTTGTTTCACGGCTGTGGAAGTCATTTAAAACTACTGGAATGTGTAGTAGACGGCACGGGGGAGGTCGTGTTAGAAGTACGACGCCTGTAGAAGACATATATTGTCCTATCAGCAAAAAGGAACAGGCGCACCACAGCTCAGCAGGTGACAAATCAGTTTCTTGCTGCCTCAGGAAAGCAGATCTCCCGAAAAACTGTTTCCAGACGTTTGAGGGGAGGAGGACTATACGCACGCAGACCTGTTGTGTGTGTCCCATTGACCAGACAGCACCGTACTGCCCGTTTGCAATGGTGTCGTGAGCATCACAATTGGACTGAACAGGACTGGGCATGCGTACTATTCTCAGATGAGAGTAGGTTCAGTCTGTCATCGGATTGTAGACGCCAACTGATCTGGCGCGAGAGTGGTACTGCTTATCGTCCAGAAAATATCCAGGAAAAGGACCGATATCCAACATGCAGTATCATGGTGTGGGCCGGCATCATGATCAATGGCCGCACGCGCCTACATGTGGTTGCGAATGGGACTATGACAGGCCAACGATACATTGATGAAGTCGTACTTCCTCATGTTCGTCTTTTCCGTGGTGCTGTCGGTGATAAATTTGTTTTTATGGATGACAACGCAACATGTCATCGAACACTCGCTGTTCAGGATTGTATAGACAACGAGGGTATTCAACATCTCGTATGGCCAGCGCATTCTCCAGATCTAAACCCCATTGAAAATGTGTGGAATGCTTTGGGGAGGCAAGTTGCTGGTCGAAACTATCCTCCAACAAACAAGAACACCCTCATCCGTGCACTCACAGAGGAATGGGATAAATTGCCTCAACAGCTGCTGGATAATGTTGTGCAAAGTATGGTACGACGTGTGGAATGTTGCATCACACTCCACGGTGGACATATCCCGTACTGATACCTTTCTTTAAGGTGCCTGCTGACTTTTAGATGCATTGTTCCATTTCTCTCTACGCAGATCAAATGAACTTTTTTTTTCTTTCAGATGTTTCACAGCTTTTGTACTTTCCAGAACAATAAATATTCTTTATTCTAATGTCTGAACAGTGTGGCAACTATATTTTATCTTACTAGGCCTCATGTCTCGCTTAATGTTATGCTACATAGCAATTTGTGATCCGTCCTTAACAATTGTCCAGCAGTGTATAATGGATGCGATTCAGCGCAACAAATACATTTAGAATCTTTAATCTCACTCAAAAATACCCTTGACGCGTTTTTCACTGGATTATTTCTAGTAAGAACATTCAGCAAAGTTTTTAAGCTCTTTCCCCGAGAAGTATTATACAAGTCTATCTCTTTGGCAAGCTCTAGTGGGCGAAACCAATCATTTCCTGCTCGAACGGAAATGTGTGACGCTACCTCTTTTTCAAGCGAACTGAAAATTTTGTCGGACACAATAAGGTCGTTTAAGTTGTCAAAATCCGAGACCTTCTTTAATTTTAAGTAATACTGCCAATTTGTAATTAAGCGAGAAGTATATTGAATATATGTTTCACTTGGATGACGCGTAGCTTTTTTAAATTGTTCAAGGAATTGATTTGCACTTGGCTCATATTCTCTTAGTATTGACTTTAGTTGTTCATAATTGTTAAGCTCGTCATCTTTAACATATGTTAACACATTTGAAGCTTTTTCTCCCAACAAATTTAATAAAATCTCCGACTTGAATTTCTCGAGCACATTTTTTGATACAAAGGCTCTTTCTAACGAAGCGAAAAAGAATGCCCAACCTTCAGGTCTATTAGGCACCATCACCGTTAGGATTCGAACACTTTTCACCAACGCATCCAGCGTGTTACAACCCTCACCTGTTCTCTCGTTATCTGAATTAACTCTAACATTTAAACGTGCTAGTTCAAGCTCAAGTTCCTTTTCTCGTAACCTATTTTCCGCTTCTTTTTTACGGTCTTCCTCTACTCGCTTACGGTCTTCCTCTGCTCTCTTACGGTCTTCCTCCGCTTTCTTACGGTCGTCGATCGTATATTGAATTAATTCTTTAACAAATTCAACATCCTCTTTAAAATATTTATTTTCTTTAATAATTTCAATTAACTCTCTCAACGATAGTTACTTTTTCAGCAACAGTCTCACCAAGTTCAAGAGCTACGATCCGAAGATCTTCCTTACGGCAGTTCTTAAACATTTTTCTAAAATTAATTTAGTCCTCAATTTATAATAATAAAAACACAAAAAAGACCACTACTCACGTCACCTTGAATAGCTCACTTCTCCGGCTCGGCTGGACGGACTATGTTGGGGAAGTGGTCCCTATGTGTTTTTGTCTCAGGAAACCAGAACTCTTTTATTTTCACACTCGGTTGCTCAGGGAGTATGTCGGAACACTTACGATGGGCACCGTTTCTGCGCTCTCGCTCGTCTGATCTCCCACACACACTCTGAAAACTCTTAATTCGCGTTTCGCTTAATACACTTATTCACCGCCGCACGGCGCCCACTGCGCATGCTCGAACACTGCATATAAACAAATGTGCATACTGTTTTAATATAAGCAATGCTTAGTGTCAAATATCCCGAAAAGTTCATTATTTATACAATTCATATAAAACGTAATTGTAATTTTTGTTGTTTCTATTACATGTCGAATTTCTTGAACTTTTGTTTCTATTGAAACAATCTTTTTTTAGGTGATCTTGACGTCTGCAAGTAAAGCATAGTCTCGTTTGTTTTGCCATTCTCCTGGTTTTTCTAGAATAAAATATTTCAGTATTTATTTCTTTTAGACAATTTCTTGACTGCAAATTGAAGAATGCTTCTTCTTCACGTAATATTAGGAGGATTTCCTCCATAGATTTCTCAAGCTGAATTTTCACAATATTTCTCTAACTTTTGAAAGAATTCTTTTAGTCTACGGACAGGATAGTAAACAAGCTCTCTGGGTGAGACATCTAATCCAAAAAAAAGTAGCACTTAGGTGAAATATCTCGTACTTTTTCTGTATAACCGATACCTTCGTTGTTTTTTTTTTATTTCAGCATATTTAAGTTCGTTGCTGGCGTCAACTTTACAGTCTTCCACTTGTCCCTTAAAATACCCTTTATTTTTTCCCCACATCCCTTTTGCGTTGTCCTCCTCAGCGAACAGTAGTAGCTCGTCAGCGAGTGATTTTTTATTTACGCTACGTTGTCACAATTACATTGGCTTAAAGGAGAATACTAACCCCTCTCCCTGCAAAGTCAGGTTTTGCCTTTAATATTTCGTAAATTGGTTAAATGCGTACTTGGTGTCAGTTAGGCTTTCGGCCCCCTAAAATTCTGCACCCCTCGCCTTGATACGGGTGTTGCGTGGGTGCACGTTACATCACTGAAATTCCTTTGTTCCCATTCCAAAGCATCATTTTTGCTAAGATCATTTTTAAAGTCATATATACGCTTCTCCCTTTTTAATTATCAGGCAGCTTGAATTTTTAGCCCCCAAATAAAATAGTTCATTCCATGGAGTTTGGGTTCCATGCTAATATTTTTCACCCCGAAAGTTACATTCCCACAGTCAATTATTCAACCAAGTTTTTCTGTCACCACTTTCTTGCTATCTTGTGGAATATATTCCTCACCATTGATTGGACATCACAGTTCATTACACTCACAAATAAATATTAAGATAAACAAACAACCACGCAAAATATGAATAAGAAACTCCGATAAGCGCACTCAGCGATTTGATCGGGCGTAGTTCATTTGACTGACTAAGAGTGAGTTTATCAAAATCGTACAATAAAGCAATACAGAGCTATCAGCGTTGGACCACGTACTTTTGAACCTCGGTCAAGTAAAGTGGACGACACTTCAGCTGACACACCCTTTCTCCAAAATACCAAACAACGCAAACAGGGAAGGGGGGGGGTTGAGCCTCGACAGATTTAACGGGCATCAGCCCTACCACACGGAGTGTCTTTAGAAGCACCTGGATCCCAGCCACGAGTTCGGGACCATCAAAAGGAGGCTACCGTGGCTACAAGGAGGACGTCAGATGAAGCTGGAAAAAATGTGTACGTATCACATAGCTACACACTCTTCCACTGAAATAAAAACTAGTTTACTCGCACCATCCTAACATAGTTCATTAAAATATTCATTTAACTATTATTGTATATTTAGAGTACAACTTTTACAACTCATTTTTTTAAAATTCTTTTAATGCTTCATTTAATTCTAATTTTATGACGTTTTTCAAATTTGAAAGAATCTAACAAGTATTTTCATAAAAGTACTATTTGGTGAAGTAATAAGTACTATTTGGTGGATGGTTTATATAAAGGTTGCGCAACTGAAAAGTGGACACACATACAGAGATTGCGTCAGGATGAGTGCAACTATAGCGGACCCACCAAACAGGGACACGAAGATAGGAAGTGTACATTGCATACGATGTTTGACAGTGAAACCTGATAGTGTTAGAGGGAATTAATCGAAAGTAAAGTCGTGCCATACAAGGATGCGTCTAGATCGGCACAACGTGCGGTAGTTCGGTTTCTTATTGCAAGCGATGAGTTAAATGCGGACATCTATTGACGAATTGTGACAGTCTATGGTGAGTACTGTTTAGGTCGAACGTTTTGGAACAGCTGAAGTAAAAGTTTTTGAGAAGGGCAGCCAACGACATCAGATCTCCATGATAATGTCTGCCCACCCGTCTTCCGTGAAACCAAGGCAACTTCAAAAATATCCGTTGGAAATGCTTGAACAACTACCGTACAGTCTGGATTTGTCACCCTGCGATTTCTAGGCCTTTAGGCCACTTTAAACAGTGTTAAGTTTCTATTTGTACGATGAAGTGAAGGAAGCTGGGCAAGACTTTCTCAAGAATCAAACACGTTCTTTCTAGAGTGAAGACATAGACCTGGTGCCGAAACGATGGGACCTATGTTGCAACCCCGGAACAATTTCATTTTATTTCAATAAAATTATTATTTTTATTGAACTTGTCCACTTTTCATTTGGGCAAACCTTATGGAAAAGAGATAATTAGTAATAGCATTCATTTTAAGAAAAAAACTGTCCAGATCTTACTGGCAACAAGTTTGAGAGCATGTTATATAATAAAATGTATGTCCCCAACAATTTAGGCACACTATAATTATACAGAAAATAAAATTGAATGAGCGAACCCATACTTACGTAATCATCTATATCTTCAGGCTTGACAGAGACAACATCAGCTGGTTTTTTCAATTTCCCTTTTTCCTTTTCTTTTACTTCGACATCTTCTTGTTCAGCATCCATTTCGTCGTCTTCTTTTGTTTCATCTTTTTTATCCAGAAGAAATTTTTCTTCCACTGGGACAGCTTTCCTCTTCTCGTGACGAGCATTTTCTATCAATTTTTGAAAAAATTCCAAGCGATGAAGACGAATGCTGCTGTCAACATCATCCTAAAATTAGGAGCAGAATTTTATGTTTAAATTATTGTAAACCTTTTTATTTTGATTTTTTTTATCACACTAGGAAAACTTTGAAAAGGAGATAAATGTTGGTGTAGTTTCACAGATTCGGTTAAAACAACTAGGAAATAATAAAACAAAAAGGTACTTACGTATTATCGCAACCTATTGGCAATATTATATGAAATTAAGCACCTGGTTGCCAATTTAGCGAGTACGACACATAGTAAATCGTTTTTGCCAACTTGGCGAGTTATTAATAGTGGATTCTTGTGATAATACGAAAGAGCCTGTTTTTTTAACTTTTAAAAGTACTTTATGTAATAACATGAAAAAAAATGCATTAATTTTTTTAATCAGTATCTTCATTCGGCTCAAGTGTAGTATGGAGGATTTGGAGATTTTTATCTAAATGTCATGGTGAGATAAAGAATTCATTCTTGCACATTGTAGACCTATCACTAAATAAAGTAGCTTGTGACCGATTTTGGTCATCAAAAAAATTGACATCGCCAAGGGAGTCCTCCCCCTATATATATATATATATATATATATATATATATACTACACTTTAACCCTTCATTCTCGAAAAAAATGAGGGTATTTACGTTTTATCGCAATCTATTGGCGTCATTATAAGAAAGGAAGCCCACAATGTCCAATTCAGCGCATACATCATATGCGAAATCGGGGTTGCCAATTTGGCGAATTATCTTGAACGTTGGCAATTGTTGCGATAATACGTAAGTACCAAATTGTGAAATAAAGGTATAAGTAAAAAATTTTTACTTACTTTATATTTTGAATTTAATGCTCGAACAAGTTCTTGAGTAAATGCGCTCGATGTGACATCGATCTTCCCTTCAAAACCTATAAGGTTTTCAAGTCTTCGCATTTTAGCCTTGAGTTCATCAACCATTTTACTTGATTTTTTCAGAATTTAAGAGAAAAATTAAAAACAAGATAATTCTGATTTAATTCTAGTAAATCTTAGAAATATGTGAAGTATTTCATTCATTGAAGGTGACCTCCAAAGTAAACAAAAAAGTTTATGCATAAGCAATCTATGACTGTAAATAAATCTTCAAAAGTTGTGCTGAAACAAAGGAAAAGGTTTTACCTCTAATGTTAAAATTAAGTGAAGATATTTAGAATATACATTTTTTATTTTACATGTTTATCTGTTTGTAAATACTACTGAGATTGTATTTTTCTACTCAATTTTAGGATCCACTTAGTGCACATGATTTGGCTAATAATTTAGAATAAATTAGAGGACAATATTGACACTTGAATAGGCTCCATATCTTGAACATCATGCAATGGTAAGGATATAAATACCATGACATATGTAGGTATTTACGTGTTATCGCAACAATACCAACATTCAAGATAACTTGCCAATTTGACAACCCACGTTTCGCAAGTGTTTCACGCCAAATTGGCAATTATGTGCTTCGTTTCACATAATGTCGCCAATAAGGTTGCGATAATACGTAAGTACCCATATTTACTATCTCCCTCACACACACAGTCAATCCTATTATTTCTCACTTTCTGTTCAAACTTTGCATAATTAATCAAAGTAACAGAGACCGTTATTATTTTATTAATATTTCTACTTAATTTTGATTCTTACGTATTATACCGTCGACCAATTTTTCAAAATCAAAAGAAGTCTCCAGTTCAAAAAATGTTCGTGAAAGGCTATTATGGTGCTTGAATATTTTTTAGTGGAAATGGTTTTTACAACTGGCTGCATATCGCGGCATTTGGCGACAACCTTTGTTTTGACGAAATTGGTCGATGGTATAATGCATAAGTACTTTTATTTTCGACCAGTAGAGACATTATTGCTACATGCTTGAATGGTGTTCGAGTCCTGTTTCTACTAAAGATTTGTCATGAAGATGGGCTGATACATATTAGACCTATCTTCACATTGGTGTAGCATAGCGTGGAAGTGGAAATATATAACCTAGTGGAATGGTTGGAATGGCTATGGATCCTAGCCGCTCCTCACCAGAAGTGGCTCAAATATCATTTGGCCAAGGTTCAAAATTAAGATGTGGATTGGGATATCATTAGTAGACATTGCATCAAACAGAAATCGGCAATTAGGAAACATTAAAAAAATAGTGAGTTGGCGCATTACTCTTAGGGAGTGTTAAGGCATTGGCCAACTGGGTCCGGGCCCAGGACCTCCCCCACAGTGGGTGTCTTGTCTCGTTGTGGACTCAGCCTTTATAAGATCAAGAATTCGTATAATTTCTACGGTCAAATGTTACTTCCGGTTACATTATAAGAAAAATTGGGAATTTCAGATGATATGTCAATTGGATACATGTGATGACCATCTGTGACAAATCTGTACGGAACTTTATCACTAACCTTCTGAGACGTCTTTTTTAGGGAAATTTAATTCCCTACCTATTTCCAATCGACTCCAAAAAGAGGACAGGGATTCCTTATTATGCAGATTAGATAAAGTATTTAAGTCAAACGGAATAGTAAAGTGAGAGGCAGTAGGAGAGCGAGATTGAAGCAGGAAGTTATAATAGTGAAGTTAGTGATTTATTGAAGATTTCTAGGTGGATAAATTAGGTACAAGAAGAGCTGAGATTCAGTGTGGTATAAATATTGATTTATAATTAAAGTCTCATTAAAGTTTTATATTAGGAGTGAGATTAAAGTTAAATGTTCAATAGGAACATTATTGAATATAATTCTGGGATCTCTTATTGCGGTAATCTCTGCGTGATCGATATTCTAATTGTTAAATAATTGGATCATTAAATATTTAAGTTAATATAAAGGAAAGTCCTGTAGCGGTATCTAAGTAAACCAGTACTTAGACATCACGCGAAGACGATCGTCTTCGCGTGATGTCTAAGTACTGGTTTACTTAGATACCGCTACATTACTCTCCCACCAGTGAAGTGGATAGGCGAACGATTTTTTTCCGTTCGTTTTTTTTTTGGAGAGAGCATTGTTTTTATTTAATTGTTTTATTCTTTCTCTCATTGTTATTTATTTTTATTCTTATTTATTTTCTTGCTGAGATGAGAGAAAGATGATCTATCGTTTAATTCGGAGAGAGTATATGTTTTATTTATTTATATTTTTCTTCTCTTATTTATTTATTTTTTTTTTTACTCTCTCTTCTTTTTGTTATTTTTCTTGCGGTAGATGGCGCCACGACAGTTCAGAAAGTTGCGTTTTCTTACTTCAGTCCAGGGTCACCAATGTAGGAATAGATTCGAACCGGGCACCTTCCGATCCGAACACCAGTACTTTATCGATCACGCCAAGACGATCGTCTTCGCGTGATGTCTAAGTACTGGTTTACTTAGATAAAAAATAAAAGAAGATAGATAGAAAAATAAAAAGAAGAGAGAGTAAAAAAAAATAAATAAGAGAAGAAAAATATAAAAATAAAACATATACTCTCTCCGAATCAAACGAGAGATCATCTTTCTCTCATCTCAGCAAGAAAATAAATAAGAATAAAAATAAATAATAATGAGAGAGAATAAAACAAATAAATAAAAAAACAATGCTCTCCAAAAAAAAAAAAAACGAACGGAAAAAATCGTTCGCCTATCCACCTCACTGGTGGGAGAGTAGTGTAGCGGTATCTAAGTAAACCAGTACTTAGACATCACGCGAAGACGATCGTCTTGGCGTGATCGATAAAGTACTGGTGTTCGGATCGGAAGGTGCCCGGTTCGAATCTATTCCTACATTGGTGACCCTGGACTGAAGTAAGAAAACGCAACTTTCTGAACTGTCGTGGCGCCATCTACCGCAAGAAAAATAACAAAAAGAAGAGAGAGAGAAAAAAAAAAAAAAATAAATAAGAGAAGAAAAATATAAATAAATAAAACATATACTCTCTCCGAATTAAACGATAGATCATCTTTCTCTCATCTCAGCAAGAAAATAAATAAGAATAAAAATAAATAACAATGAGAGAAAGAATAAAACAATTAAATAAAAACAATGCTCTCCAAAAAAAAAAACGAACGGAAAAAAATCGTTCGCCTATCCACTTCACTGGTGGGAGAGTAATGTAGCGGTATCTAAGTAAACCAGTACTTAGACATCACGCGAAGACGATCGTTTTGGCGTGATCGATAAAGTACTGGCGTTCGGAATGGAAGGTGCCCGGTTCGAATCTATACCTACAGTCCCTTTTAAACCTCATAAAGCTATTTTGATTTATTTTTTATTAAAAGTCTTTGATTCTATTTGGGAAAGATAACCCAATAAAGAAAGTTATTTATAAAAATGGCTACTGGCTCTTCTTTGACTCGAAATTATTCTCGTTCTCAAAGTGAGATCCAAGGGGATCTTCACACATCGTCCATGTATAGGCTTAAGCCTACCACCATACATCTCATCATTACTCATTCCTTAAAAACCATTTGTACAATTGTAAGTCATGCACATTTATTTGCTTCGGGTTATTGTTTGTACGAGTATTTGACAATATATGCTATATAGTGTCTACTTTTAAGGCTCATAAGTGTTGCCTACATTTGTGTAGCAACCCAGGGCCTCAAGAAGTCTTAAAACATCCCTGATTACTCTCCATATCCACATCACACCAATGCAAAGACTTCGGGTTTACTATAAACATAACACATCTGCTTTTACCAATATCAAACAGGGGACTCGTCATCTAAATGGCCATCGTCGTAAACTTGTGGTCTATATTGTCGAGTCATAGGCTCGAGAATTGGCATTGGGGTCTTAATGAAATTAGCGTGGTGAGGAAGTTTAGTGAAAGGTCCCTACTATGGCGTCATTCTCGTCTCTTGACTGAGTTTCAAAATTAAAAAACCCGTTGCCAATATCCCTCGCGTTGCTTCTGAGTGAGACGTTAATAAAAATAGTACTAACCTACTAACGCAACCATATTGAGTGGCGACATCGAATAAAACCACACAAATTCTAAAACCCGAACACACTGACGGAACTATAAATCCTCTAGTCAAAAAATACTATGTGAAAAATAAGTACTAATAAATAAAATAAAAAGAATAGCTACTTTTTAATAATTTAATTTTATGCCACCCTAGTGACGTAGTTGGTCTGTCGCGGACCTTGTACACCTAAGGTTGTAGTTAGACCCCGGCCCAAGTCGGTAGATTTTCATGATGCAGAAAATCGACAGCTTCCATGTCGTATGATTATGCGGCATGTAAAAGATCTCTTGAGTGCCTGTTTGGCTTGAGGACTCTCAGCAAAATAAAGTTCCTAAGTCCGCTTTTGCAATGTCAGAGCTCAGGCGCCTGTCGCTGGGTAGAAAACTGGGCGTTAAAATTACTTGCGGATATTGGTGTTCCACCTATATTGTACCGCACTAAAAAAAGATACCTGCTCGGATCCCCATTAAAATAAGAAAAAATAATTTAACTATTTTTATTAATATTTTTATTTAATATTGCTATTTTATTAATGTATACATTTATAATAATAATATAAAAATAATTATATGTAATTAAATTATTATTAATTTTATAATTTAAAAATTCGGGAAACCCCAGATTAAAATTTTAGTATTCGAGCTTTCCATATCAGCGAACGGTTAGGCTTAGAATGGCGGCAAAGTGGAGAAATATGAAACGGAGCACCGAGGTCGCCAATTTGGTGAGTTATCTTCAAAGTTGGCATGGTTGCGATAGTACGTAAGTACCAAACAGTCAAACCCACTATCATACATGTTTTTAAATTGAATAAAATACTGAAGCTTGTAATCTAGTACAGGAGTCGGCAACCTTTTAGCTGTGGTGTGCCAAACCAATCCACCAACATGATTCAGCGGGCCAAATAATAGGACATTTTTGAAAGAACTCGATTCCCACTATAATGTATACAAAGTTAGAGAATAGAGGCCAATAATATAGAGATATTTACAGTTTTATTATACACTAATTTTACATCATTTAAGGATATTTCTTAACATAAAAATTAGCAGCATAAAATATATAACTATTACTTCAACAAAAATGAAGAAAAATTAAAGTTGTGCATATATATTATGTATTTTTAAACATATTTATTAAAATAAGAGCTAACATAAAAAATATAAGTATTTCCCTTCATTATAGTTAAATAAAAAGATAAATAAAATTTCTAATGCGAACCTAGTAACTGCACCACTTTACTTTCATGTAGCAAAATCACGGGCATAATGTGCGACTTTCAATTTGACACGATTTTGAGCATTCAGTTGTTAAACAATTTTCTTGTGGACTGCTCGAAATATTTTTCATAAGAGGAAAGAGTTTTTACTTGGATATGCGTACAAAAACGGAAAACAGAGTACATCCAATTTTCTCTTTTCAAACAATTAAATCACTCCAGCAATGACATTTAAAGAGTATAACCCCATTCAAATTTTTTCTCAATTCCGTAAATGTCCATAATTCTGAAGACGTTTGTCAAATAAGATCCATTACAAATTTATCAACTTCCTCCACTCAAAAATTGACAAATTTGTAGAGCAGTGCAGAGTGCCACTGAGAAATGTACCGCGTGCCATAGGTTGCTGACCCCTGATCTAGTATTAATAGTTCGTTTCTAAGCGAACCAGGCCATTGTATAGTTCATATCAACTAATAGAAAGTATTTGTGTCTCTGATCGTAGATCATCCGAAGCCTTGCATCTTTGAACATTTTGGAAATTGCCTGAAAGTGGAAAGGGATGCTCAAGAACGTTTTAAGGTATGGGCCCAGGGTTTCGCTCTTGGTGTAGACCTCATTTTGTTCTCGACTCAGTCTTAATAAGATTATGATCCGGATAACTTTAATGGTCAAATATTATTCCCGTACATACTCTCTGTAAAGCAGGGATTTTCAAACTGCATGTCAACTATTAAAAATGGCAAGTCTGTATTATTTATGTGATGACCGCTGTCCAAGTCTAGGCCTAATACCTTAAGGAATCATTCTTTTTAGTCGAAATGTGGCCTTCGGTCAAGCCGGATTGTGAGCAGTGTACATTTATTTCAAATCACCGTTTATGTGCGAGTTTTTCACAATGCATGCTACATACTGTCTACTTTTAAAGATCACAGGTAGGGCCTATTTTCGTGCATAAGGGCCCAGGGTCTCAAGAAATCTTAAGATTTTTTTGGTCTCAAAACCTCATTAAGTCTTAAGACGTCCCTGGGGAAGCTCCAGGAAAAGAATGTGAGTGGTTAGTTTTTCAAGATGGGATAGGTCTTAGTAAAGGACCAGAATAAAGTTAATTTCGTTCATCATTTATTTCACTGATAAATACAGCTGTGGGCTACAACATCGCATAGATTAGCTTGTGTGTCAATTCCTTATCTTTTTTTCCATTTAAAAATTAAATAATACAGGATAGAGGCTAATTAATCATAATAGTCAAAGTTGATAAATTATTGAAAAGTATGTGTAATTAATTGTATTTATACTTTTCAAAAATGAACAATAATGTATTGTCTGTAAGTTAACATTTAAAAAAAATTACCAGTTTAGATAATATTGGGTTGCTCTAAAAGTAATTTCTCTTTTCGCCGACAGAGGATGTAATTATAATTTTTCCCACCCAACTTAAGCCACATAATCATTTTTGATTTGAGAGCTGATATAGCAAAGCTTGCTTGTGAAAATGTCCAGTTGATTCTACGCAGTAGTTTTTAGTTGCTACCCTTTCGAATATGGAGAGTGAAAAGCAGCATTTTCAGCATATTTCACTATCGAAAAGGTAAAAATGCTGTTCAAGCAAGAAAAAAATTAGCCGATGCGTATGGAGAGAAGATGTATTGACAGTACGCCAGTACCAAAACTGGTTTGCAAAAATTTCGATCCAGCAAATTTGATGTAGAAGATATACCCTGATCTGGAAGGCCAGTTGAAGTTGATAAAGACACAATAAAGACATTAATTGATGCAAACCGGCAAACAACAACTCGTGAGATCCCTGAGAGGTTAAATTTATTGAATTCAACAGTTCATGACCACTTAAAAAGACCTGGGTTTAATCTCAAAGCTCGATATATGGATTCGTCATGTTTTCAACGAAGAGAAATTTGTGTCGTCGTGTTGACGTCTGTGATTTTCTTTTCAATCGTCAAGAAAATGATCAATTTTTGAAGTGCATCAACACTGTGGACGAGAAATGGGTTTTCTATAACAATGTCAAACGCAAGAGATCATGGAGTAAAAAAGATGAACCGGCTCAAGGCATTTCGAAAGCCAATATTCATCAAAGAATGGTGATACTATCTGTTTGGTGGGATTTCAAAAGAATGTTATTATTTTTTTAAGCTTTTACCGGAGAACACAACGATTAATTCTGAAGTGTACTGTCATCAGCCGGACAAACTGAATGATTCATTTAAACAAAGAAATCCAGAATTGATCAACAGAAAAGATGCAGTGTTCCATCACAATAATGCGAGACCTCATACAAGTTTGGTAACTTGGTTAAAGCTTTTACAGCTTGACTGGAATATATACTGCTACACCCACCATATTCTCCAGATCTGGCATCTTCTGTTTATTATTTGTTTCGTTCTCTAGAAATTTGTTTAGACAGTAAAACCTTTCCTTCAAATGAGGTCAAAAATCTTCTGTGGGTCAATTTTTTGCCAGTGAAGGACACAAATTTTATGAACATGGAATCATGATACCATCAAAAAGATGGCAAAAGGAATTGGATCAGAAATAAAATATTTAATCACTGTATGAAAGTTGTGTCTTTGATTTTCATACACCCACACATATACAAAAAAACCCCACTGAAATTACTTTCTTAACTCAATAGTTGAGATTAAATATTTTGATTTAGATATGATCTTCTAAAATTGAATTCTCTTTTGATACTGATTTTTCAGTATTGTAGCAGAATTTTTAAACAAATATAAAAGATTAACATAATGCTATATAAATAGGCAGATATTTCTACAGTATATATATATATATACATATATCTAAGATTTTACTTTAATAATTTACCTTTCTTATTTTGATTTTCTAATTATTATATCGATCAACCCTAGTAACTGTAGAATTTCTTTTCTTTATGTTTCATATTTTTCCATAGTTTCATTAGTATACTTTAAATTGAGGAAACAATGCGCATGAAATTATAATTTATGAACTTAAATTATTCACATCTCTATTTCATAAAATGATCAGTACTGTGTGATCAGTGTACAAAGAATCAATGTAAAGAAAAAGATTCTCATAAATGTATTAATAATGTAAGTCAATACTTTAAAAAGTAGTACTAACATTATTACTTTGTTTAAAAATAACTTTAAAAGTAAAGTAAAATAATATTTTAAAGTAAATAATAAAAATATTTTTTAAAGTATCTAAATTACAATACCATGAATATTACTTCCTCTTTGTAAATATACAAATGCTATTGTTTTTATTAAACCATTTGTTGTAAAACTGAGATTAATTTTTAAAACAGCACACTTAAATCAAAATACCTAGATCTATTTGTTACAGAAATTGGTGTTCAAAAAAAGGTTAATAAATTTACTGCAATTAGTGGAACATAAGTTAGTAAATTTCATGAAAATATTTACTATTTATGTATATATCATACCATTGACAAATTTTGCCAAACGAAAAAACATTGCTAGTTCAAAAAATGTTATTATTACTGTGTTCGAACTTGCACTGGAACAATTTCCACCACTGGCTGTATATTGCAGCAGTTGACAATGTCTTCGACAAAATTGGTCCACAGTACAGTATGTTACATAACAAATATTTTTACATTGTAAAAAAAAATGTTAATCAGTTAAATATTGAAATTATATTTTTTATCAATAATCAAATGACTTCCAAGTAAACATATTCCAGGTGGCCAAAAAAACCCCACATTTTTTTAAAAGATTTCAAAGAGAAAATAAGGAAGCAAGTGTTCAAAAATAAACAAGTGGAAAGTTAAATATAAGTAAAAAAAATAACAAATTTTCTTTCTAATTAGTCAATAATCCCATTTTTATTCAACAAATGATATACATTTCAAACATAATAATTCAAGTTTTGTGCAATCACTTTAAAAAAATATAATCAATAAATAATTTAAAAAAATAAGTTAGAAGAAAACATTATTAATAATAAGAAAACCACAAAACAAATATATATGTATATAATTACGTA
This sequence comes from Trichonephila clavipes, assembly GCA_019973935.1. NCBI lineage: Eukaryota > Metazoa > Arthropoda > Arachnida > Araneae > Nephilidae > Trichonephila > Trichonephila clavipes. Next base: position 85,144 of record BMAU01020412.1, read on the forward strand.
TTTTAAACTGGATAACATTGATATTTAATTGCAATGAATGAGTACAAATTTAAAATGCACACACCTTATTGTCAAACAAAAAAAGTAGCAATGAATACCTTGATTTTTCTTAGCATAGTTTTCTATTAATTTTTGCTATAAGTATAATAAAATAAATCATTGTTCTTTATTAAAAGTTTTGTTAGAATTCTTTAAATGCAGGATATTTTCAGTTACACTAACATTTGGAACTGGGAATACAAAATTCTGACACCTGCAGATAATGTTCAATTATATTGATTAAAACTTAATAATGATTGTTATTAATATATGAACTTGATTCTGATCAGATAGGGTTAATAAGTCCAGTTCAAAATTTGTAAGAATCTGTTCTGTACTATTAGCCCATCATAGTGAAAGCTTTAGCAATTTATAATGTAAATAAAGGCAATTTACAAATAATAACATTACACAAAATATATTTGAAGCCTTTTTTACATTGCCACACAATTTTATCATGCTCATCACATAGTAGGTACAAAATAACCAAGATTTCATCACAACTGCTTTATATTTAAGCATGTATACTGTACCATACAAATACAATGTTAAATATTTGTCTTGCTGCAACATATTCATGTGATTAAAAAAAATCTGGCATCAATAAGTATCATAAGAACTTCTTTTTCTTGCACAATGCTCTTCAAATATGACATAATTTCAAAGAAAAACAGAATCAAAGAGAGAGAGAGAACATAAGATTTATTTTCATTTTTATTTCATAAGTATATGATTATTTTTGGTAATATAATACACATTCATAAAACAGAAAGAAAAAAAAGAGAACCTCAAAAAAGAAGACAAAAGGTTTTTAAGCATATCTGTAGAACATACGGCATTCCATTTCACTACAAAAAATATTGTATTTAAAGATTAAATCTAAAAAAAAAATAACATTACTTAATTCTTTTATAATTTGCTTTAGAGTTTTTAATTATTCACAATTAAATAGTCTTTCAGGGATGATGTATCAAAATTTCTTGAATGAGTCTATTATTTTGAGAAATGTGTTTTTATGAAAGAATAATAAATGGTTATTTCAAAGCATCTCTTAATATCAATTCCACAAACTTAATATAATAACTCCTAAATATTTCAACACATAAAAACTATTAATTTACATAAATATGCCAATAATATATACATTACAATACTGTGCACACACATTAAATAAATATAACTATATGTTGACTAGAATTGGTTTTTGAAGCACTTGAATAAGGTTTTTAAAAAATGCATTATTTTCAGAATCTTACAACATCCTTATTTTCTGAATGTTTTACTGTGAAATTTATGTGCATGAGGGGTCAGAAGAGTTATCATTAAATTTAAACTAGAAATGCGCACATATAATAAATGAAGTATTGAAATAATTATACACGTGCAAAATATTTGTACAAATAATAAATTAATATACATAAAAGTATGTTTTTATTAGAAAATCTATTGAAAGTGATTGCAAATAAAAGGAAGGCTAAAAATTTTAAGGTTATGTGTGAATGTGGCCATAATTTAAAATACATTTTTCAAAATAGTTATTTTCAAGCACATTGTTTCTGTATGTATAAGACAAGCTCACATACACATTTAGCATAAACTAGCAAAACATGTGAAAATGATTTGTCTAATTATTAAGGCAATTATCGTTGTAATAAAGGTTCTTGCAACATTTCATTCAATAATGTTAAAGTTTCTTTAACAAAACTTTTATTTTTGGAGTAATCTGTTTGTGCTTCTTTAGAAGCAATGAATTCCTGCATAGAAAAATTATTCTGTTCCAAGTGTTGCCACCGGCGTTCCAGATTGCAGAGCTGTGTATATGTTTCATTATCATTTAATTTATTCTTCAGAGTTTCAAATGCAACATTTAATTCACCAACAACCTAAAAAATATGCACATTTAAACTTAATAAGGAAGAATTAAGAAAACAATTGAAGAAAAATAATTAGAAAAATTCATGTATATTGCATTTTAACAAACTGAATCTTCATTACAATTCCCTCTAGTATCATCATAAATAAAGCTATAAGGCAGTTTATTTATAAATGAAATGTTTTAATTTGCCAGTTTTATGAATGTATCAAGCATACTTATTAAATTTTTTTTATAAATATTTACAAAAAACTTGCCTTTTACATTAATGAAAACACTATCAAAATTTTACAGTTAAAATTTTTCGTAACAAACAAATTAAATAGTCAACATTTCAAAGATTGAATGATAGCATATAGTCATATAGTAACTAATTTAGATTATAGACACAACATTATGAGTTCTTTTTTATTTTTTTTCTGAAGGTCAATTCAATTTAAAAACTTAATTTTCCTAATTTTTATGGAAAAAGCTCCACACATTACAGAAATTATTTTTTTAAAAAATACATTTAGATCTTCAGAAAAAATAATTATACAGCTCAAACATAGTTCAAAATTCTAAATTTTTGAAGAATACTAAAAAAATATTACTAAAAAGATAAATATGAAACACACATACAAGAAACACTTCATTAAATTTTCAATGTGGACAGTAAAATTTATTGGTAAAATTCATAGACCTTTGTATCAGTATTAAAACAAATTGGCAACAACTCTTTGTAAAAAAAAAATAATAATTTAAAAATATATAAGATGACTGATGTGCACATCATAGAAACAAATTTTAGTTTATAATAACATCTACTATTTAACTGAATGTACTTTTCTTATTTGAAGTGGAAACAAATAAATAATGTAAAAAAAAAAAATTCTTATTTTTAAAACTTGTTGCAATTTCAATATTAATGCAATCTACTCCAAATATATTGCTCCTATTTTAATAAAACTACTCCTAGAAAACAAGTGCACTGAAAATTAAATGAGAATTTTAGAAAAAATAAAAAGGATATGAACTTACAGTGTTAAACCTAAAAACACAATTTGATTCATAAAACACTCTTTTATTATTTGAATAAATTATTTGAGCATGAGCATGAAGTGTTCTTTATCAGTGCTGAATTTTTAAATTTAGAACGATAATGTACACAGGCAACAAATCCAATTTAGAAGTATTAATAGGCAAAATAATTCTTTTAAAAATATTTTTGCCAAATATAAAAGAGGAAAAAATGTTAGTCTCTTCAATTTTTGTTGACTTAAGTAATTAACTTAAGTAAGCCACCGGAGGTTACACACACACACATTATACTTGTACTTATTATTCTATTTGTTAAATTTTAATAACACTTTAAATTTGATAACTGAGTAAAGATGATCAAGTATTAAGATTTTTCAAAAGGAATTTCAGAATTAAAAATAATATCGTTGTATTATATATGTACTTTTAAATAAAGTGTTTTTTTTTACCTATGCACATTATAATTGTTTATCAATATGTACTCTTTAAAAAAAAGTTTCAGTAAAAAGTAAAAATTGGCAATAGAAAAGCACATGAACTGATTGGCTGGAAACATGTGATTGCATTTATCATGTGAACATCATAGTCACATGAGTTTAGTCCATTTGTACACACTTTTAGGGAAATGCTTAAAAGTGTACATATTTAAAAATTTCCAAATTCTTTATCACATTTTAGAAAAAATGTTTTGCATCAATTTATGCATGAAATTTATTTAAGATTATTTTCTCTAAAAATAATTTCAGCTATTTTTTCTTTTTTTTGTTTTATAAAAATAAGTGCTATCTACAGAAATAAAAAATTACATAAAATATAAATATTTTTATATTAACTTAAATATATCCCCTCCCCCTCACCATGAGAATAATTTTTTAAAAAGTAACAACATTTCAATCTGTATGGAACTCTGAAATTCAACTAAGTATTCATCACTTTTATATGTTTTAATCACTTGAAATAAGTATTGTAACAGAGATACATAACTGTGTCATAAATAGGACCAATGCAATAATGTTTTAGTTACATTAATATAAACTAAATTGAAATGCAATTAATATATGCAATTGAATTACATAAATTAATGAATAAAAACCAGTTATTTAAATCATTGATACAATTAAGAAGAACAATAACAATTACAACTAAAAATTCAAATTGGACACAAAATAATTTCCTTGATACACTTCTAATTATTTCACATTTTTAATGCATTTTGAAGGCCCAGTGATAGCGCATTTTGCATTTCCACACCACAGATTTGGAGTTCTATCCTTGGGCTGAGCAAGGTCGACTCAACCTTTCATCCCTTCAGTGGGTCGATAAATGAGTACCAAGCTTGCTTGGAGACTAAGCACTCAAAGTTTTGCTTCAGACTGACCACCTGATCTGGAAATCTGCTCAAGTATCTCAGCACCCAACGGTCACGTATACTGAGATGGGCATAGGTAGGCCTTAGACCTCATGGGCTGTTGCGCCACTGAGTTGTTTAATTAAATGCATTTTATTTTTAGTTATTCTGATATTGCTGAAGAATACTTAGGTTCATAATATAGTTTTAATCCATTTTCTTAAAAAAAATTTTACAAAAAGATATTTTGTCTTCTCTGAATGTGAATGATAATACTTAATTATACATGATTTAGAACTTAAAAATAAAAAAACTTTCAAGAAATAAACTGTTTATAAAAATTATGTTTGTGAAATAAAAGAAATATTAATATCTAACACTTGTACGCAACATTTAAATTAAAATCACCTGTTTGGTGCAATCCTTTTGCCGCTTTAAAATCTTTTCTTCTTCAATCAGCTTATTCCGTTTTTCTTCAGCAGCCAATTTTAAAGACTCAAGATCAGAATATACAATTATTTCTTTTTCCATGGTAGTGATTTTCTGCTGAAGTGTTTCCAGTTCTTGCTGAATTTTAGTTTCCAACTGTTCTATCTATAAAATAAATAGCATAAATTAATAATATCAATGTAACATATAATTTTCAATATATGTTATATTGATAGCACACTGTAAATAAAAATATACACTGCTCAAGAACTGTATTACAAAAAAAGGCAGTTAAAGTGTTTATGAAAATAAAGTATCATGTTTTAATATAAATAATGTAAAATAAATTTTAAATCATTTTTTAAATTCATAAAATTTAAAAAGTTCTCAAAATATCTATTTATTTATTTGATACAAAATAGTACAGAAAAAAATTAAATTAACTTTATGAAAAGATTGAAATATATTTGATGGAGAAATTATTAAAAATTCTTATTTATTTGTAAGAAAGAATCATAAGAAATATGAAATTGCAAAACGTAACTGATTTCTTGCTTAATACATATTAGGTTGATCTTGTATGTTATACATTGAGTTTTTTTGTTTGTGCTTTATTTTTTTGCCTTTATAATTAGTGTCACACCCATGCAATACAAAGAAAAAAATGTATCATTGGAAATGGAAAACATAATTATTTTGCATTTTTTATAATTTCACTTTTTTCAGTCACTATTGCATTTCAAAAGAGCCATCGCAATTTCTAACATATAGCATGTCATATGTTAAAACTTATATTCAAAAACTATTTAAAAAAATTTTTTTATATTCATAACCAAGATTTTTTTTTGTAAGATAAACAATAAAATCTGCAATAAGTCATTTCAATGAGAGCAATATGCTAATTACAAAAAATTTCACATGAAATATTTTAAATTACACTGGGCAATAGGAAATCTAGTATTGTCATTCTCAATTCCTGACAAGATATTAGAGCCTGATAGAGTTATGTGCTCCATGCAGTCCTCTCAACCACCAATTACTAAGATAGATTGTAAAGCTGTTCTCACAATAAAGTTCTAAATATATTTTTAAGACAATTCTCCCATACTTATAATAAATATTTTCATTTAGATATTAATCTTAAATACATCAAAGTAATAGATTTGATAAATCAAGTAAGAATGGGTTTTTTTCCAATTTAAAACATGGATGCATTGCAATGAAAAATTAGCTCAATGAATAGGGATATGATATGTATGATCAACAATATGGCAAATAAAAAAATTTTTCTTCACAGAAATATATTGTATTTTTAAATTAAAAATAAAACACACGTTAATTTTCTGCAATAAAAAATTGCTTTTCAGCAGAATTAAAAAAAACTATTAAAAGATTAATTAAACTCTTTTATGGTAGTAAAATAAATATTATAAAAATATCTCCTTGTAAAATGGAATCAAAAAGGGAAATGTTTCAATTTGGTTTAAAATAACACCAGTGATAATTATAAAAGATTTAAACGCTTAAAGAAAAGAAGAAATAGTTGTAAATCAGGTATGCACAAATTTGTTAAAATCAAGGGCCATGAAAATCCTCTTTTATTTATCCAAAATAATTATTAAGCAAAACTATGAAAGTTATCAAATATATTTTAATTGATAGAACAATGTGAATATTATTATATGAAATATGACAAAAATAAACATAAAATTTGATGAATGAACATTCAACAACATTTGGTTTCATGTTTGCAACAGCCTAAGAAGCAACATATTCTAAATTTTAACTAATGAAACAAAAAAAATTTCCCTTCTTTTATTTTTTATTTATTATACATATTTAATATTTTTTATTAATTATATTATACTAAAAAGTAAGGTCACAAAAGCATATTTCCCAATGAGCCATTATTTAATAGATTTATAATTGGTTTTATCAATACACTATGCTAAAAGTTTATATGTAGGCTACATTTAAATTTATTTTATTAAATTTCATATAAAAATAATGAGTATAAGCTACTTTGAAGAGAATAGTAAGCAATTATTTCCAAATAAATCTAGAAAACGTTTTATTTTTTTAAATTATAAATTGAGAGTTGATATTGAACTATAAATGTTTTTTCAGCATAAAGAAATATGAACTTTACATGGACAATTTGAAAATCCTCTTAATAATTCCAGAATAAGGTTGTGATTTTAGACTCTAGAATTGGTTTGAGATAAAAATACATTATATTCAAAAAAAAAATCTGGCATTTGTAAAAAAATGTAAGATGATGCAGACCATCAAAATATCAATGAAGGGTTACCTAAAGCTCTTGTATATAGTCTGGTCATCCCTAATGTAATTTACTATAAATTTCTTATAATGAATAATAAGTTATACAATTGTATTTCTAAAATTACCTTTGTAAGATCCATTGCTAACTTCTTTTGTTCATTACTGAGAGTCATTACAGTCATTCTTGACTTTTCCATTTCTCCTTCTTTAAATCTATAACAAATTGTGAAATAATTATAAATATTTCATCAATCTAAGTAAATGTTTATAAACTATTAATTTCAAAAAATTTTTACAAAAAAATGCAATATAATTAACTGTAAATCATCCTTAAGGAGAGCTAGCTCTTGTGGAGTAGGTATATGATGAAAGTGACCAATATTGCGACTCAGTTTTTCCAATAATACAACGATTGTACTCTCCAGTTGACTTTTTTTCTCCATTCCAGAACTTTGATTTTCATCAAATGTTGACAGAAAAGAATCCATTGTTTCTTCCCGCTTCTTTAATTCTCGATATTTGCTGGCTCTTTCTCCTTGGTGATCTTCAATTTCAAGGTCAATTTGCTCTAATTCTGTTTTAGTTCTACTAATTTGCTCACGAATTTCTGCAGCCTGTCGTTCTATGCTTGTAATTTCAGTATTATGCTCCTTCACCTGAAATGAGATTCTATAGCATCAATGCAGAGTTAAATGAAATTTCTCCTAATTTTAATTGATACATATTTCAAACAATATTTAATACCAAATAATTAATATATAAATTGTTATAATTAACTAGAAATTGTTAAAAAGAATGAAATTTTCAAAAACTAAATCTGTTGTACTTCTTTTTTTCAAATTCAAAATTATGAACAGAATTAAGAGAAAAAGAGCTATTTTCCTACTTGCTTTTAATAATGCAAACATAACTATGCAATTTAATTACAAACATAAGTTAATACTAAACTGTGCAGTTTTAGCTATATACCAAATGTTCTACCTATTTTACTACTGGGTTGTTGATGTAAAAAAAATGGATTTAAACTCTGCATAGACTTTAAATAGCTTTGAAAATACTTAAATTCACTCTTTTGTTCATTCTATGAACAAAAAAAAAGAAGTTTTACATTATATCATGCATAGTCATCAATATAATATTTATATGTTAATTTGGATATAAGAGTTGGACTAATTGTCAGTACCTAATTATTAATAATTAGATTTGACAATTTGCCAAATTAGTCATACATTTCAGTTACAATTAATTATAAAGCTGTAAATACAAATTCTTACATCCAGACATTTTATTTTATATGCAAAAATTAAAAAATAAAATAATAGTTCATACAATATGTAAATCCCTAGATTTCCCCAAAAAGGAAAAGAAATTAGGTACAATTAGCAAGAAAATAAATCCTACAAAAATCAGATTGTGTATATCTTCACAAGAAACATACATAGTTTTGTTTTCAACATTAAAGATAATTAGAAGAATATTGTAAGCAAATAGAAGATTATAAGTCTCAGTGATATCAATTTCATTCGATAAAATTTAAAAATTATTAAAAATAGCTAATTAAATCTAACAACTTTAACACCATAAATTTTTAGTAAGCAACTTTCTCTGAAACAAGGTATGACAACATAAGTAATATATACCTGTTGTACAAGACTTTCCCGTTCTTGAGCTGGAGTTCCTTTTGTTTTCTCCTCTAAAATAAGAGCATCATGTTTTTCTTCCACTTCTCTGAGTTTATTGTACAAATTAGATGCTTCTTGCTTAATCTAAAAAATGAATGTGGTATCTTATTTTTTCTAATTTTATATTGAATAAATAAAAAAAATTGACAGTATGTGATGTAGTAAATAAATGATTTCAGAAGAAAGTGGAATGATAACAATTTGATAATTATAATATGTGTTACGACAATATTTCCCCTAGGAAAGTAAAAAAGTTAACTTAAAACTCAAAACATTTCTAAAAATTTAAAAAGTTTTAAAATTATTTTAAAAATAATTTATTGTATATCAAACTAATCAATGAAACTTTATAGTTGTTATTTAAAAATATTGACAGTGAATAATATGCAAAAAAAATAAATAAATAAATAAAGCTGTAAGCAAAATAAATAAATAAGAATATTATGAAAGTTTTTAAAAAATACATTATAAAACCTGAGATAATGAAAGTTCTTCCTCCAAGGACATTTTTTGGGTTACAAGCAAATCTAAATCTTGTTGAAACTTTTCTAAAGACCTCTGAAGTATATTATCATTTTTCTTCAGTTCATTATACCTAAAAACAAAAATAAAATAGTTTTAATTAAAAATTCACATTATTTTTTTAAATTTCCATTTATTAAACAGCATCTTGTAACATCAACTAGGAGAGGTTAAAAAAATTGGAATGAATTAAATTCTTAGAGAATTAAAATGATAAAAACTTAAATACAGTAGTTTCTTCATCAAATATATTTTAAATATATTCATTTACCAAATGATTTCTTATTTTGAAAAAACTTTAATAGTAAATTCTTTTTTTCATTTCAAAATGTTTGGCTTATTCATTTTTTATGAAGCAGAATACCTGTGAGTCATTATACTCATAAATATCAAGAGATAAGTCAGAATAGGTATATACACAAAAAGGAAATAATTGAATTTTTAAAACAGCAGTATTCAACACAAAACAAAGAAATGAGATAATTTTCATACATAAAGAAATAATCACAAATTATTCAAACTATTAGAAGATTTTACAAATTTTTGTATCACAAATTATTCAAACTATTAGAGGATTTTACAAATTTTTGTAACATATCTCAAGTACAAAATTTAAATTAATACACAGAAAAGAGAATAATTAAATTCATTTTTGCTTCAGAAGTAAAAAATATGATTTAATGAGTAAAAATATTATATATATTTTTTAAAAAAGAATTATAAGCCTTTTTTACATTTCACTTACATAAACATGAGTATAATATACATGTTTTATAAAATAATCTTTTCAAAAAAGATTTTAGAAAGGAACTACAGCTTTTTAATTCATCTCATTTTACACCAAATGAAATAATTTTATTAAGAACTGAGAATTTACTTACTGTTGTCTCAGTTCAGGAGACATGGTAGATGTAAGGTTTTCTGCCACATAACGCTCTTGGGTTATCTCTGCTTCAAGTTGGGCTAGTTGAGCCTCTCGTTCTTGCCTTTGTTCAAATAAGCTATCAATATTAACAGCTTCATTTTCATTTTGAGTCTAATAAAATTGAAAGTAAAAAATTCAATCTCAAAAAATTAAAATGCAAAGAAAAAAAAACCACAGGGAAACAAGCAGATGATATTAACATTTAAAATATTACTATAAGGTATGTTCATAAAATTTAAAAAGAGAAAGAAAAGAAAATTTCAATTTTTTAAACTGGATATGTTCTTGCCTAAGTTCAGTAAATAAATAAAAGATTAAAACATAAAGAAGTACAGATTGGGCTAAAACATGTTTATAAAATTCTTATAGCTAAAAAAAAAAATTGAATATCTATTTACTTTTAAATCTCTGTATTCTTGTTGCACATCAGACATTTCAGCATCAGTATTCAGTTTGTCTACAAGCAAATTATAATCTGCTAACTGCCCTTGTAAACTTTTCAATTCTAATGCTTGCTGCTCAGCTCTTTTTTCATATGTAAGATAAGTAGATTGCTCTTTTGATAACAAATCTATCTCTTTGGTAATACGGCTGATCTCAGCTGTAAGTTCATTGATTTTACTGCGAAGCAGTCCCAAGAAATAGGATTTATCTTGAACTTGCCTTCTAGGGGTTCGAACACCTGTTCTAGGAGTAACAAGACCTTGCTGAGACATTGGCCGGTCTACAACATTTATGTGAGACAAAACACCAACACCTTGAGCAAATCCACTTCGAGTACCAGGTCGATTACTGGATGCAGTTATTAGTCTGCTCGCTGTACCAGGAATACCCGATCGACTTGGAAGGGCCAAGTTGCTCGGTTGGCGAGCAGAGGACATAGGCCTAAGTCCTGAGCCTGGTCTATTACCAGCAGAAGTTGGTGGTCGCCCATCCATGACTATTTTCTGAAAGTATATTAGTTTTAAAAATCTTTCTAAAATGATACATTTTGAAAAATTAATACAAGATTGTATATGAATAATAATAGTATATACACACTTGGTCAATTAAATCATAACATCAGAAATTCTATGCAAATTTTGTGATAATCTTAAGAAATAAGGTAATATCTTGGTGTAATTTAACTGAAAAATGAGAATGGATGGAGTTAATTTTGACTTCACATTTTCCTTGCATAATGATTGCCTCTGTATTTTAGCAGCAATTAATGGCATCCTGTTCATCAGACTGTTTTCAGAATGTAGATTAATCATATTTAAACACTAAGATGAAATAAAAATAAACTAAAAAATAAAATTATCTTAATGCTTTGGCTAGCTATTCCACCATTTCCATCGACAACATAAACATTGCAAAAGTTGCTTGTGTCTCGTACTATCGGCATGTGTTAGTTACCTCTAAAAGTGCATCTAGCTGTTTCAACATTTAAATGCCAGTAATATACTTTGTAAAGTGTTTAAGACTTTAAATCTAGTTTTGGCGAACAAATGAGATCCCTTAAATTTCAATCCCTTAATTAATCCCTTAAATTTCATATAATTGCATGTACTGTATTTATTCGAATCTAAGCTGCATCCCAAATTATCAACATGTTTTTGTGAAAAAATAGAAAACAGTGTAAAAATAACAGTGTAACAGTAGAAAAATGTAAGCTTATCGATATCTATTGTTTATGAAATTCTATTGTTACATAAAGCACAGTCCAATGCAAAAGATAAAGGTTCTGGAGATTTGCACACAAATAGAGCAAAATAACTTCAAATGGAGAATCAACCAGTACACTGAGAAGACAGTTCTACTCTATACTGCTTGAGATTGACAGCATGTCATTTTGTAAGCCACATATATTCCAAAAAAACCAATAAAAAACTTGACTTTGGAGTAAGGAATTTGAAGTGAGACTTTGCCAAAAATCGTGTTTTGAAATTTACCACACTAATAGTAATTTATATGATAATTTGAGTAAATATCACATATTTAAATCAATACATATATGTTTACATTAATAAAACAAATAGTAATAAAGTTGCAACTTAATTTCAGAATTTTGTCTTGATATCATTGCATCTAAAATTTAAATTTCTGTACATCTATTCTTATTATGTAAATTAATATTTAAAAAATATATATATTTGTGTTTTGAAAATATGCTGCTTTTTTAAATCTATCATTATTTAAACGTACATTTTAACTATGCCATTAAAAAATATGCAATTTTGTTTAAAAAAATGAGCAATCAGAAAGTCAAAAGATTTGTTTAAAGAAAAATTCAATTTTTTAATTCAAATGCTTTGTTTAGAGCTCTGTAAGAAATATTTTGTGTTCCAGAAATCATAAATTTTTTAAACAAAGAAAATTTTTGAAACAATTATTATTAAAGTATGACATTTTCAAAAATTTAGAGTATTTGCTCATCCATTCAGGCAACATTTTAACAAAAAATGTGAGAAAAATACCTCACAAAAAATATCAAATGCAGTTAATTATCTTCATAATTTTGTTGGCACCTCCTTTTTACAATTTGTGGTTGCATCCATTTTCTATGATTGAATTAAAATTACTAGATTTTTTAAAACACTTTCAGTATAATTGTGTACTTTCTGCAATAGGCACAATGTAGATTACACAGAATCTTTTTTCTTATTATAATTTACAATTTTTTTTAAGCATACAGAAGGCAAAAGTATATAAAATTGGAATGAGCAATGCTATTTCATTGAAAATGAAAATGTGTGATAAGATAACACTAGTTTTCAGTACAAAAAATATTATGAATAAATTTATTTATTTATTTATTTAATTGTTTCCAATTCCACATTTAATCAATAAAAATTGATAAAAATACCAAAAAAGTATAATTAACTGCATCATAAACTAGAAAAAAAATTATTTTATTAACATCAGAAACTTATGTTAAATAACCATTTCACATAAATTGACAAATATTTTATAAAAATACATTACACACATACTTGGGGAGTTCTACTGTAATATATATTTATCTTAAAAAACACTATAGACTAAATGCAAAGTAATAAAATAATAATTAAAAAAAAGTAAAATAATAATAACAGTAAAATAATAATAAAATAAGTAAATAAAAAAAGTAATAATAAAAAAAGTAAAATAATAAAATAAAAATTAAAAAAAGATGGAAGTATTAACCTTTTGTTACATAGGTATGTAAAAGTTATGCAACATGTTGGAACATATTGTACAGCAATTAATTTTTAGGATACTAAGTTATATTTTATTATAATAAAACACATTCATCTCCATTTGATCTTTTTAATTTATCAAATAATACATTTTATGTAAGTTAACAAATTTTATAGAATAAAAAAATGATGGTACTTAATGTATTATACTGCTGACCAATTTTTTCAAATTAAAAGACATTGCCAAATGCTGCAAAATGTAGCCATGGAAAACAGTCCTTTTCATGCTAGTTACAAAACGTAAAACTCACAAAAAAATGCTTTTCTAGATTTCATTTTATTTGGCAAAATAGGTGGTGCTTACATATTATTGCAACCTATTGGCAACATTACATGAAATTAAGCACATGGCTGCCAATTCAGTGCATATGACATGGTTGCAGTAGCCTAGTGGTCAAGGCATTGGATCGTGGCTGGTGTGTCATGAGTTTGAGCCCAGTACCACTAAAGACCCGCCATGTAGAAGAGTGATGTACGTTAAAACTGTCAAGAGCTCAAACGTCCTCCCATTGGTGTGGTGTAGTAGTTAGAAGAGGAAGTGCCAGTTCAGGTGTCATCCTCCCACTTGACCATGGTTCAAAATTACAGGGTCCGTCGCAAAAAGCTCTTGTTTAGCTTAACAGTGCAACATTAACATTCACTCACTCAGTGCATATGACATATATGAAATTGGGATTGCCAACTGGGCAAATTATTAATAGAGTTGGCGATTGTTGTGATAATATGTAAGTACCAAATTGGTCAACGGTATAATACGTAAATACCAAAACCATTTGATAGAAAGGCAAACCTAAGTTTTATGAATTCTTTAACACAAATCACATTAATTATTTTTAAAGCAATAACAAATTGCACAAGTGTAATTAATTTAAAATTATTTTTACATACGAAATTTTTGCAGTACATGCAAGTTAAAACTATATTGTTGTTTTTAGCGTGACCACATGGATTGTACCTGCTATTTTTCTTTGGTTATGCTTCAGATATAAATAGATTAGATTAAAAACAGGTATTAGTCATGCAAGTTCTTAGAAATTCACAAAGGGTGTTTTTCCAAGACTGAACACTTAGTACACAGCCAATGTATATAAGAATCAAAGGCTTAAATAGCCCATAACAGATTAATGTAAGAAGAGTTGGAAGGTTTTCATACAATTGTATGAAACATAAAATTTTAACAAAGAAGAATTTGTCAAAAAAGAACTTTCTTTAATAAATTCAGTTAAGATAAAGTTTAAAAAGATTTCTCTTAAACAAGCATAGTGATAAAATAAAAGAAAATTGCATTTTAAAGCCCCAATGATCAGAACATGTTTGAAAAATGAAATGAAAATACATAAAAAATTAGGAATGTTCTGTGAAATACCAATTACTAAAAACGCACAGCGCTACATAAATTTTGATACCAAAATGCAGAGAATCAAGACAAAATTTTTAATAAACATTCTTATACTAAAAGATGGTATAATTTTTTTTCATTATAGCAATTAAATCACTTCTTCAATTATACGAAATATTATTCCATTTAATCTTATTTTATACAATCGAAGATTTTGAAGGTATGACTAAAATGCATAAAAGTTACTTCAATATTACACATGTTAAACCTCTACAACTTTCATAAAGTAAAATTTTGAACACCAAATTTAACACAACAGAACATACTTCCATCATTGATATATGTGGGATGAAATAGGTAAGTTAAAATATCACAAGCATTCAGATACCATTCCTTAAAAACTAAATATTTCTCCGAATACAACTGACAAGTCACAGCAGGGACAAAAGTGTTCAGAATTGCATGAAGTGTTTCATTATTTTGAGTGCTAAGAAAAAAGATATATAAAATTACCTTGTTAATTATTTATCAAGTTATCCCAAACGACTTTCGGCTACCATGGGGAAGTCGTTAAATAAAGAGCACTTTTTTTAGAAGAGGAGAGGGAAAGGAAACAGGGGGATGACAGTCTGCAGGGTTACAGAGCTTAGCAAATTTCTCGCCAATATCGGCGCTTGCTTTGAATACGATGCCAGTATTACAAAACAAAACCCTGAGACAGATTCTCAAAGCCGATTGGTACATGAGAAACTCTAGTCTCAGGAATGCCATTAACTACAAAACAATTAAAAACTTCATGAGAAAAATAGCAAAAACATTCTTTACAAAAATAGATAACTCTGATAATATCTCGATCCAAAAGATCGAGAAATACACTACAATGAGACACACACACAGACCTAGAAACATATTAATTAATTAAAACCTAAATTTTTATTTCTCATTTTATTTTTATTTTTATACTTAAAAAACACCACTTATTTCTGTAAATTCATTCAACAGCACTCATTTCATGAACACAAAAATCCACAAACACCCAACTACCAATCGGAGAGCCCCATTGCCCAGTACGGACACTGGAAGCCTCCGATCCCGTACACGGCGACGGTACCCTCACCGGGACCGAAGTCATCACATTAACGCAACAACGAATCAGAAAGCTCTTTCTCGCAACGCGGGAAAGAGTAATCATTCTCATCTCACACTCAACACAAACACGAAAAGCTGCCTCCCCATTGGACAGGCAATCAGCCATCCTGAGGTCCCTATTGGCCAAAGGAAATTATCTATAATGTAATCCTCAATAATTCAGCATTTATAACTTATAAATTTTTATACTGATTCTTAAATTTAAATTTTTCTGTCTTAATTATTCTTATCTTTAAATTTTTTTTTTTTTTAACTTCTTAATTATCTACTTAAATCTCTAAAATAAAAAGGGCAATGTTTTTAAGGTATCATGTAACAATATTTTTCCAGACAAGAGATCAAAGCCCCAAAAGGGCTAAGTGCTCTAGATATATAACCCAGCTAGACCTGTTCACATGGTGAAAGCTGTATTCTTATCGAAAGCATAACAAATATATATAACCATCTTTCGAAATAGCAAGTTTAAATACATGGAACAAATTTGTTTTAAATGAAATTAAATAATTTATTTCTTCATTATTTTTTGAATAAAAAGTTGAATTATGTAATTGCGGTGGTAAGTAATACGAGCAGAAAGCGCTTACATTATTGTTTGATTGCTTTTTGGGAACAGCTTTAGTATCGCCCACCCATCCAACTTGGCGCAAATCTATTGGTGCGCCAAAGACGCCAATCCGCGCCAAAGACCGTGTTTACAAACAGGGTTAACATCCATAACTGGTTAACATCCAGTTTGCCGAGGAAACGTGTTTCAAAAATCTCGTTTCCACCAAAACAGAATTTTGCAGGATGCATGAGGAAGGGGGGGAGTTCTAACGATGCTCTTTTCCAAATGCTAAAAAAAACCTAAAGCTGTGAAACCATTAGCCTGTGCAATTATAATAACTGCACAGTTTCCAGAGTGAGGAACGAGGACCCTGTTTCACATGTCACTCCACATAGTAATATTAGTGTTTACATAAAAACTATTTTAATGGTTAATTAAGTATACACTTATATCACAGTACTGAAAATTTAAGGACATTTTTTTGATAGCTTAGCTACATTTTTATTTTTTATATGAAATTTAAAAAAAAATTTTTGTCCTTCAAACACTTAACACAAATACAAAAGTAGGAAAATGTCGGCAATCCCTAATCAAAGCAAACCCTCTTAAGTTTATATTTAAAATTTTCCCAATCTATTTCCCTTATGATTTCAACCAATGCATTGAATATATCAATGTTTTTAGCACGGCAACTCTTTTCAAACATATACATTGCCAAGTAAAAAGTGGCAATATTTTACCTATTACATTGAGGAAATCGTGATTTTACGTGCCTCCACGTGCTTTCAATAGTATTTGTGTGGGTACCCGTATCTGGATCAACGAATGATTGAATGTTAGATGGTTAAATAATTCTGTGATCAACACATCGTGATTATAAGCTTTCCAACAGTCCGCAATAATTGTCGTGCCTGGCTCTATCCATTCCGTAATGATTTCCATTAAAGTTTGAGTACGATTGTGAACAGCTACCAAAAACAGCTTTCCCGAATCACGCTCTTTTATTAGGCCACTCCATCAAAAAGTTCCTAAAAATCTCTTGTTCCTCAAACAATGCGAAGAAAAAGTATTCGTCTGCAATACCCGGCTTACCTAAACTTCCTTTTTTATTTGAAAAACACCATTTTAATTTGGCACCCAGAAGCAGCTGAAACTTAACAATGGCGTTGCTCATTATAGATGCTGCCATACTTAATAAAAAGACCCGACAAAAGACAAAAACTATTTAACAAAAAAAACCGTGCTAAATTTTCTTACCCAAAAGTGATACTTACTACACGAGGTCTGAGAGGGAAATGATGCCCCCCTATTCGCTTTCGGGGTAGAAAAGAAAATGCGCCAAGACTAGCGTCTCTTAACTGCAAGTAAAATGGCTTAGTCTACTGAAGAGCAGGTGGAAGGAGAAGGAGGGCTTGGTGAAGTAGGGATTAGGGAAAAAATTTTATCCCGCGCCAAAATCGAATGTTCTAGAAAAATCATAGCGGGAATATATAATCAATTTCGATCACCATTTTCCGGGTTGGCGATTTAGAAAAATTACTCTAACTGAGCCGGATTTTTTTCAATTGCATTTGTTAAAAAATGGATGATAACCATTTGATAGTTCTTTTCAGGGCTATCGGAGAAAGAGATTGCAGTTGATGACGGGAAACATGTGTGCGCGTTTTGTGATGAAATGTTTAGAACGTTGAAAGAATTGAAGAAACATTACGAAGTATCTCATGATGAAATAGA
Organism: Trichonephila clavipes; assembly: GCA_019973935.1. Lineage (NCBI taxonomy): Eukaryota > Metazoa > Arthropoda > Arachnida > Araneae > Nephilidae > Trichonephila > Trichonephila clavipes. The sequence goes on from BMAU01020412.1 coordinate 103,255, forward strand.
ACTGAAACAAGAAGAACATGTGTTTAATACTGATGACAGTTTTCAAAAATGGAAAAAGGAAGAAGTAAGAATGAAGTCTTTATTTGTGAAAAATGGTGGTGTCAGGAAAAGTGCAAAGAACTAGCAATTTTCTTATTATATTTGTAACAGCAGTGGTATTGCAAAGTTAAAATCGGAAAGAAAACGCATGGAGAAAATAGGAGAATCTGTTAAATGTGGAAAGACATGTCCTGCCTTTATGACGGCCATCCGAGAACAAAAAGAAGAAGCAATTAAAATAACTGTACAGTACCAATCTGTGCATGCTGGTCATGAAATGCAGGTTGGTAAACTGAGACTTTACGAGGAAGATAGAAGAAATTTAGCAGCTCCTAAAAGTTGGGATGCCATATACTAACATTATAGAAAATATCCAAAAGAAATGTCCCCCTACTGAAAGATTAGGACTTTTAACCAAAAAGGATTTTCATAATATAAGTCGGGATTTTAAAGTGGATAAAAGTATTTTACATGATGAGGATTCAAATCGTTTGAGGAGGGAAAAGGAAGCAACCTTAAAAGAAAAGGAAAAGTCTGTTGTACATGAGGAACCTATAGAGTTAAATTATGAACAAGTAGAAAGATATATACAATTGTTAAACAAAGTAATAAATATGGCAAATGCAGAACAAATTAAACGAATTGATCAAGATGTGAAAAACTTACTTCAATGTATGGGTGTTTCACCATTTTGCTCATCTCTATCAAGTATTCAACATTTTCCAGGAAATAAGAATATTGTTCAACAGCAGCAACAGCAAAAATCCAGACATTTGAGAAAGCAAAAGCTAGCCAATGATACGTAAGTAGACTTTATGAGCATTTACTCTCGCATCATTTCATCTCATTGCAATTCTTGAGATGCATAGCTAAATGATGAAATGTCTTTCTTGCAGAACTCGTCAAGAAGATTAAAACTGCGAGAAACGCGCAAGTCCTTACAGAGAGATGCCACTGTACCATGTCAGTATGCAAGCTTACACCCTTGATACATGGGCCATTGCAATTCTTGAGATGCATAGCTGATTGAAATATATAACTAACTTTTTGCAGAATAGTGAAATTTACAAGAAACTGTTGATTATGCCACATATATTCATAGTTAAAAAGTGCATTGCTAGCTACTTTTTATATTTAAAAAGGAAATTCTCCTAAAATTGTACTGTGGTTATGTTTATCTGCTAAGTTAAGACCATTTTTGAAATGAGCAGCTGTGTTCCTTTCATTTACAGGTAATTGTGTTTTTGTCTCTTACTTTTTTAAAGTATTCTGTAACTTAATGTTCTGTTAACAGTGCTACTTCACAAAGCATTATCGTAATGTTAAACCATGATTTATGTTCGAGGATTATTTTTAAAGAGATGCACCAAGTCAATGTTTGGTAAAATCCTAGGACCTACTGCTGTTTTTGGCGCCAAAAATTTTTCGCCAAAAAGCGCCAAATTGAAGGTTTTCAAAAAGGCGTCAATGACGAAAAACTCTTGGGAAGCGCATGCGTCAGCGGGGGGGGGAGAAGGGGGATGAAATGGGCGTTTCGCGAAGATGAAATCGAATAAATACATTAAATTAATCATTATATAAAGAAAAAAACGGAGAAAGCAATGAAATTCATTTTAAAAAAAGCATTCTAAAACCAGTGTGTACAACATGATTTACATTTTTAAAAAAGGACGAAAGGGGCGTTTCGCAAATATAAAATCGAAGAAATGCATGAAATCAATCATTTTAAAAAATTTTAAAAGGTACTTACCTTACGCTTGCATTTCGTCATGTTCCGTTGGTGGATACACCCTTGCGATGGATGCAAGGAATTCATGAAAGTTGTCATCCACCAACTTGATACCTATTCTTATTAACTTTCAAGTAAATCACCACGAACGCATTCATGCTCTTGCCAAACCAATATCTCGTCAAAAGCAAGATAATAGTTATAGCAAGTTTGCTTTCGCTAAACCAAGTGCCCTTTCTCACACTCCGAACAACGTCGTGGCGATTATCTTTCGACTGGTTGCGGCAACGCCATTCGTAGCCGTCAACCGTTCCCTTTCGCAAACGCATATTTTTTTTTACACCTCGGACATTCATAACGAGAAGCAATTAAATTAGCTTTCATACACCATTCTAACGTCTCTTTCTTCCCCTTTATGCCCAGGAGCACAAAGAAACCTGTCGTAACCTGTGTTCAATTAATTTCCTTTCACACGCCATTCTTAACAACAACCGGTGGAGAGCAAACCTTCTCAAACGAAGTCAAATGTCAAAATGACGTTTTTTCGGAAAAGGCGAAAAACGTTGTACTTTTTTTAGGGTTGCCATTTTTTCGGTGATTTGAAAATCCAAATTTTTGGATGAAATGGAAGGGTTACCATATTGTAACCTTCATCGCTCAAAATTTGGCGACCAAAAGTGGGTCCTCCTAGGATTCAACCTGCAGAGCACATTTTCAGCCAAGAAAATATCACAACTTGGAACATTATAATTCATATACCTGTTTACAATAAAGCATTTTTAAAAGTTTTTTGAGTAATTTTTTTTACATCATTTATGTTAATGCATTTTTGTATGTTCATAGATAAATGATAATAATCAAGAATATATTTCTTTTTCAGGTCCTCAACCGGGCCAATTAACTAATTGTTCAGAAATGTCTTATGTGAATTATTTTTTTATTGTAAACTTTTTATTTCTCATTTTTATTTATAAATATTATCCAGAAAATTACATTGTATTTAATTAGATTAATACGTTTATTTTAATTTATTAAATTTAATTTTTGTTAGTTATATTACTATTTTATAGCATAAAATCTTAAATTTTTTTGTAATCTAATAGGTAATACCGTATTTTCATGCATATAATCCGCAAAGCCTTTTTTTTCGAGTAAAAATAAAAGACATAATCAGCTGCAATTTTTACAGCAAATAATCCAAAATATGTACCGCCGATAATGTAATATGTTGGATAAATTTAAAAAAATACACAATATGATCAAAATTATATGTAATGAGTTGTAGAGAACAAATTTTTTTTGTAAAATTATTTTTTCCATCGGACATCCATTGTTCCCATAGTTACCGAACTTTCGATTGAAATATCTAGTTATTCCGACATCTAAAGGCTGTAATTTCTTTGTCAGTCTTGCAGGTACGGACTTCAAGCCATTTTTAACATTCTCCCTGAGGTGTGTTTCATTGTGCATAATTATAAAGATTTTGGTTGCATTTTTCAAAATCAGCCTTGTTTTTCTTTCACCACAATTGAATATTTTGTTCAAAATTGATGAACGATCTTGCAATTTCCCAATTTCCTATTTAGCCTTTTCTTTTACGTTTAGTTCAAAATCAGTACCGTTTCTTTCAAAACTGTCAGCTGTTCTGATGGAGAATGTTTTTTATCACATTATCTGCGGTGGCGTATAATACGCACAACAAAATTTTAAACTTTTTTCACATAATCCGCAGATTATATACACAGGAAAATACGGTACTTATTATTTCTGTTTAAAATATTCTTCAAGTAGTTTAATGTTGTGTAAGGAAATATACCTACTGGGGAACCCGCCTTTCCTATTTGGATAAAAGGGGTAATGCATCTCTGCACCATACCTCTTGGGTGATGTGGAAATTGGTGCGAATAAACCAAATTCATGCAACGTCATATGCTACATTTTATTACATTATATTTTAGAACATTTCTGCGTAGTCATTATTATATGTTAAAATAGTCTACAACCAAAAAAAGTTGTATATCCAAACATTCATTCATTATATATACATAAAAGAAGTAAAACAAAAGTATACAAGCTGTATACAATCTTCTACTCAAAATAGTGGTAGTTCTTTGTTTATCTTAAATGTATTTTGTTTTCTTCATTGTGTCTCCCTCCCTAATAATTTTGCTCCTATCACAATTTGCAAACTCATGTATGCATATGTATTAATATTGTGAACACCACCTCGGTGAACTGATTTAAATACCTATAGATCATATTTGGAGAGAGCTTGAAATTAGATTAAGAAGACATAAAAACAAAATGTGAGCATAATAAGGTGTCACAATATAATTTTTATTAGTAAAACATTACTTTTGAATATTTATAACTGTTACAAATCAGGTATATAGAAACTTACTTTCAGGGAACACATTTAAAGTGCACATACATGACTTAGTCTTTTGATAGTTATCAACAAAAACAATAGCTCATAAATACATCAGTTTATGAATTTTAATCTTTTATTGTAACGAGGACAATTTTCATAGAGTGAAATATATTTAGATTTATGTTATGATTTCCACTCAAATGTACGAATCTTGAAATTACTTGTGTAAAAATAAGGTGACCAAACCTTTAGTAAACATGAAAGCTAGTGATGCCAATTTCCTTATAGAAATGCAAAATGTATTCTGTGTCAGTTTTTCTTTTGTATTGTATTTTTGCTGATTCTCCTCAGCATTAAAAATAATACAAAAAGAATTTGACTGTTATTGGAGCTTGTTTTTTTATCTGGTGTACTTATGTACTGAGTTTTAAGCGTTGATCTAGGAAATTGAGTAACTCCCATCATTATTATTATTGTGTTCCAATGTGCTTAGGGATGGTTTCCACTATTGGCTGTATATTGTGGTATTTGGCAGTCTTTTAAATTGATGAAATTGGTTACCGATACATGCAAGTAATTAAAAGTACATTGTATGTATTTATGTTTAATCCATATTATAAAACAACATTTAATATCAGCCTATCAATTGTTTTTGATTTAGCAAAAAAAAAAAAAAAAAACCACCAAATGCTGCAATGTACAGTCAAAAATGGTAAAACTTTCCTGTGCATGCTTAAATATAATAATCTTATTCATAAGTTGTCTCACCTTTTTTCAAGTTTATTTCAGAAATTATTAAAACTTGGTACCTTCTAATAAAGAGAATTGTATTTTTTTTATTTCTATTTGAATTTATTTAAAAATTGAGATACTGAAAAAAAATTTTGTTACTCAACTAAAATTTAAATTTGTATCGTTACTGTTTTCAGTTATATTATAAGTGAGAACATTTCTTCATTGCCATACATTAAAATGGTGTAAAATATGGTGAATGGGATTCCAGACAAAAAAAAATTAAGAATCAGATTAATTATAACAAATTTTATTTTTGTGTTTGTATTGCTATGTTTTAACAAGTAACATTTATGGCAAATAAAAGAAAAATGATGTATTGAAACATTCATTATTGAAAAGAAAAACATACAAATCATGCTTGCTTTACCATCCAACATACTAGTGGTAGTACTTTTTTCATCATGCAAGTGTATTTTGTTTACTTCATTGCATCTTCTTTCCCAAAGAATTCTGCTGCTTAAATTATGTTCATATGAAAATTTGCAAACTCGCAAATAAAACTTTACAAAATCTAAAATTTTGAATTACTCGCATTGAACACATATCTTGAATTCAAAAAATGTTGTTATTTATGCACCTTTAGTTAATGTTCAAGGACCAGCAGATTTTTCTTTTGGGCATATTAACAGTACTAAAAATTTTTTTGCCTTTTCACAAAAATTTGACTGGGGTTAAGAAATCTGTATATGATATTACTTGTTTACCATGTACTCTCAATGTAGTTTACTGCCACCATTGGACCAAAACATTACACAACTTTCTGTTACCTTTATTTGGAAAGAGTATGAGTAAGTATCTTAAGAGTATGTATCTTACCTTCTGTACACTTATCCAGCAGAGGTTTTGTTAACAGTTTCAAGGATACGAGTTTTAAGGTATTGATAATTTTATTTTATAGGAAACAAAACGAATAGGCTATATTTATTATGAAACTTCAGGAGAGAACAAATATTTTAGTAGTAAATGTTTTTGCAGATATTTAATAATATATTCATTTTGAAATTAATACTATTAATGCGAATGGTACCGTATTTAATTAAAAATGCGAGTTTTGAGGCATAAACATTTATTGCGACTGCTTTGTGCAGTGTCTCCCTTGCAAGAGAATGTACAAGTATGGGTGGGGGTGACGATATCGCAGCGCCAACGAATACCTAAGTGTTCTTATCCTTAATAAAACTCCATTACAGTTTCTTTCATCATTTTTTTTTGTTCTCATAATAGAGAAAAAACCAACTCTTTGTTTTATAACTTACATGAATTAATCTATATAAAGTAATTCCCTATTCTACATTAGAAAATATAAAACAGCCATCGAAATATGCACATGAGAAAAGAAAAAAATGTTTCTATCGCTTTTATGTCAATGTTACATTAACTAATATATAAAGAAATGGATTTTCCTTCAACTACAACAAAGATTTGTTCTCAACTGAATAATTAAATGCTTACACATCCAGCTTAAAAAAAGAGTTTACATGCTGTTGGTCTTGTCTCAGTTTTTGCTGAGATAATAGCCAGCAGAGTCCCTTTTCCTCATTTGGTTTTGACTGACAGAATGAAACTTATACATTGAAATCAATGAACTACACTACTTGGAAAATATATTTTACTTCACACGGGGAGAAAATAATAAAATTTAATTTCTTTTATTAGCTAAGGTTAACCCTTTCACTTTTCTAAATATGCATACATGATACATATAGATATACACTAGCTGAAATGCCTGTTCTTTGCACGGGTTAAGAATGAAAAATATTAAGATCACCTATTGTAGCAATTACAGTATTTTTAGGGAGGGTAAAACCATGTGTAAGGCAGTTGTTGTTACTTATGCCGCCTGATCAACGGTAACGTCAGATCACGGCCCAGGAAATTCATCGTGGCAAGTAGTATTTCTGTCGTTAGCCATAGTTTTGAGCACACTACAGTTGACAGTACAATTTGGCTCGGTTCCACCTCAGTCCAACTAACTACCTCACCATGCCACAAAGGCAGTATACATTTACAAACATCCATGCCTTCCCCTGGATTCGAACCCAGGCCCTACGGCATAGCAGTCAGCGTCACTAACCACTATACCGGATGGGCAGCACGTATAAAGCAGTACAATAAAAATTAAACATATTTTTTAAATGAATGTTCGCATTGTAAATCATTTTAAACTAACTGCAATTTGAGAAAGTAAAGAAAATTTATCAAATATATATATACATACACTAGCTGCATGGCCCAACATTGCGCAGGCTTTCTCTACTTTTATAAATTTTCGCTTCATTTCACAAAATCACCACTTGCATTATTCTTTTTCGAGGTGCCATCCTCGTCACTTGACAATGGTTTAAAATTTCGAGGTGTGTTGCCAAAAGCTCTTGAGTAGGTGAACAGTGCGGCTTTTAAATTCACTCACTCACTTTGCAATTTTTTAACCCTTGTAAACGAAAATGTACCCTTTTTAAAATTAGTTGTAGATTGAAGAAAGACAGAAAAAAGTAGAAATTTTTAAATTTACAAAATTCCACAACTAAATGCTTAACATGTGTGTGTTAAAAAAACGCTATGGGGGAAAGCCTACTTATATGTTTACATTCACTAAAAAAAATTCAAAAAGGAAATATTACTACCTGATAAAAACATTTTAGTATTTTATTTTTATAGTTTTTCATTCCTCTGTGTTGAATAAATAATTTAAACACTTATCTGATGAAAAAGTATGTTATACAGAACTAACATATTTTCATTATTTTAAAAATAATTTCCTTCTTGGGTTTTGAAAAAAAAATTGATTAAAAATCTTCATTTAGCAATTAATTGTGACCTACTGTTTGCTTAAGTGGCAGTAAGAGATAAAATATTGTTTATTGATAAAGACTTATTAAATATTTAAAAATTATAAAATAAGAGCTGGTTTACCCATTCTTTGAACGAGTGAATTTAAAAGTTAAACAATACAGATTGAAGGATACAGAAGTTTTTAATGAGTATTTTTACATGAATCGCAAATTAAACAAAAAAAGCTTATTGTATCTCAGCTTAACAAAAAAACCCATGTTTGTTAAATTGTAAGTCTGTAAATCTAATATAGCTGATATAAAAAAAAGATTTGTATTAATAACTCCCTGTAACTCTCTTATGGGTCAGTTTTTGAAAACACCTTCCTAAGCTGATCTCTGCTCAGCAAAAGTAACATTGCTTACTTTTTTACATTACAACTTTTGTATAATGAATGCTTAAAATACTGTAAATAATTTATATCTAGGAGTGTAATACGTTAATATTACTTTATCTTGTATTTATTTTATGTTAAAATTGTTATCTGCCTCACGCTTCGCCTGTTCAAACCTTCGCAGTTCTGATTGTGGAAACGTTTCGTTAGGTCTAGCTACTTTCATAGCTCGAATTTTGAGAAAGATTAGACTTACGTTTTCGCAGCATAATTCTTAGTAGGTACTTTTTCTACTCTTACAAAAAATATCTATGGTAGTTATTATTTTTATACTTAAAAAAATGCAATACCTGCCTATTCAATTAAAATTATAGTGTTAAAAATTAACTACTAACCACTACAAATTATGCATGTTTGTCAAAATGATGTAATGGGGGGGAAAAAAACAAAGTTTATCTACTTTAAAAACAATAAGCGATAAAGTATTTATTTTGATATAAGGATCAATTTATTACTGCCATATGTGCATAACAAAATTTTAAAAAAGGGCATAGAAATAAGTTATCAATTTTTACTGTATTCATTCTTTTGGCAAAAGCACACGGCCCGGTGTAGACAAAAAATAGGTAGAGTTTTGCTTCACACATAAAAGATAGATGTATGCTGTCGCCAAATTTTGAGAAATTGCCAATTTGGCGTGCTTTTGCGTAATGTGTTTTGGAGTAGCAACCTTTCCACAACATTCAACCTTTTCCTTGACTGATAAAAAACATTCAGGTGGGTTACCATATTTGGTGCATTTATCAATTTTGCAAAACCGTGGCGGGATATTCCTACTTACTTGACAATTAGTTATATTTTGGACACTTCACTCAATATCTTTATAAATTATAGCCTATGTGTTATTCTGATGTATAAGCTATATTATTGTAAAGTTTCATTAAAACCCATTCAGTTGTTTTTGTGTGAAAGAGTAACAAACATCCATCCATATATACATCCAAACTTTTGCATTCATAATATTAATAAGGATAGTTTTAGTTATTTATTGGATATATCCCGGTAATATGGATTTGCAACTGTTCTGAGTTGTTGACAACACAGACATTAGCAATACCCAAAATGATACAGTCAGCACAAGCACTGAAACAGAACAGAACTTCACCTGTTCCTCACTGTGTTTGGCTTCATAGTCCCTATAATCACTAAGTACCAATACATATATACAAGCATAAACCTGCAGTAAGCTTTTATAACAAGAAAAGGGAGTTTTTCTTTAAGTATTTAACTACTGTCTCTCAGCCCTATATATAATGAACTCCTATTTTACAACTTTTTCCTAGATCTAGTTTATAAAGTATAATTATAGAAAGATGAATGTAATGAATTTCCTACATCACACACAAGGGTGGCCAACCTTATAGCTATGGTGCGCCAAACAAATCTACAGCATGCCACATCATAGGGAATATTTGAAACAATTCAATTCCGGTGGCAATACATATAGATTTAAAGATATTAATAATAACATAAAAATAAGCTACACATAAAATATATATATTTATATTCCATTAACATAGGTAAAAATTCAGATTGTACATATAAATACGCATCTTGTAAAAAAATTGATCAAAATAAAAAATAACAAATATAAATATTTCAGCAATATAATTAGTATACCTTCAATAAAATTTTTAATTTAAATATGAAACTTGTCCCTGCAAAGCTCTATTTAATATCGCAATATAAGTGGAATAATTTGTAACTTACAATCTGATTCCACATCATTCTGAATGTTCAACTATTAAGCAATTTCTTTATGGACTCAAAATATATTTCATAAGAGAAATAAATTTCTTCATATATATATATATATATATATGGAACCAAAAGCGGAAAGCAGAGTGCATGCAATTTTCTTCAAACAATTAAATCACTCTGAAAATGACATGCAGCAGTCAAAAATAGATGTCAATTTATTGATAGTTACCGTGCAGAGAGATTTTTTCGTAATTCAGTAAATACTGCTTTAAATAATTCTGAATCTTTCTTTTCAGGATGCAGTAAGAAGTGACATTTCATTTTAAAAGTATTACACAATCTTTTTGGCATGATGTGAATATTTAATGAGTCATTTAAACAGAGGATGTTAGTGTTTTTTTTCACATAAACCATTTACACACATAAACATTTTTACAAACAACATTTTTACCTCACATTTGTCTGTTACATATTATTATCTATGCACATTTTTATTCTTTTGCTACTTTTTAAATGTACAATAATATACTTCTATTCTTTAAAAACTACTGCTATTCAAATGTATGTACATATTAGATTTTATTTTTAATTAAATACATATTTCAAACAAATTGCAAAACACTTTCATATACAAATCTTTTATTCTGATCATCAGACCTAATGAGAACTTGATACATGATTAAGAGAATGCTGCTAAAATTCTTAAGAAACAATACACATGCAATGAAGCAATTTATTATTTTACCATTATTGCATTAAAACAATAGTAATAATGTACAATTACTTTCCCCAATCATTTTAACACAAATACAATTTTAAAATAATGGAGAAATTAATCCAAATAAATTTTCTTTCTGCGGAATTTTTCCCAACCATGGGATTATTGTGATGTGAAATAACTCATTATTTCGAATCACATAATTCCTTTCAAACCAAACTTTTAATTTCTACACTATTGCTAATTCATTTTTTTTAAAAAAAATTGCCTCTTTCTTCCAGGAGAGACAGATTCATACTTCTCAATAAAATAACTTAAAAAAATAATCGTTGCAAGGAATGTTTTTATAGAAAAAAGCTTTTTTAATGTTAGGGAAAAATCTCCTGAAACTGAGAAATTCTTCCCTTAAACTGACATACTTTTCCCTGCAACAAACTGCAAGAATTTACCTTACCCTACCAATCTCTAAAACAGAATAGTCCATTTCTGGCACTCTGGAGACTAATGCATTCAATAGCGCAAAGTAAATTCCCTCAACCTAAATTGCTAAATCTCAACACTAAGATGAGTTTTTCTAGAAAAGACAACAAATAGCGAAATTCAACAACTATACGGTGACAATTTCTGGGGATATGGCTCGCGAAGCGAGCCTCCATCCCATATCCGAAAAATATACGTGGAACGACTGTGGGTTGTATCCTGCTAGCATGTAGGAAGCAGCTGATTGGTCGAGCCAATTGTTAGGGTAATTCCCTGGGTCGTGCGGATTTCAGAGTTCATGGCGGAGAGCTGAAAGGAAGCTCTCTTATTGGTGCATGGCGGGAGATGAAATCGACTCTCATAGGCTGCTCAAGTCTCTCAAAGAGAAAATTAAGACTAAGGGGGAGGGGCAAGCCCAGATGGTGGGGATCAGTGAAATGAAAAAGTCTTTTAATTGTAATAACCCAGCAGACAAGCTAAATTGCCTGCTAAAAGGAGTTTGCTCCTCTTTCAATAATTTAACCGTTAATGATGTAAAGTTCTTTCTTTGGGCTCTCTATTTATTCCTGGAATGCTGACGGTGTGAAATCGCGTATTGTTGAGATGCGCGATTTCGTTGATAAGCACGCCCCTGACTTATTTTTAATCCAAGAGACACATTTGAGACCAGAGGATTCCTTTAAAATTCCAAATTATAGATACTATAGAAACGACAGGACCCACCCAGCCCCTGGCAGGGGTGGAACTGCGGTTCTTATTAAAAACTGTATTCCACACTACCATGTCCCCACCCCGCCCCAGTTCACTGATGTCGAGGCGACGCTTTTAATGCTCACTCCTAAAGATCATGAGCCGATTCTTATCGGTTCGACCTACATCCCACCGATAAATGACTACTTCAGAAACCTTGGTGTCGCCCTCGACACCATTTTTAATATTACCAACATGACCATTCTTGTAGGAGACTTTAATGCAAAGCACACCTCCTGGGGCTGTCCTGTAAATGACGCTCGAGGAAATAGGCTCTACAGATACGTCGTAAATAGTGGCATAGATGTAATAGCACCCCCTACCCCTACTAGGTTCGGTACTGCTTCAGCTACAATAATTGATTATGCACTAATGAAAAATCCAAACTGGCCTTGTACCATCGACTCAATCTCTGAATTAAGTTCTGATCATAACCCAATTAAACTAAATTTCCCAAGAACACCCAGCTTTGAAATTCCCCCTCCCCAACTTTATACTAACTGGAAAATCTTCACAAATAATCTTGCAAACAACGATAACTTGTACCTTCCACAGGCAAACTAAACCCCAGAGATTGAGTCCCAAGTCAAAGATCTCACTAGTGAAATTCTCACTGCGCATGCAAATGCATCGAAACCTATGATCCACAGGGAGCCACCATTTGTGCAGGGTGAGCTCAAACACCTATTCCGCGAAAGAAACAGAGCCAGGAAATTATGGCAATTTACCAGATTCCCGCCACACAAAACCGAACTAAATAGGATTCAAAACAAAATTAAAAGAAAAGTCGGACTCTACAGACAGCAACTTTGGGAGGAACACCTTACTTCCTTGGATGCCGAAGACGGCTCCCTTTGGGGAACCGCTAGAGCATTCAGGAAAAAGTCCACTCCGATCTCCGCCCTTAATGGCCCAAACGGCATCGCTCTCAGTGACACAAACAAAACTGATCTTATAGCTCAATCACTCGAGAGCCAATTCTAATTAAATAACATACAAAATCCACATAAAGATCAAATCATATCCAACATTGTCGAAGCATACATTACTGATCATACTAACAATACTGACCCTATCCCACCTGCTCTTCCTTCGGAAGTAATTAATTACATTAAAAAGATTAAAGTTAAGAAAAGTCCGGGAAGAGACGGAATTACTAATAAAATGATTAAAAAATTACCCCTTTTAACAGTTTTCAAAATTACTAATATCGTTAACAATATGTTCAAACTCAGATACTTTCCGAATGCATGGAAAACTGCAGTTGTAATTCCTATCCTGAAACCTGGGAAAAATCCCAAACTTGCGGAATCCCATCGACCGATTTCTCTACTACCAATTCTTAGCAAACTGGCAGAGAAAATTATCTCTGCCAGAGAGACTTAATGATTACTTGGAAAAAGAAAATATCCTTGTTCCGGAGCAGCACGGGTTCCGTCCTCGTCTCTCCACCACCCATCAACTTCTTCGAGTTGTAGAGTATATCAAAGACGGAATTGACAGACATCAATAAACAGCTGCAGTGTTCCTAGACATTCAGAAAGCTTTCGACAGAGTTTGGCACACTGGCCTTCTCTTCAAACTTATGTACAAAATCCCACCCCCACTAATTTTTCTCCTAAAATCCTATATCAGTGACAGATCTTTCACTGTCAAAATTAACAGAGCTTTTTCCCAAGTTAGACCTGCCAAAGCCGGCGTCGCACAAGGGTCCATTTTAGGACCTGTTCTCTTTAACCTCTACGTAAATGACATTCTTAAAACTACTAACACAATGATTTGTATGTATGCGGATGACACCGCCATTTTAAGCAGACACTACAACCCTAATACACTGACACAAAACATAAATGAACACCTTGAGATCTGGTTCTCCGTGTGGAAAATAGCACTAAATACTACGAAAACTGAAGCAGTATTCTTCACTCAAAGACGTCCACCCCCTGAAATCACGCTTCAAAACCAAAGAATTCCCTGGTCTCAACACACAAAATACCTCGGTGTTATAATTGATAAAAACCTCACGTTCAGACAACACATTACATACGTAAGAAATAAATTTAAAAATGCTACGCGTCAACTTTATTCCCTAATCGGTAAAAAGTCTAAATTGAATAGACATAATAAAATGCTTATCTACACCTTGATTTTAAAACCACTTCTAACTTATGCATCACCAATCTGGGCACATGCAGCAAGAACCAATATCAATCTAATTGAAATCTCCCAAAACGTTATTCTAAGACAAATCCTCGATGCACATTGGTACATGAGGAACGCTGACATTCGATCAGCTCTTAAAATTCCGACCATCAGGCAAACTATAAGAAAATTGGCAAATAATTTCTTCAGTAATATTGATGGGCACGAAAACCCTTCTATTCAAGCGATCCCTACCTATCCAACACTTATCCCTTCATCCGTAGACCATGAGACATCTTGGTTGACCCTGACTTTAATTAATTTTAAACTTTTATTTTCCTCCTTTTTTCTCTTCATTTTCCATTTTTTCGAACTTAAACTGCGATCCAACTTTGTTGAATCGCAGTTTGCTCTGATTGGCTGCAAATTCTTGTAAAGTCCTTATACCCCATTAAGGTATCCGACTACGTTGAAAACGTCATTTTCGGTCAAAAATCACATTTTCTTTTTATTGGATATTTTTAAAATTCAAACAATTATCTTTCTAAATCTGCCTTTGTTTCGTCTGTGCGATAATTAGAAAAAAAGTTACAGGTGTTTAAAATATTATTACAGCGGTGAAATTGAAACCGGAAGAGGTGAAATCGAAACCGGAAGTTGACTGCTTAACATGCTTTTTACCCATAATTTTTGCAATTTCAACCCATTATAATTTTGAAAACAATTTCTGACATTTTTTAAAACTATTTTATTGATAGGCAACAATTTCAATCTTTTAATTGGACTTTTGCGATTGGCAACATCTGTTTCTTCTGACCTCATATGTTTTTGTTTTGATTTGAATCTTTCGAATGTTGCTCGCAAATTTCTTCAAAAACCTGATTTGTTTTTGCTTTAATTGTACAATTTTTAATTTTTAATGGTTTCTGAACATTCTGCTTTTGATATTATCTGCTTATAAGGGTTAAAAAATGAATCAAATTAACCTCTTGAAAACGCAACTATGCTGGTGAGACATTTACAAAAACAGTGGAAGTGTTGACTTGTAATGTTCTTGACTTGAAGTGCTCAAACTTGTAATGAACGAAAACTGGGATAAGTAAAGGTATTTTCACAGAACAAAGAATGTTTTAGTGGAACATTAAGAGGTAATAGAATATTTTATTTAAATTGGGAAGTGTGTTTTCAAGTTTGTGTTTCTCCAATTGTTTTGAGAACAATCTGTACCTGCATGAAGATTACATGTTTGACTGACTTATAATGTGACTTCAAAAATGCTCCGATTAAAGTTTTATCGTCCTTTTTTTCAGCTACTGAAAAGCTAAAAAAGCAAAGTGTTATTAATTTGCAACCTATTTTTAGAAGGTGAGTGATTGAAAGATGATATTTACCTGTGAAAAAGCTATGTGCTAAGCTGAACTGGCCTTGTATGACAAAAGGAGCATTTAGACTTTGTGAAAGAAAGTCTTGTCTGTGCTGCTACACAACGGCTAAAGATGCCATGAACGACACTGCTTTTAAGCGAAAAGCATTATAAAATGTTTCAAAATGTCAGTTGAAGAATGTGGAATATCCGTTGACGGCAGAGACACATGGACATTCATCGCTAAATGTGGTTTCTATAGAAACTTTATACGTTGACACTGGGAAATTCTAGATTTGGAAATGTTATCAAAGTTTTTTAGAATTCTATAAGTCCAGTCATACATGCGTGTTCCTGCAATCATCTGGGATTTACTTCAAACATAGTGCGTACAAAATCTTTGTATGTTTTTGCACTACGAAATCTTAAAAATATGTATTTCTTTTGTGATGGTGATTCCAAGGATACCTTTCTGTTAAAGATGTGTATGGTGTCAACAATGTCATCATATGAGTGCATGATACTTCTAAGAAAGATTGAGTAGTCGGAAAAGAAAATTTAAAAAAAAAGGCGAGAAAAACCTCGGTGAGAAGGAAAAACTTATCAATGTTATGTTTAATAAAATTCTACACTGTTTTAGCACTAACACCAATCATGCCAAAGCTATGTTAAGTGCTACAATAGCAGTATTTTTTCACTGTTGCTCCAGCAGGGAGAAACCCATATATGGGCCGTGCCCGATTTGAGCTGAGAACTGGTGTGACTATCAACGAGGAAACGACACCAGAAAACAATAAACAGAAAAAATTGTATGTATTTCTGTGAAACTTTAAAATATTGTTAAACCTGTGTACACAAAGCAGAGTGATAAGCAGTTATTATAAAATTGCCTCCACGGTAAGACACAAATAAAAATGTATCATTTAACGCCTGTTTGTGGCAAATCATTTTGAAAGAAACTTTTATCGAGCTAAAAGCATTTTCTTTGGGTACCCATATATTACCGTCATTATTTTTAAAAAAGCTTTCATTGATGTGTTAGGTATTTTGAAAGCATTTAGCATAAATGCAGGGAATTATATACTGCGTGATGAGAGATTTGTTGACATCTTTCGAGTCGGTGACTCGAAACAACATTCTTTGCCTTTTATAAAATCAACCAGAAAAAAAAGGAGGCCCAAAGAAAGAAAAAATTTAACAAACTTCCAAAGAGTGGGAGTGTTACTTATAAATCAGGAGAGTGTTTTAGTAATATACTTGTCATATTTTGTTTTGAAATTGATTTTATAAAGTTTAAATGCATTTTTCTCAAAACCATTTTTTTGTAAATTTCATGATATTTCAAACATGATATCTAAAAAACTATTAGAGATACTTGTATGAAATTTTACACAAATGTTATTATTGGTATTATCTAGAGAATGACCTACAAGCTAAGAAATTGAACAATTTTTAGTTATTTTATAGTTGTATTTCTTTCTGAAAGTTACGATAATTTGATTGAATTTCCTAGCTCGACTGGCTATAACTTTTGATTCAAAAGAAGTAATTTAACACTTGTAGGTCATTCTCTAAAAATGTGTTTTAAAAATGTATTGCAGCAATATTTTATGGAAAATATGAAATATTTTAAAAAATAGAGTGTTTGAAAAAATTCCAAAATTTGATTAAAATTTCTTTAAAAATTTTAATTTTTGCAAATTTTTATGTACATATATTATTTCTCACTGTACTTTTTTTATTATTGTGTATAAAAGTGAATCTAAAAATGTAAAAATATTAGGGATTTTTTGAAAACTTAAAAAAAAAAGTCTCCGAACGTAGTCGGATACCTTAACAGAACTCCTGGCTCGGCCAATAAAATCGCTCGCTTTCATTCCACAGCCCTTATTCCCACCTTCCTGTTATTTTTTCCCGCACTTTCTGATCTCGGTTCTTGCTGCAACCCGATTGGCCACTGTTACTCCGCCCACTTAATGGACGCATCGAAATATGATTTTTTAGCTCTTAAAAGAGCTTTATTATATATATATATATATATATATATATATATATACTTATTCCTATTATTGTAATTATTTCTCTCAGTAAATTTTTATATTTTCAAGTTCTTCATAAATTAAATTACACTCTTAATTAAATACTTTTCTAAAAAGGGCAATGGTAAATTTTTTACAGTCATCTTTATTCCAGGATAGGAGATTTGAGTCCGACGGGACTATGTGCTCCAAAATTCACCCTAACGAACAGATGGTGTGGATACGACAAATTTTAAGAAGTTAAATAAAAATAAATAAAGAATTAAAAATTTTGCAATAGTTGTGCAATAAAACTGCACAGATTAATAAATTTATGGTGGATTGTAAGAGTCGAGAAGTATTCTTCTCGGTCTTTTAGTAGAATCATGAGGAATATAGGTATTTAAGTTTATCATATTGCTATTGTTAGTGAATTGCAGAGAGTTAAAGAACTTTTTAGCTATTTTCAGGATATAGAATTTAAAACTTTTGATTTTAATAGCTTTCCGAATGTCGTCATTTCTCATGTACCTTGAGGCTTTAACGATCATTCGGATTGTTGAATTTTGTAAAGTATCTAAGATATTGATATTAGTTTTAGCGGCGTATCCCCACACTAGGCAGCCATAAGATAAAATGGGACAAATAACGGCTGTGAATAAAAGCACTTTATTATTTCTAGATAAATCTGAATTCCGGCCAATTAGGGGAAACAGTTTAAACATTATTTTCCGGAATTTTTGACGCGTGTTTTGAATGTGTGTTTTCCAAGTGAGATTTTTA
Source organism: Trichonephila clavipes (assembly GCA_019973935.1). Classification (NCBI taxonomy): domain Eukaryota; kingdom Metazoa; phylum Arthropoda; class Arachnida; order Araneae; family Nephilidae; genus Trichonephila; species Trichonephila clavipes. The sequence goes on from BMAU01020412.1 coordinate 121,370, forward strand.
TCGAACGTAATACCAAGGTATTTAGTACTTTGAGACCATGGGATTGTAGTGTTTTACATTTTAGGTGGTGGTGGAATTTTGCGTTTTTTAGTGAATAATACGGCGGCAGATTTTTCAACATTAATGCTGATTTTCCACCGGTCGTAGTATTTTTCTAGCAATTTAAGGTGTTTGTTTAGAGCAAATGTGTGACTGATGTGATTCTCTTAAATGTAGTGTGCACAGCTGTATCGTCTGCATACATGTTTAGTTTTGTGAGTGAGTATTCTGGAATGTCGTTTATGTAAAGATTAAACAGCAAGGGTCCAAGTAGACTTCCCTGCGCTACTCCACAATTAATAAATTTATTTGTAGACAAAGTATTCTTGACACGAACCTGATAAGAGCGATTTGAGTTGTATGAGTGAAGTAGAAAAACGAGCGGTGGAGGAATATTATAATTTATAAGTTTATAGCTAAGTCCAGTAAGCCACACACGGTCGAAGGCTTTCTGGATATCCAGAAATACTGCGCCGGTGCTCTTTTTACTTTGAAAGCCCTCTGAAATTGCTTCCGTTAGATTCAAAAGTGGGTGAAGGGTAGAGAGTTTATTGGTGAAACCATACTGATTTGGGTTGATAATATTGTTAGTATAGAGAAAGTCTTTGAGTCGAGTCAGTATAATAGATTCTGTGATTTTACTTAAAGTAGAAAGTAAAGAAATTGGTCGATAACTGGAAGGAATATTTTTGTTTTTACCTGGCTTAAGAATAGGAAAAATAATGGCTTCTTTCCAAGCTTTAGGAAAGTAATTAAGAGTTAAAATCTTATTGATTAGAATTGTTAGAATGAGAATAGCTTTGAGGGAGAAATTTTTTGTCATTCGATTACAAATGCCATCTTTACCTGGCGCTTTTTTAGAGTTAGATTTTTTATTGTAGGAAATAATCTCAGAGGGATATGCAGTTTCAGTAGTAGCGGAAGTAGGAAGGGAGAGGAAAGAGTTAACCATATTATTAATTAACTCGTCGTCGTCGTCATAGTCATTATTGGGTCTAGTATTTTCAGTGAAATTATCAAGAATAGATTCGGCAAGGATATTTGCTTTTTGTGTATCTGTAACAGCTGTGCCGGATGAGCAGTTTAACGGTGGAATGTCGGAACGCTTATTTTTGAGGAATTTTTGTACCGCCCATAGGCTATTGTCTTGTGTGTCAAGTGCTTTTAGTCTAGCCGTCCAATTATCATTGCTATATTTACGAAGTTCTTTTTTGACATTTTTTTGTGCTTTGTTGTAAAGTGTTTTGTAGTGTGGATCTAGAGTTCTGTGATACAAATTTCTGTATTGGTTTTTCTGTTTAATTAGATTGTGGATATATGGCGGAGTGTAGCTTTTGCGGAGCGTTTCTATTGGTCGGGAGGCGTGGCTATGGGCGGCGCGGACCGTTTCGGTGAACTCTGAAATTTTTTGGTCAATATCGGTGCCTGTTTTAATAGAATTAGGATGATAATAAGAGAAAGCTTAGTATTAAGATGCTTAGAGAAGAGCGGCCAGTTTGTATGAACGGCTCTGGGATTCGGAGTATCTTTTTTGAGTTTAAGAGTGAAATTAAGAAGAACTGGGTTGTGATCGGAAGATAGATCATGAAGGGAGTTAATGGTATATGGGTAGTAAAAGTTTCTAATAACAGCGATGTCTAGAGTATTAGCAGAGTTAATCCCGAATCTCGTAGGAGAGTCAGGGTAGGCAATATATAAGTTAATCATGTTAACAAAGTCAAGGAGGCGTACACCTCTAGAGGAGTTAGTATTACAATTCCAGGCAGTATGTGGGGCATTGAAGTCGACAAATAAAACACAGTTACTGCTGGTTTGAATGAGATTTTCTATATCAATTGTGAAAGTATATTCGTCCGATCTCGGCGGTATATAAATACTGACAATCGAGATGGGATCGTGATCTATAGGAGTTAGAATTACAATAGTGGCTTCGATAGTCTGCAGGGATGGCGTTGGAAGCGAGTAGTGCTTAATAGAGTTTTTAATGAGAATTAGAGTTCCACCGAAGGCCCTGTAGTTTTCATTTGAAATCGGTCTGTCGTTTCTGTAACAAATGTAGTTAGCTATGTTTATGTTGTGTGATGGTCTCAAATGTGTCTCTTGAATTAAGATTAGGTCAGGGGAGTGCTTTTCTATAAAAAATTTAAGAGTTCAGTTATTTTTCCAAGTAAGCCGTTTGCGTTCCATGAACACAAACTGAGACCGATTGGGGACTTATTGATCATTAACAACATTACAAGATGCCTCTATTAGGCCGTACATTTGATTTGCATCCGCTTGTGCGGAACTAACTGTATCAAAATTATTTGCAATTGCTGGGGTGGTATTCATTGCGTTAAGGAGTTGAATTAAGCATTGCACTGTAGTTGAAAGTAGTGCTTTGATATCTGAATTATTATTAGTGATAGGAATATTTTGATTGGTAGCTTGAGCAGTGCTGTTTTGAGGATTTACATTACGATTTATGATGGGTGGGGCTTGAACTACGGTCTCAGTTTGGCGAGAAGTCTCAGGTCTTCGTGGCGCCATCTGTTGCGGATTTTTGTTCGTAATTGCTGGTTTCCCAGACGTAGCTTGTGCATATGAAAAGTTAAGTCTAATTAGACTATTGTATAAATTAGTGTAGCTATTTCGGTTGACTTTAGCAGTACCCTTAGGGGCTTAGGAAAGCAGGGGCAGCCGTACCAGTTGGCCATGTGCCCGTACACCTGGCAGTTTATACAGAATTTGGATGACAGTGGATGACAGTCTATTTTTGGGTACCTGGACTGATAAACAGTCCTCAATCCCATATCATGATGTCTGTGATGCAGGACTTGACTTCGTTGGTTTTTTTCAGTCTGCGGAGTGACATGTCGGCGATTTGGCTGTGGTGATGGAATCCGGGAGGAGGGGCTTAGAGATGACTACTTGGAGTTAAAGTTTTATACGGTGCTGAGAGCTTAGGACTGCTCTCTCAGTGAATTGGAGGTAGAAGTGAATTTAGCCTCAGGCTGGCTGCCCATGGGGGTAAAAGTTAAAAATATATACTTGTCCAGTTGGGTGTGGAGATTAAATAAATATTGAAAGAAAAATAATAAAAAATTTTAAAAATTTACTAGGTGCAATAATTAAAAATTATTGCAGGGATAAAAAAGCTAAGGCGGATTGTAAGAATCCAAAAGGATTCTTCTTGGCCTTTTAGTATTATCGTTACAGTTGTAATCGTTTAGATTTAACATATTTACATTATTAGTATTTGGCAAATTATCGAAAAAATTTATAGCTAATTTTTGAATATGTGCTTTAAAACTAGTGATTTTAAGAGCTTTATTTATGCGATCATTTTTCATGTAGCGGCAGGCATTTACAATCATTCTAATATATGAATTCTGCAGAGTATTTAAAAAATATTAATATTGGTTTTAGCAGCATAACCCCATACTGACAGGCATAAGCGAGTATTGACGCATAACGGCTGTATAAAGAAGCACTTTGTTATCTCTACTTAAATGTGAGTTCCGGGAAATTAGGGGGAAAAAAAAATTTAAACATTGTTTTTCGAACTTATCGCGAACGTGTAATATGTGTTGTTTCCAAGTTAAGTGCGAGTCAAAAATAACGCCAAGATATTTGGTATTCTGAGACCAGGGAATTTGTTTATTGAACATTATGAGAGGGGGAGGAATGGTGCGCTTTTGGTAAAGATGACGGCACAAGATTTTTCTACATTGATACTAATTTTCCATCTGTCGTAATAATTTTCTAGCAGCTTGAGGTGTTTGTTAATGGCAAAGGTAACAGTCTTTAAGTTTTTGTACGTGGCATTAATGGCCGTATCATCCGCATAGAGACTAATATTTGTTAGTGAGTAGCTGGGAATGTCATTTATATAGAGATTGAACAACAGGGGCCCGAGCAATGAGCCCCTGAGGACACCCTGCAGAGATGGAATGAGAGTTAGATAATGATTCATTTACTCTGATCCGAAAGGATCTGTTAGTGAGATACGAGTGGATGAGGTGAATGAGGGGAGAAGGAATATCGTAAGTAATTAGTTTGAAAGTGAGTCCTAAAATCCAAACACGGTCGAAGGCTTTCTGATATCCAGAAAGACCACTCCCGTGCTCTTCTTTTTTGAAACCTTCCGAAATACTTTCTGTTAGTCTGAGAAGAGGATGAAGGGTAGATAGTTTATTTGTAAATCCATATTGATTAGGGTTAATTAGGCTATTATCATTAATGAATTTTTTTAAGTCTATTAAGAATAATGTACTCAGTTAATTTACTTAAAGTTGAAAGGAGAGAAATAGGTCTATATGAATTAGGAAGATTTTTATTTGTACCAGGTTTAATAATAGGGAAAATGATAGCTTCTTTCCAGTTACTAGGAAAGTGATGAAATTTAAGAATTTTATTGACAAGAATAGTTAGTATGAGGATTAATTTGATAGGAAAATTTTTTAGCATTTTATTTGTGATAGTATCTTTACCGGGGCCTTTTAGAGCTAGTATTTTTAATGAAGTTAATAATTTCATCAGGCATGACAGGTTCAATTTGAGTAGAAGGGGGGAAGAGAGAAAGGTATTCACAGCAGAGGTGACAACCTCGTCATCCTGATCGTAGTTGTCCTGCATGCGGTTATTTTCAATGAAGTTATTTTTAATCGTATTAGCAAGGAGGTTAGCCTTCTGCGGATCAGTGACGGCCATACCAGTAGCACAGTTCAACGTAGGAATTTGAGATCTTTTATTTTTTAAGAACCGCTGTGCCTCCCAGAGGCTATTGTCAGTTGTATTTAGAGCTTCTAGTCTAGCATTCCAAGTATCATTACTATATATTTTAAGTTCTTTTTGAGGTTGGCTTGAGCTCTATTGCATAAAGTTTTAAAAAAGGATTTAAAGTCTGCTGATATCGTTTACGTAGGTTGTTTTTATGCTTAATAAGTTGATTAATGTGATTTGGAGTAAGTTTCGGTGAGCGTTCACTATTGGCTGGGAGGCGTGGCTATGGGTAGCGACGACCGCTTCAGTGAACTCTGTAATTTTGGTTTCAAGATCGTTGGTATTATTAATATTATTCGGATAGTAGTTAAAAAGAGAGAAGTTATTATTTAAATTAATTCTAAAATCCTTCCAGTTGGTGGTAATTGCTCTAGGATTTGAGGATTCCACTTTAAGTTTAAAATCGAAATTTAGGGAAAACAGGGTTGTGGTCAGAATATAGATCATTAATAGATTTAATAGTATAAGGGTAGTAAAAGTTTTTGATTAAAGCAAAGTCTATTGTATTAGCTGAGTTATGGCCAAATCTTGTGGGAGAGTCAGGAAAAGCTATGTGCAGATTTAAGATATTGGCAAAATTAAAAAGATGCTTGCCTCTGTTTGAGTTTACATTGCAATTCCAAGCGCTATGAGTAGCATTGAAATCGCCGAAGACGACACAATGACTACTCGTTTGGAGAAAATATTCTAAATCTATTGTAAATAAGTTATCGTCAGAGGAAGGGGAATGTAAACAGAGACAATAGAAACGGGGTCATGGTCGAGGGGAGTTAGAATAATGTTAGTCGCTTCAATAGCTTGCATAGGTGGGGTGGGGGGAGACAGTAATGTTTAAGAGATTTTTTGATAAGAATAAGAGTTCCGCCGGCGGCCGTTGCGTTAGTGATCCTATCATTTCTGTAGCAAGTGTAATTTGCTATTGTAAAAGTGTGCGAAGGTCTCAGATGAGTTTCCTGTATGAGAAAAAATATCGGGAGAGTGCTTCTCTATAAAAATTCGTAGCTCTACTCTACGTCTAAGCAGTCCGTTTGCGTTCCAAGAACACAAATTGAGGCCAATGGGGGACTTAACCATTATTATTGTTACAAGAGGCCTCTAATAAGGCGTACATTTGATTTGGGTTATTGTTTGCTCTTTGCACTTGGTTAAAATTATTCATGAAATTAGGATTTGAAGTAGCTATGGCTTGGGTAAATTGAGAAAGTTGGCACAAACATTGCATAGTCATTTGTAGGGTCGCTTGCAAGTTAAAATTATTATTATTAAAAATATTTCCGTTAAAGTTATATCCGTTAAAGTTATTATTAGACTTGTTATTAAAATTTGGAATGGATCTGTTATTTGCAGAGGGATTTCTATTGGCCTCAATTTGAGCAGAATTCACAGGTCCTTTTGGTGCCATCGGTTGTTTATTTTGGGAGTTAAAGTTGGTTGAAATTTTATTTGGATTTGCGGCTTGAGCATAGGATACATTGGGTCTTATAATACTATTGTATACATTAGTATACGAATTACGATTATTCAGGGCAGTGCCCTTAGGGGGCTTTGGGAAACAGGGGCATCCTCTCCAGTTAGCCATGTGGCCGTACATTTCGCAGTTGATACAGTAGGCAGTTTCTAGCCTTTCGGTTATTGGGCATTCACGGGTAATATGTCCCTCACCACATTTTAAGCAGCGGGGGTTTAGATGACAGTTCTCTGAATTATGATGGAAGTGGTTACACGTGTAGCATTGCGTGACACCTTTTCCGTTGTAACCTTCCACACGAATGCTTAAGTAACTTAGGTTTTTAAGTGGAAGATTTTTAAATTCTCAATACTTCTTGGGAGAGTCACCAGAAATACCGGGATAGGTTGTTTACTACGGCGGCCTATTAGCTGATTTACTTTTTCAGGGGTAAAGCCTAGTTCTTCTAAGTCGGCTTGAATTTCTTCGACCTTGAAGTTGCGGGGCAGTCCTTTCAGTACAACCTTGATGGGGCGCTCGTTTTGGGTTTAATTTCATAAAATTGAATTTAGTTTTTAGCAAAAGTTAACAGTTCATGAAATTGTTCTAAGTTATCGGTATAAAGTTTAATAAATTCTCCGGTTGTACGGGATCTTATCTTAGGGAACTTTTCATTAATAATTTTCATTTGACTTCTGACAGTTTCAGTGATTCTAAGCATGACTGGAGGGGGAAGCGTACTAACGGGGTTTTGATTGCCGGAAGGGGTAGGGCCAGTGGCCGATGGGGTTTGGGAGTAACAACGGGAATAGCGTTTTGAGAACCTGTGATTTCTTCTATATTGCTATCACTAGGTAAGGAAAATCTATTTGGGGAAATCGAAATGCTATCATTTGGAATATTTAAAATTTGCTTTTTAGTTGTCTTCCTTAGAGGAGGATATTCAAAGTCCGATTCTTCTTTTCGTTTATTGGAAATCCTGTTACTATTAAGGTTTAATACTCTTTTAGTAGGAGTTACATCTGGGGAGTTTTTAGGCGTAATAATTTTCAATCCTGAATCATGATGAGGGCAGCCAGGGGAAACACAAGGAGGAAATGAGGCTAAATCACTTACCGCCAAGTTAATTGTTTCTTCAACTTCTTGAAGCTCCGAAACGGCACGTCTGTAGAAAGGCTCATCCGGGTGGTGATCGGGCATGGCTTGAAGTTCAGCGATGCAGGCCAGCTTGAACTTTTGAAAGTCTCCATCTTTGCAGCTGGGCTTTGGTTTGTAAAATCTGCTCACATGCCGAAAGAGGTGGAGGAGTTGGTGTTCGTCTGGGCGAGTCGATTAAGTCCATATCCGTGGGTTCGTTTCGATTATCCATTTCCATTTGTTATCAGGTCAAAAAATAGGGGAGAATTACAGTGTCTGCTCAAGCAGGTTAGCCCTGACAAGGGCTGTAGATAATAGATGCACTATCAATATGGGGAGGGGAAAATAACAAGATACTGCCGAATCAATATGCCACGTGGCGGTCGGTCGTAGTAGCAGAGGGAGAGCGTTTGCAGTTCAACCTCACTGGTCAGCGTCCGAGCTAGCTTCAACTCAAGATCTATACAGAATTTAGTCTCTAATCTTTGTTTTATAGGGCAATCTTTAGTTAAGTGTTCTTTCACCGCATTTAAGACAGCGGGGTTTAAGGTAGCAATTATCTGCGTTGTGATGAAAATTGTTGCAGGAAAAGCACTGCGTGACTCCTCTGCCGTTGTATCCGTCGACAGTAATGTTGAGATGAGCAAGAGTTTTAAGATCGAAAATTTTAAGGTTTTCTATGGTGCGGGGAAGTGTTACTTGAAAAATAGGTAGCAGTTGTTTGGTTCTGCGACCTATTAGTTGCGTCACCCTTTCGGGTTCAAATCCTTCATTCTCTAAGTCCTTTTTAATGTCTTCAGGGTTCGCTTTTTTGGGGAATCCCTTAATTACAACTTTAATCGGGCGTTCGTTCTTAGGGGTGATTACGTAAAAACGGTATCCTATAGTTCTATTAGTGTTTGTCGGACAACTCTATTTTGTTCCGTTGTATTTGAGTACAGCTTAATGTACTCTCCAGTTGTTTTGAGCCTTAGGTGCGGGTAAATCTTTTTAATGGTGTCCACCTGAACACGATAGTTTTTATCGATTTTTAGCATGAGAGGGGGTGGAAGCTTCCATTTTTCTGATTGGCTGAGGTAGTCGGTTCAGAGTTATTTGCGGTAGGTGGGGCCAGTTGACCTGAGACCTGTTTAATAATAACATTGGGGAGAAGGGAAAATTGGTTTTCAATTCCAATCTCTTCGGAATCCTGCAAGATAGTTTTGCGTGCAGTTTTTCTGATTGGGGGAAATTCAAAGTCATCATCTTTACGTTTTTGCTGAAAATTTCTCCTAGTGGGAGAAGGTGGGGGAGTATTTTTAGGGGTGCTTTTAGGTGAGACATGATGCGAGCAGCCTGGTTTGGTACAGGGGGAGAGAGTCAAAGTCACTCACCGCTTGCTGCAAAGAGCTTTGTACATCCTGGTACTCGTTCCAAGCCAGTTGGTACAGCGTATCACTTTCGTCATGGCTTTTATCTTGTCTCAGGAGAGAGACAGTCCTTTCTTTTTCGTTACAAATTATTTGAAGTCGTCTTATATTAATTTTCATCGAGGTGAGCTCTTCGCATGGTGTGGGAGCAGTGCCGTTCGACGCAGTAGAAAGAGGAGATTGCGGGGTAAAATCCATGTCAGTTTGGTTGTCAAGTGCCATATTCGTGTCGTAAATCCAAGAGAGCAATTAGGGAGAAAATACTAACTATCTGTCTACCCAAATAGCACTGAAAAGTGCTGTAGCCAGATACTAGTGAAGTGAATGCGATAGGTGAACGTAGTATAATGAATTGGGGCGTGTAGATGACGCATCAAATTCGTTAGAGGGAGATCTCTTGCGGGCCACTGTCAAGAGCGGCGACCAGTCAACCTCTACAGTCTAGCTGGGTTATATATCTAGAGCACTTAGCCCTTTTGGGGCTTTGATCTCTTGTCTGGAAAAATATTGTTACATGATACCTTAAAAACATTGCCCTTTTTATTTTAGAGATTTAAGTAGATAATTAAGAAGTTAAAAAAATTTAAAGGTAAGAATAATTAAGACAGAAAAAAATTTAAATTTAAGAATCAGTATAAAAAATTATAAGTTATAAATGCTGAATTATTGAGGATTACATTATAGATAATTTCCTTTGGCCAATAGGGACCTCAGGATGGCTGATTGCCTGTCCAATGGGGAGGCAGCTTTTCGTATTTGTGTTGAGTGTGAGATTAGAATGATTACTCTTTCCCGCGTTGCGAGAAACTGAGTCAGATTCGGGAATTTTCCTAAAAATAAATCCTTGTTCACGTTTATCAATTCAACAGTATCCAATTACAGAGTATATATACAGAATTTTTTAACTATATTAGTGGTATTTAAAAAATTCTTTAAAAATGGAGCAACAAGGACTATAATCCTTATAGAAATTAATTGTATATTTTTAGCAGAATTAAAGCATTATACCAAACGCTATAAGTCCATGCGTGCTTAATTACCAATCAAGTTAGAAAATGTGCACCCACCCAAGTTGGTTGGCTCCTATTTTAACCCACCCCGGTTTTTGAACTTTTTTTGTCGCCAAGCAGGGCGATAAGTTCGCCAAGCTATCTACCCTTTTCATTAAAATTCCGTTGACCAATAGGTTCAAAATTTTAATTATGGCAACCCTAAAACCAATATATATACAGAAAAATTTAACCATTTCCTTCTTTTTCACGGTTGAACGATCTGGTTCGAACGATCTTTTTAGAATTCGTGTGAGTACCGGTTTTTCAGAATGAGTAGCTGAATGGAACATCTAACTATTTCTTTTTTTGCTGTTTTGGAAGAAAGGGGACAAAGGAATTTGCTTGAATGGTGTATGCGTGAAAATTTAATTTCTAGCAGGTATATGAATGTCCTAAATGTGGAAAAAACATGGTTATGAGAGAAAGGAAGGGAACGATTGATGGGTATGAATGGAGATGCCGTACGAAAGGAGGAGAGAATCCGCGCATGATGTATGCAAGAGTATAAGAAAAGGTACGTGGTTCTCTAAGAGTCATTTAAGTGTGTGTGACATTTTAATTTTAACGCGTCATTTTTTTGGAAAGTCAATGAATGAGTTTGCTGTGAAAGATGTGAGAGTGAATAAAAATACCGTGGTTGATTGGTACATGTTTTGCCGAGAGGTCTGCATGGCTGCGGTTTTGAAAGAAAGTGAACCACTCGGTGGTGAAGGAAAAATTGTTGAAATTGATGATTGAGAATTTCTCCGTGCGATCACCACATTGTGCTCTCCCATGGAGAAAGACGTTCCTTCGTAAGCACGTAAGTTTTTTCCATTAAAGTTTGCTTCGCTGAACTGTTCAATTTCAGTTGTTTTTATTTTTTTATGGTTATCGACATTTTCCGTTCTTTGAACGTCGTCGGTACGAGTTTGAAAATCGCGCTTTGGCGCCATTTTGGCGCGGATCAAAAAATTCGTCGCCAAGGGGGTGGGCGAAACTAGGAATTTACCGTGCAAGTTTTGTCATCTCTAAGCGACACCTGGCGAAAAACATCCAAAACTATTCTAAAAAATTTTCCCTCAAAACAACTTTGACACCAATGCCGTTAGCAACAGTCAGGGAAGAAACAAAATTTCAAATTGAGTTTTACATTGAAGCAGTGTGCACCCCCATGTATTAGCTTTGAGCTGAAATTTAAACATTCATTATTTTCTTAATGTAATGTAATATAGGGTTTTAATGTAAGAAAAAAATATAATTTTTCAGAGGAATATTTCAAAGAAAAGTTGTCACTAGTTAAAAATTTGTGTTGGTCAATTGGGAAATGGATTACAAATTTTTTTTGTCATCATCTAAATCTGAACAAATACTTTCTATAAGGTCAATAATAAAATCAAATACTGTAGGAAAAATATGGGAGATTTTTATTTCAATGAGAGCCAGTTCATTTAGTATTAGGTTTGGGGAAAAGAAATCCATTTTTTTCCTGAAATTTAAGACTTTATTTAATATGTTTCGGATTGTCCAATTTTGATCAAATATGCACCGTTTTGTTGTATAAATTATTACTATTTTAAAGGCGGCTTCATAATGCCTCTCTCATAGAAGTCTTGGTCCTTATTGGCGAAAAACTCTAGCTATCGATTTTCACAATCTTCTCTTGATCCCAATTTCTTATCACTCAGGAAGTTTTGTAATGCGAGAAAAAGAAGTAATCGCTTGGTTCCAGGACCGGACTATATGGCGGATGCATTAAAACTTCCCAACCAAGCTCCCATAGTTTCTGGCGAGTCACTACAGACGTATGTGGCCTAGCGTTGTTCTGATGGGACACAACACCTCTTCTGTTAGCCAATTCTGGCCGTATTTGGTTAGTCGCTAGCTTTAAACGGTCCAATTGTTGACAGATATCTGAATTTAGTGTTTAGCCATACGGAAGCAACTCATAATAAACTATTCCTTTCCAGTTCCACCAAATACACAGTAGAACCTTCCTGGCCGTTAGCCCTGGTTTGTCTATCGTTTGAGGTGCTTCACCACGCTTTGACCACGATTGTTTTCACACAATATTGTCCCATGTGACCCAATTCTCATCCCTAGTCACCATCCGCTTAAGAAATGGGTTGATTTCATTCCGTTTGGCCAAGGCTTCGCAAATGAATCCATCATGTTTTTTGGTGTTAATTGGTGTGGCACTCAAACATCGAGCTTCTTTTTGAATTCAACTTTGTGCAAATGATTTAAAACTGTTTTACGGTCGATCTTCAGCTCCTGGGTGGTGTTCATGCCGGTCAATTCATTCGAAAATATTTCATTCGTCGATAACGTATTTTACACTATTTTTAATTTTTTCTTTTCACAAAAACGTGCTGAAAATTTAGGGTGCGGCTTGGAATCTGATCATAATTAATGGAAAAAATAAGTTTCTGCTAATTAAATAAGAAAACAAGATTTTTTTAATAGTTGTACCAATGGTTTATGGTATAGTTTTAAATGAAACATAAAATCTATTCGAGGGAAAAAATTATTTGTTAGTTATAAAGAAAATAATAATAATAATAAAAATTGCACTACAATAATTAGATTAAAATTTTAATTTGTGAGCTTCAAGGAGTAGTAATTTGTGTTTTTTAGTTAATTCAGAATTATTGGTAAAGTATAAAATAAGTATGCTTTTAATTCTTCATTCAGTCGTTTCAAAGAATTTGAATATTTTCAAAAACATTTCTTCAATAACCACAGATAAAATAAAATCTAAGCAACATAATTATAAATTATCTAAATAAATGAATTTTTTTAAAGTACACTTTCAGAAAATACTTAAAACATTCCTAAAACGGAAAGTTCAATTTTGATATGTTAAATCTCTGTACATTATAAATCTTTTCCATTGTCCACTATATGTCATAATTTGCAAGTTACCATGATTTCAACTAGCTACTATATTTCAGAAAGATATCGCCAAAAATGAGTATTCGTAGCTAAAAATAAATACGCTTTTCTAAACGCTGTAGCACCATCTACTTGAGATAGTCCTAACAACACTAAAAATAATTGGTCGCTGGTCGTCAATGGGAAAAGGAACGCGAAGCGTTCCTCCATCCCATATCGAAATTGTTAGATGTGGCCTGATGGGGATGGGCCTTGATGAGTGAGTGTCTCCTGATTGGTTCGGAGGATGTGGCAAGGAGGCGTGGTTACAGGAACGGTTTCGGCAGTTCTCAGATCGCTGAGTGTCGCTGGGCATATGGCTCGCGAAGCGAGCCTCCATCCCATATTATAAATAATAATGGTGCCTGGGAGAGTTAAATGTCCTTGATGAGGAGGAAACAGCCTGGCATTCTTTGTGACGTAGGAGAGAGGTGCGGTTAATTGAAAGTCAAAGTTGGAAAAGTTCATCCTGTAGTAGCTGTGAAGGTTCCTTGTGATTTGACGATGTTGAAAAGTGAACTGGCATTTGATTGGCCGCCCTGATGTTAAAATTAGAACTACTGAATGGGAAAGTAGCCTGTGTGGGTGAGTGGTAGTGGTATAAAACTAGGTAATTAATATTAAGTTAAAGAAAAAACATTTGGAATTAAAGAATAAAAATTTAGAAGGTCATTTGCCTTAAGACAAATGACGTTATTTAATGTTAGGGTGGATTATAGGAGTCAAGGAGAATTCTCCTTGGTCTTTTGGTGTTATCATGGGGAGTGTAGCTTTCAAGATTAAGAATGGGGTAATTATAAGTTAGAGGTAAGGAATCAAAAAATTTTGTGGCAAGTTTTTTAATATAAATTTTAAAGGTTGGAAGTTTCAGTGCTTTGTAAATATCTGAAGTTATCATATACATATTCGCATGAACAATCATGCGAATGGTTTTATTTTGGCAAATTTCAAGCGTTTTTAAATTGCTTTTAGCAGCATAACCCCACACAGGACTACCATAACTCAAAATGGGCCGCAGAACGGCAGTGTAGAAAAGTACCTTATTTTCCACAGTCATTGTAGAATTCCGGTAAATTAGAGGGTAAATTAATCTTAGAGCGTTCCGGAATTTGTTTCGCGCATGTAAAATGTGTTTCCATGTGAGTTTACTATCAAGCAAGAGTCCTAGATAAATTGTGTTTTGAGACCATTGGAGTGGTGTGGAATATAGTGTTGGGGGTATTGCAGTTTTTCTTTTCCTTGTGAATAGTACTGTAACAGTTTTTTCAACGTTTAGTTTTATTTTCCATGTGTTGAAGTAAATTTCTAGAATCATTAAATGATTATATTTAATTGTTTGTTGATGTATTTGTGATTTTTGTATGTTGTTGCAATGGCAGTATCATCCGCGTAGATATTGAGACTTGTCTGTGGATGTGTAGGTATGTCATTCATGTAAATATTAAAAATAATTGGTCCAAGTAAGCTCCCTTGCGGGGCCCCTATGTTGACGTTATAGACATTGGAGAGAGAATCCTTAACACGAACTTGATAGGATCTGTTAGTGAGGTACGAGTTGATTATGTGTATTATAGAGCGGGTGGGAAATTGTTAATTATGAGTTTGTAAATTAGACCACTAGTCCAGACCCGATCAAATGCTTTCTGGATATTCAGAAGGCATTTGATCGGGCTCCAGTGGGGATGCCCCTCTGGAATCCAGAAGCAATTTTCTCAGTCAGTCGTAGGAGTGGGTGGGAAGTAGAGAGTCGCTTTGTGAAACCATATTGATTTGGGTTAATAAAGTTAGTGTCTGAAATGTGTGAAGGTGTTAATTCTGTTAAGTATGATATGCTCAGTAATTTTACTGAGGGAAGTCAGAAGGCAAATAGGTCTGTAACTTGTAGGACGATGATTGTTTTTGCCTGGTTTTTTAATTGGGAAAATAATTGCATTTTTCCAGTTGTTAGGAAAATGTCTTAATTTGAGAATTTTGTTAATTAGAAAGGTAAGAGTTAAAACGGCTTTAAGTGGAAGTTTTTTGATCATTTTATTTCTGATCATATCGGCACCTGGGGATTTATTGTTTTTTAAATTTTTGGCATAATTAATGATTTCAATCGGATCAGTTGGTGTGATAGGAGTAGAAGGCGGGTTAGAAAAGAAATTTTCTAACGTGTTAGTTACAAGTGCGTCGATGTTAGTATTAAAATTTGCAGGTCTTATGTTGTCTGTGAAATTGCTTTGAAATGTTTCTGCTAATAATTCGGCTTTTTGTTCGACAGTAATTGCCGTATTATTTAAGGAGGGGATATCTGAACGTTTTTTACGGAAATATTTTTGATATTGCCAAAGGGTGTTGTCTTGCGTATTCATTGCTTCTAATTTAATTTTCCAGGTTTGATCAGAGAATTTTTTAAGTTCTTTTTTAATCATTTTTTGTAGTCTATTGTAATTTGTTTTGTGAATGGGATTTAAAGTGTTTTGAAAGGTTTTTCTGGCTTTATTTTTCTGTCTTATGAGGTTTTGTATGTGTTGTGAAGTGTAGGTGTGATTCTTGTTTGTGATTGGTCGAAAGGCGTGTTCGTAGGCGGAGCGGACAGCATCGGTGAATAGGTTGATTTTGTTTTCTAAGATATCGGGATTTGTGATTTTTTCAAAGTCCGAGATATGAATGTTATTATTAATGTACTCAGAAAATTTTGACCAACAGGTGGTAACTGCTCTAGTATTATCCTTGTGTATATTAGAATTAAAAGAAAAGTTAAGAATAACGGGGTTGTGGTCGGAAAAAAGTTCCGGAATAGAGAGAATTGTGTAGGGGTATTGAGAGAGAGAGAGAAAGTTGTTAATGAGCGCGAAATCCAATGTATTAGATGAATTGTGCCCGAATCTGGTCGGGGGTGTCGGGGAATGCAATTTCGATATCTAGAGTGTCAGTAAAATTTTTAAGTTGATTTCCCCGTGTGGAATTGTTGGAGCAGTTCCAGGCGTTGTGTGTGGCATTATAATCGCCAAAAATCACACAACTACTGTTGATCTGAATTAAGTTTTCAATGTCAATTGTAAAAAGTCTATTGTCTGAACTAGGGGGAATGTAAATGCTAATAATTGTGAGGGGATTGAAGTTTGGAGGATTAATTGTAACAATGGTAGCTTCGGAGTACTGAAGTTGTGGTGTTGGTGGATTAAAGTGATTAATAGAATTTTTGATAAGTATTAGAGTACCACCACCGGCAGCGTGTCCGTTCGCAACGCGGTCATTTCTGTAACATGTGTAATTTGCTATTCTAATGTTGTGTATAGGTCTCAGTTTTGTTTCTTGCACTAAAATAATGTCGGGAGAGTACTTCTCTACAAATAGTTTAAATTCGTTTATTTTACTAAGTAAGCCGTTTGCATTCCATGAACACAAAAGCAGGCCATTCAATGTTCGACTAATCATCTTCATATTCTATGAGTGCCTCGAAAAGGGCGTGTAATTCTTTTTTGCGTTGTTCTCTATTTTTTGATTTCTTAGATTGTGTAGGTTGAGGAGGTGGGGGAAGACTTGCTGCATTACCAATATGTTGGGGAAGCATGGAGAGGGCTAAAATTGTTTGTTGGAGCGTTTGAGTGATGAAATTCATATAAAACGTTCCATTATTGTTAAAATTGACTGTAGGGGGGTCGGTAAGTTACATTGATTGGCCTGGTTTGTTACTAAAGCAGCAGGAGCCCCCTTGACATGTGGTGCCATCCGTTGCGTGTTAGTTGAGGGGGAGGTACTAGCAGCTTGTGAGTATGATGTTCCAGGTCTGACTATGCTATTAACTGTGTTTGTGTAGGTGTTTTTTTTTCTTGGGTACCTTTACGAGATTTGGAGAATTTGGGGCAGCCGGAGTAGTTTGCCATGTGTCCGTATGTTTCGCAATTAATGCGGTAGGGTTTTTCGACCCTTTCTATTTGAAAATCACACGTTTGGTGAGCTTCGCCACATTTCGGACACCTTGGCGTGATGTGGCAATTTTCTGCTGTGTGGTGGAATCGGTTACAGGAATAGCATTGGGTAACCCCTTTACCATCGTAACCGTCCACAGTAACGTTTATGTAGCTTACTTTCTTAAGTTCAAAAATTTTTGCATTAAGAATGTTCCTGGGGAGTGAGACAAGAAATATTGGAAGGGGTTGTTTAGTAATTCGGCCGATAAGTTGAGAAACTTTCTCGACCGTGTATCCTAATTCCACTAGGTCATTTTTTATATCTTGGGGGTTGGAATTTCGGGGGAGACTTGATTACAACTTTTATAGGTCTTTCAGCTTTAGGTTTGATGGCGAAGTATTGAAATTCGAGTTCGTCAAGTTTGTTAATTAATTCACGCCTTTCTTCATCAGTGTCAGAGTATAATTTAATGTACTCACCGGTGAGTTTGCTACGTAATTCAGGGTAAATGTCGTTAAGTGTTTTCATTTGAATTCTATGATCCTTCGAGTATTTTAGAAAAACTGGAGGTGGGAGATTTTTAGCTCCGGGATTATTTGATATAGGTATTAATGTGGTGTTTTTTAGTGGTGTTGGCTCGGAAAGTTCCTGCTGCTTTCGTATCCTTGGGTTGTAGATTATGAAAACGATTTTGTAAAATAATTTTAAATTTTTTGTTATGGGTTAAGTTATTTTTAGAGATTTTTCCAGGGGGAGGGAGAGGTGAAACCATCCTCGTCCTTTCTTTTAGTGGGTTGCGATTTTACTGGAGATGAATGGGGGTTTCATGTACAGGGCAACCAGGGGTATCACAGTAAGGTAGATTGCCAAATTCACTTACCGCTTTTTCAAGGAGATCTTCGTACATGGAACATTGTTTGACCATCTCAACGAAGGTGGGGTCATGTTCGTCCTTGGGATTTGAATGTCTTAGAGAGGAGATCATATTTTCAAAGCCTTGTACAATTAGGGTGTAACGGCGGATGTCGGCCGTGGTTACCTCTAGCCTTGCACATGATGTTGGTCGGCTCGGTCGTTCCAGGGTTGAATTTCCAGATTTTGGGAGTGTAGCATTTTGAAAGTCCATATCCGTGGGGAGATCATTATTCGAAGCCATGGTCGTCAACGTTAGATTGTAGTTGAGTTCAGCAAGTCGACTCAGCTCTAAAAAGAGCTGTAACTACGACCTAGAAAGTGAGCAGTAACGCCAGACGTGGGGAGCTCGCTCGGTGAACGTGCTTAAAAACTTTAACAATTCTGGTCTTATCTTTATCCTTCAAACCTCTATCTGGAACTCTAACCAATGAATCACTAAACTAGATCAACAATCGGGAACCTTTTCAGTGGCTCGCATTATAGCAGTTCGTCATTTAAATCTTTGAAAAAAAATAATGTAGTAGAAAAAAGATTTTACGAATTTAATTGATTTATTTTGTAAATTTAATTAGGTGAATTTGGGGTTACTAGGTGACAGCATTTATTTTATTAAGGAAAGGACCATTTCAGCATGTCTTTTCAGAATTAAATTAAGTACATATAACATTGGATGTCACAGGTTTTTTCCATTTGTCAAAGATAATTTGTCGAGACATTTTAACCTACGTTCCGCCTTTTAAATTTCCTTTACTCAGATTTTGAAACTAGCTTTGAGATTGTTTTTATAGTTATAGCACAGTAGACAATGAACTCATATAGTCAGATCAGAAAAAAAAGTCATATTACAGTAAGAACTGAGCAGAATAGACCCTAACGATCCTATAATAGTTTAGAAACGGATGTCAGCAATTTTGGTTTTAAAAAGGCATACCTGTTATTTGTCGCGAATTATTGAATATCATGAGAAAGTTTGTAATTACTTTTCCTAGTGACAGGGAGTTCCATTGAGTTTTACGATCACAAAAACAAAAATAAAGGGTGGAAACTGGACACTTACTGAGAAAGGAGATTTAAGACTAAGCCTGACTTGATTGATGTTAATTATTAAAAGTTTTTTATTGAAGCATTAGATTTATCCCTCTCATTAAAAACTTTTGTTTGTTGTTCATGTTTTTCTAGTAACAGTTGCTTTATGTATAAAATTAATTAGCTTTTGTTTTTATTTAATTCATTAATATGTGCATTTTATATTTTAAACGCTACACCTCAATACAGTTAGAAATTTAATTCTTTTAAAGTAAGTAGTAGTACCGCTGTGTTAAAAAGCCAATTTAAGTTAATAAATTTGCAAAAATTCATTATTAGGTATGCAGGGGTCTACCGGAAACATAAAAACATGGCAAGGGGTTTATGCGACAACACAGATAGGTAACCTCTGGTCTATGTAATCTATCAAATTATTGTTAGGCTACCGTCATTTGAAGTTTCGTCTTCAATCAAGTGCGAGCTGTTGACGCATTGAGTGAACGTGCATTGTCGGGAGACTTTATAACGAATAAAGAGAGCGTCTTGAGAAGTGAATATATGTACTTTGTAGTGACGTCCAGGATTCTAGGGGTCCAAGGCATGGCTAACGCCTTGTACGCATTTACGTAACTTATTATATATTAAAGGCAAAACTTAATTTTTCAAGGGGACTCCAACACTCTCTGTTCCACCACTGGTACATTGATAAAAAGCATTACAGTGGCGCAAAGCCGTTGAAATTCATGTACCGCATAAAAGAAAATGCCACAGAAAATATCGCACAAAAATAAAATCGCATTAAAAGGGACCACACAAAAACAGGTTCTACACACTATAGTTCTCTTTAGATTTTAATTTTTTTTTATTTTCTTGTAGTTTCAAGCACTCTTAAGGATTATCCTTTCAAATTATGTTGCAGATTTTGTTAACTGCGTGACATAATTCTACAATCTTTAATCATAAATCTCAACTCTGTTAGAGTTCATCCTAATTTTTCAAACAAAAAGAGGTTGAATAGATGTTGGAGTACCTGCAGGGAAGCTCAAACTGCTGTCATGGGGAAAATGAGGAGTTGCTTGGATTCGGTTTTACCTTAGCCCTTTGCTGCATTTAAAGATATTAACGAATTTAATTTAACTTGAAAAAAAAAGGTCAAATATTTAGAGAATACATTAAGTGAATAAAAAGGTGACAAAAAAGGAGTGGATAATCTTTATTTTAAAGTATAATTGTTTGTAAAAACGTGCATGAATGAGAAAAATTTTCTGTTCCGGTTTTTATTTGATCGTAGCTTCTAGCACTAATCCTCGCAAGTAACTTAGCATTCAACAGCACTAAGTAAACTCCCTCAACCTAAATTGCTAAATCTCAACTCTAAGACGAGTCTTTCTAGAACTTATGAAAAAATGCAATATGATAAGGTAGTGGATGACAGTGGATGACAGTCTATTTTTGGGTACCTGGACTGATAAACAGTCCTCAATCCCATATCATGATGTCTGTGATGCAGGACTTGACTTCGTTGGTTTTTTCAGTCTGCGGAGTGACATGTCGGCGATTTGGCTGTGGTGATGGAATCCGGGAGGAGGGGCTTAGAGATGACTACTTGGAGTTAAAGTTTTATACGGTGCTGAGAGCTTAGGACTGCTCTCTCAGTGAATTGGAGGTAGAAGTGAATTTAGCCTCAGGCTGGCTGCCCATGGGGGTAAAAGTTAAAAATATATACTTGTCCAGTTGGGTGTGGAGATTAAATAAATATTGAAAGAAAAATAATAAAAAATTTTAAAAATTTACTAGGGTGCAATAATTAAAAAATTATTGCAGGGATAAAAGCTAAGGCGGATTGTAAGAATCCAAAAGGATTCTTCTTGGCCTTTTAGTATTATCGTTACAGTTGTAATCGTTTAGATTTAACATATTTACATTATTAGTATTTGGCAAATTATCGAAAAAATTTATAGCTAATTTTTGAATATGTGCTTTAAAACTAGTGATTTTAAGAGCTTTATTTATGCGATCATTTTTCATGTAGCGGCAGGCATTTACAATCATTCTAATATATGAATTCTGCAGAGTATTTAAAATATTAATATTGGTTTTAGCAGCATAACCCCATACTGGACAGGCATAAGCGAGTATTGGACGCATAACGGCTGTATAAAGAAGCACTTTGTTATCTCTACTTAAATGTGAGTTCCGGGAAATTGGGGAAAAAAAAAATTTAAACATTGTTTTTCGGAACTTATCGCGAACGTGTAATATGTGTTGTTTCCAAGTTAAGTGCGAGTCAAAAATAACGCCAAGATATTTGGTATTCTGAGACCAGGGAATTTGTTTATTGAACATTATGAGAGGGGAGGAATGGTGCGCTTTTTGGTAAAGATGACGGCACAAGATTTTTCTACATTGATACTAATTTTCCATCTGTCGTAATAATTTTCTAGCAGCTTGAGGTGTTTGTTAATGGCAAAGGTAACAGTCTTTAAGTTTTTGTACGTGGCATTAATGGCCGTATCATCCGCATAGAGACTAATATTTGTTAGTGAGTAGCTGGGAATGTCATTTATATAGAGATTGAACAACAGGGGCCCGAGCAATGAGCCCTGAGGACACCCTGCAGAGATGGAATGAGAGTTAGATAATGATTCATTTACTCTGATCCGAAAGGATCTGTTAGTGAGATACGAGTGGATGAGGTGAATGAGGGGAGAAGGAATATCGTAAGTAATTAGTTTGAAAGTGAGTCCTAAAATCCAAACACGGTCGAAGGCTTTCTGGATATCCAGAAAGACCACTCCCGTGCTCTTCTTTTTGGAAACCTTCCGAAATACTTTCTGTTAGTCTGAGAAGAGGATGAAGGGTAGATAGTTTATTTGTAAATCCATATTGATTAGGGTTAATTAGGCTATTATCATTAATGAATTTTTTAAGTCTATTAAGAATAATGTACTCAGTTAATTTACTTAAAGTTGAAAGGAGAGAAATAGGTCTATATGAATTAGGAAGATTTTTATTTGTACCAGGTTTAATAATAGGAAAATGATAGCTTCTTTCCAGTTACTAGGAAAGTGATGAAATTTAAGAATTTTATTGACAAGAATAGTTAGTATGAGGATTAATTTGATAGGAAAATTTTTTAGCATTTTATTTGTGATAGTATCTTTACCGGGGGCCTTTTTAGAGCTAGTATTTTTAATGAAGTTAATAATTTCATCAGGCATGACAGGTTCAATTTGAGTAGAAGGGGGAAGAGAGAAAGGTATTCACAGCAGAGGTGACAACCTCGTCATCCTGATCGTAGTTGTCCTGCATGCGGTTATTTTCAATGAAGTTATTTTTAATCGTATTAGCAAGGAGGTTAGCCTTCTGCGGATCAGTGACGGCCATACCAGTAGCACAGTTCAACGTAGGAATTTGAGATCTTTTATTTTTTAAGAACCGCTGTGCCTCCCAGAGGCTATTGTCAGTTGTATTTAGAGCTTCTAGTCTAGCATTCCAAGTATCATTACTATATATTTTAAGTTCTTTTTTTTGAGGTTGGCTTGAGCTCTATTGCATAAAGTTTTATAAAAAGGATTTAAAGTCTGCTGATATCGTTTACGTAGGTTGTTTTTATGCTTAATAAGTTGATTAATGTGATTTGGAGTGTAGTTTCGGTGAGCGTTCACTATTGGCTGGGAGGCGTGGCTATGGGTAGCGACGACCGCTTCAGTGAACTCTGTAATTTTGGTTTCAAGATCGTTGGTATTATTAATATTATTCGGATAGTAGTTAAAAAGAGAGAAGTTATTATTTAAATTAATTCTAAAATCCTTCCAGTTGGTGGTAATTGCTCTAGGATTTGAGGATTCCACTTTAAGTTTAAAATCGAAATTTAGGAAAACAGGGTTGTGGTCAGAATATAGATCATTAATAGATTTAATAGTATAAGGGTAGTAAAAGTTTTTGATTAAAGCAAAGTCTATTGTATTAGCTGAGTTATGGCCAAATCTTGTGGGAGAGTCAGGAAAAGCTATGTGCAGATTTAAGATATTGGCAAAATTAAAAGATGCTTGCCTCTGTTTGAGTTTACATTGCAATTCCAAGCGCTATGAGTAGCATTGAAATCGCCGAAGACGACACAATGACTACTCGTTTGGAGAAAATATTCTAAATCTATTGTAAATAAGTTATCGTCAGAGGAAGGGGGAATGTAAACAGAGACAATAGAAACGGGGTCATGGTCGAGGGGAGTTAGAATAATGTTAGTCGCTTCAATAGCTTGCATAGGTGGGGTGGGGAGACAGTAATGTTTAAGAGATTTTTTGATAAGAATAAGAGTTCCGCCGGCGGCCGTTGCGTTAGTGATCCTATCATTTCTGTAGCAAGTGTAATTTGCTATTGTAAAAGTGTGCGAAGGTCTCAGATGAGTTTCCTGTATGAGAAAAATATCGGGAGAGTGCTTCTCTATAAAAATTCGTAGCTCTACTCTACGTCTAAGCAGTCCGTTTGCGTTCCAAGAACACAAATTGAGGCCAATGGGGGACTTAACCATTATTATTGTTACAAGAGGCCTCTAATAAGGCGTACATTTGATTTGGGTTATTGTTTGCTCTTTGCACTTGGTTAAAATTATTCATGAAATTAGGATTTGAAGTAGCTATGGCTTGGGTAAATTGAGAAAGTTGGCACAAACATTGCATAGTCATTTGTAGGGTCGCTTGCAAGTTAAAATTATTATTATTAAAAATATTTCCGTTAAAGTTATATCCGTTAAAGTTATTATTAGACTTGTTATTAAAATTTGGAATGGATCTGTTATTTGCAGAGGGATTTCTATTGGCCTCAATTTGAGCAGAATTCACAGGTCCTTTTGGTGCCATCGGTTGTTTATTTTGGGAGTTAAAGTTGGTTGAAATTTTATTTGGATTTGCGGCTTGAGCATAGGATACATTGGGTCTTATAATACTATTGTATACATTAGTATACGAATTACGATTATTCAGGGCAGTGCCCTTAGGGGGCTTTGGGAAACAGGGGCATCCTCTCCAGTTAGCCATGTGGCCGTACATTTCGCAGTTGATACAGTAGGCAGTTTCTAGCCTTTCGGTTATTGGGCATTCACGGGTAATATGTCCCTCACCACATTTTAAGCAGCGGGGTTTAGATGACAGTTCTCTGAATTATGATGGAAGTGGTTACACGTGTAGCATTGCGTGACACCTTTTCCGTTGTAACCTTCCACACGAATGCTTAAGTAACTTAGGGTTTTTAAGTGGAAGATTTTTAAATTCTCAATACTTCTTGGGAGAGTCACCAGAAATACCGGGATAGGTTGTTTACTACGGCGGCCTATTAGCTGATTTACTTTTTCAGGGGTAAAGCCTAGTTCTTCTAAGTCGGCTTGAATTTCTTCGACCTTGAAGTTGCGGGGCAGTCCTTTCAGTACAACCTTGATGGGGCGCTCGTTTTTGGGTTTAATTTCATAAAATTGGAATTTAGTTTTTAGCAAAAGTTAACAGTTCATGAAATTGTTCTAAGTTATCGGTATAAAGTTTAATAAATTCTCCGGTTGTACGGGATCTTATCTTAGGGAACTTTTCATTAATAATTTTCATTTGACTTCTGACAGTTTCAGTGATTCTAAGCATGACTGGAGGGGGAAGCGTACTAACGGGGTTTTGATTGCCGGAAGGGGTAGGGCCAGTGGCCGATGGGGGTTTGGGAGTAACAACGGGAATAGCGTTTTGAGAACCTGTGATTTCTTCTATATTGCTATCACTAGGTAAGGAAAATCTATTTGGGGAAATCGAAATGCTATCATTTGGAATATTTAAAATTTGCTTTTTAGTTGTCTTCCTTAGAGGAGGATATTCAAAGTCCGATTCTTCTTTTCGTTTATTGGAAATCCTGTTACTATTAAGGTTTAATACTCTTTTAGTAGGAGTTACATCTGGGGAGTTTTTAGGCGTAATAATTTTCAATCCTGAATCATGATGAGGGCAGCCAGGGAAACACAAGGAGGAAATGAGGCTAAATCACTTACCGCCAAGTTAATTGTTTCTTCAACTTCTTGAAGCTCCGAAACGGCACGTCTGTAGAAAGGCTCATCCGGGTGGTGATCGGGCATGGCTTGAAGTTCAGCGATGCAGGCCAGCTTGAACTTTTGAAAGTCTCCATCTTTTGCAGCTGGGCTTTGGTTTGTAAAATCTGCTCACATGCCGAAAGAGGTGGAGGAGTTGGTGTTCGTCTGGGCGAGTCGATTAAGTCCATATCCGTGGGTTCGTTTCGATTATCCATTTCCATTTGTTATCAGGTCAAAAAATAGGGGAGAATTACAGTGTCTGCTCAAGCAGGTTAGCCCTGACAAGGGCTGTAGAGAATAGATGCACTATCAATATGGGGAGGGGAAAATAACAAGATACTGCCGAATCAATATGCCACGTGGCGGTCGGTCGTAGTAGCAGAGGGAGAGCGTTTGCAGTTCAACCTCACTGGTCAGCGTCCGAGCTCGTTCTATATATATCAATATGATAAGGTACATACAATTACAGAGTATATATACAGCTTTTTTTAACTAAATTAGTGGTATTTAAAAAATTCTTTAAAAATGGAGCAACAAGGGCTATAATCCCTATAGAAATTAATTGTATATTTTTAGCAGAATTAAAGCATTATACCAAACGCTATAAGTCCATGCGTGCTTAATTACCAATCAAGTTAGAAAATGTGCAAGTTTTGTAGTCTCTAAGCGACACCTGGCGAAAAACATCCAAAACTGGTCTACAAAATTTTCCCTCAAAACAACTATGACACCAATGCGGTTAGCAACAGTCAGGGAAGAAACAAAATTTCAAATTGAGTTTTATATTGAAGCAGTAAAGCCCCCATGTATTAGCTTTGAGCTGAAATTTAAACATTCATTATTTTCTTACAGTGTCTTTAATTAAATAATTTCCTTTTTTTAATTGTATGTTTATTTTACGGGTAAGGAATTAAAATGTATTATTATGAAATAATAAAAATAAAATTTCTCAAAAGTGCCACTTTGGCTTAATTTTTGTTAAAATTTTTCATTATCATAAACAATGGGAAAAAAGTAAATGTGACTTCCTGAGACGTTTTTTTTTTTTTGTCTTACCGGTTCTTTAGTTTAATTATTTCAATATTGAAAACGTTTTATCAGTTCATCAAAACGTGTAAGTTGCTGACTATCTAAAAGTTTTAAAATGGATAAATTTACGTAGAGAACAGTTATTTATGCAGAACGATACATTTTTTTTTTGTATTTTTCACCTTTTGTAGGGTTTATGTAATTTAAATATCCAGCATTTATACTTTTACCGAAATATAACTTCTTTTTCAAAAAAAAAAAAAAAAAGAATTAATCAAATAATAATAATAATAACTTCGCCAACAACATGTTTGACTACAATTCAGAAATTTTCTCTACTTTGAACAAAAAAAACATTTTGGAGAAATTGACGTTGCTCAGTTATAATATAGCAGAGAAACAGCAAGTGATAACACAAATCTAGCTCAGCTGGAATTGCAACATTCTATTATGGATGTATTCTTGTGAAGGGAATTTGCACATACTTCAGAAACAAACCTTCTACCAATTTATTTTTCGATCAATAAGGAATCGGAACAAATTATGAGTATGCGTCTACGCTTTTTTCTGAGTGTGTCTGCGTGTCTATTTCTTTCTGAAAGAGTTTTTCCAGAAAAAAAAATAGTTTTGATAAACACTTTTTGACCCAATGAAAATACATTAAAACAAATGTATTCTTTCGAAAAACTATTATTTTTCATACTTCAGGACAGGAATTGTTGAATAACCAGATTAAGCACGCTAAATTTTAAGCACTTTTTCTTTTATGAAGGGCAATCAATTATAAGTAATTTCCAAAAAATCCGGCGTATTGATCGCACTTTTAACACACACACAAAAAGTCGAAATTTATGTGTGCGCATTATACGCCAGGAATAAGCATGCTAGTTTCAAAAATAAAAAAAGAGATGAGCATAAAAAAATACCTAGACTTCTACAACGATCAGAATACTGCTTATTTAAAATAAATGGCATACTTTGTGAATTTAAAGAAATTTTTATATACAAATATACTATTTTTTCTAAATCCTGAGGTAATGCCACGAATAAATAGCTTTAAAACATAATAGCATTGCTAACATACATTGCAGATTTCTTCGTAAAAAAAGGAAGTGCGCGTTATACGGCGAATGTACCCCAAAGTTAAGAAATGCAAGTTGAATATATAGGAGCTCGTTATTTACGCCGCATTTTACGGAAACTAAAATTTAGTAAGGTATATTCTAGTCCTTGAAGGAAATCGGGCAAAAAATAAATCGTGTACAAAACACAACCAAGGCATAAAAAATCAATATATTATTTTGAGAAAAATAATAAAGGCAGTGAAAATATCGCTTAACATGAAACTGAAAAAAAAATTATACATACAACAATATTAAGTTTATTGGAGCACATTTTACATGTCCTAAGCTTTATGGGAACTGTATCTTTAATTTTAGATTGTCTTCTGTCCGTTAAAGGGATTGAGTTTTGATCGGATTTAACATTTGATAACAAAGTTTCGTTCCGTTTTAGCTCGTTAATTGTGCTAACGGCGTGAAATTTCCGGCAAACCACCTTCTGAGGATATTCAGATTATGTAAATTCGGTTTCGAATTCTTCAACAGGAAAGTTTATCCAGTTTAACGTCTATAACGCTGAGATACTATTAATTTTGTGTTTTAACAATTCTTCGAAATTGCAACATTTGATTTTTCCGCTTTCAGAAGTTCATCTTGTAATTCGTTTCACGATTTAGAAGCAATGTCGTTGGGGGCAACGCTTCTTCTTTAGTTTACTTAATATATTTTCAGGCATGACTGTTAGTGGTTCCTAAGATCAAAAATTAATATATATCAAATACAATATTAAATAATTAATATCTTCTTACATTTCTATTCGCTTGAATTCTTATAACTGGAGTAGCTAGTTATGAGTGGGCCCTATATAAAATTCCTTCGAAGTCCATTTTTAGTTATGAGAGCTCTGTTAGTGGGGCCATAGTTACACATATTAGGGCCCCTGTAGCTTGGGGACCACGCATCATTGATGCGGCTAATAGGGTGGTAGCTACGCCCATGATTGTTATTATATTCATAAAATGCATAAAACTCACATCTCGGCTAAGATGCCAAATAAATATCACTTCCACACAAAATTGTAATAGAAATTCTTAAAAATGTGAACAGGTAAAGAAAGAACTTCTTACGCACCTTTTCCAAAATGGACTGGTAGTGAGTCGATATAAAGGGTCGATCCTAGCTGGTGTGCACTGCACAACGGTGGTCAGAGTAAGTGGTGGCCGCAGGTCAAACATAGCTCAGTCAAACAAGCATTTTTCCCCACGAAATTCTCAAAATAAAACAAATAAAAGAGCGAATAAATATTCTGAATTTTAAATAGTTATTGAGAGAAAAATCAAAATAATTCCCAATAAAATAACATAATTTTTAAAAAATAGAATGTGTGTGTTAGTGCTCTGTGTGTAGATCCATCAAGATCTACTGTCTGTTTACACGTCCTTCGTATGGTTGCAAAATTCGTGACTGAGACGACAAGACAGCAAGATTTTTGAAGTGATAACTTCTTTACGCTCGTTTTGCTGGAGAGTGAACTCGAATGAACATCATGCTCGGGAATGTAAAGCTCATTCGGCTTTTTTCACCTGTATTCGGAAAGCTTGTTCCGATAAGATTGTCCACCCCTAAAAAGAAATCATGTGCCTAAAAGGGAAACGTTCTGCCCGGGCTTTTTAGTACTCAGTCTTCCTTCTTGATGCTTAATTAATAAGTTAACTTATTTAATTAGTTATTAATATTTTTTATAACTTTATTCTTGTTACATTATTGATTTTTTCTTTCTTTTCAATTTTGAGGGCACGATATAATAAATTGATGCAATTATGCCAACATCCTTAATTATATATAAATTTAAGGTATTTTGTTTTATATGAGAAATTAGTGTTTTTGTGGGAATTTAGTGTTTTGTTTATTCTGTCAAATCTTAATTGCATAGTTATGGTAGTGCGCCCAACTGGTCATCTAATACAGTGGTGCGCAAACTTTTTTCCACTACGACCCCTTTTGTAGAGAGAAAATTTTTGGCGACCCCTAGAAATAAATGTTCACAAATACGATGTATATAGACACATTTCTTTCGTTTTATCGAATAAAAAAATAATCATTTCTGACACATATTAATATTATTTATAATTTAAAGAAAATATTTTTTGTATAACTTAAAAATCATTAAATTGCCTTTTAGTGAGCTGTATGTGGCTGCAAGTTTTTGATGATCTCATTGATGTTTGGACGTATGTTGCTAATTGCAATTCGCATATCATCTTCAGGGTTCAAACGAGAGCGGTACTTAGTTTTTATTGAAACTAGTTTGCAAAATCCAGTTTCACATAAATACGTTGATGCAAATTGTATTAGTAATCTGATGGCATTCTTGCAAAGAACGGGATATTGCTTTTCCACGGAGAGCCAAAATTTTTGGCAAGGCTGAGTCTTAAATTGATTTAGAAGTGTATATTCACTAATCAAATCTATCAATTGCTCTTTCTCACTAATTTGAAAAGTTGAAATGCATATGTCGTAGGAAAATGGATCGCGAATCCAACCAAGATCGTTTTCAGAAAAATCCTCGAATCTTCTCGAAAAATTTTCTTTTAACTTTTCAATGTGATTGGAAATGATGTTTTTAAATGTAAACATATCTATATTATTTTCCTTGATAAAATCGTTAAAGCAAAGGAACATGTCGGTGTTGTTTTTATTCAGTTCAGTTTGCCAGAGACTAAGCTTATTTTTAAAAGCTTGAATTTTACTGGCTGAAGTTACGATAGTTGAATTCTCACCTTGCAAACTCAAATTTAAGTCGTTAAGTTTTCCGAAAACATCAACTAAATAGCTCAGCTTTCCTAGCCAAACTTCATTGATATAATAACTTGCCAATCTGTGTTTCTTTTCGC
Source organism: Trichonephila clavipes (assembly GCA_019973935.1). NCBI lineage: Eukaryota > Metazoa > Arthropoda > Arachnida > Araneae > Nephilidae > Trichonephila > Trichonephila clavipes. The sequence continues at coordinate 151,020 of BMAU01020412.1, forward strand.
TTAAAAACATGTACACTTCATTTCTCAAATCAAATATCCGTCGTAGTATTTTCCCACGTGAGAGCCATCTGACTTCGGTGTGTAACAGTAATCTCGAATACGTTGAGCCCATCTCATTGCAAAGGATTGAAAAGAGACGGCTGTTAAGACTGTTGCATTTAATGTAGTTAATTGAACTAACAGTGTCTTGTAATATGTCGTGCAACTCTTCATTCATATCTTTTGCAACAAGAGCTTGCCGATAAATCATAGTGATTAAATACCATATGAGGCGCCACGTTCTGGATTAAGCCTCTGAGCCCTTTGTTCGAGCCTGTTAATACTGCAGCACCATCAGTACAAATCGCAACACAGTTTGCCCAGGTAAGGGACTTTGCTTCAAAATATTCATTTATTACTTCGAATATTTTTTCTCAAATTTTTTTTTCCTTCCAAACTTTTGCAACATAAAAACGTTTCTGTTATATCTTCATGAAAAATAAATCTAACGTTAATAATTAGTTGAGACATTTTAGTAATATAGGTAGTTTCGTCCAGTTGTAAATCAAATACAGATGAATTTTGTATGCGTTTTATGACTTCTGACTTGATATTTCATGACATTTCGGAAATCCGCCGAGACACGGTATCTCTTGATAATGGTATTGTGTTTAGTTCATTTCCATATTTATCGCCATGCATAATTGATGTCATCTTAGTTGCTGCAAGAAGGATAAGGGATTCTCCAATTGCATTGGGTTTCAGTGTTTTTCCTAATAGATAAGAAACTTCTAAAGAAGCTCGTTGTTGTGAATAAAAATGATTTGTGTGAATGAGTGGCTGCATGGCGCCACGTTTTTGTAACTGTGAAGAGGTTGTGTGACGTCATTATGTTCTGCATATAAAAAGGGTGATACAATCACGTGCTCACTCTCACTCGGTAGTTCTGAATAAACTAAGTTACTTTAATTGACTGGCTCGAGACTGAATTTCTTCCTCCAACACCGAGCATCGGGTAGATGCAGCTCAAAGAATTTTAGAATTGAAATTGTTCTTTACATAAGTTTTTGGTACCCTCGGCGGGACTGGTTGTTGATTGGAAGCGAAACTGAAACCGAATTTAAATTATTGAAGTTTAATTATTGAACTTAACTTTTTGAACTATAAAATGGAAGTGAATGCTTTGAAAGCGGCAAGAAAAAGCCTGAGAACAGCATTTTCTCTCAGTTTGAAAAAGATTGAAACCGAACTCATAAAAGAAAACATCGATATGAATCAACTTTCGATTCTGAAAACTCAATTTATGGATAAATTTCAGAGACTCGACACTTGTCAGAGTCAAATTTCTGAACAACTCTTGGATACAGAAGATGCTGTACAAGAATATTTAGATGATATATGGAAGATGCAGAAAACTACCGTGACCGCTACATCGAAATGTGTACTCGAGTAGATTTGAAAATACGAGAAACCGTTGTTCCTACCGAAACTGAAAAGAGAAGTTTTAAATTGCCGAAAATCGAACTGAAGAAGTTCAGCGGTGAAGCTAAAGACTTTTTGGCCTTCTGGAGTCAGTTTCAGAAAATTCACAATGATAAAGGCATTGCGGAAGAAGACAAAATGCAATATTTATTGCAATCCGTGGAACCGAAATCGAAAGCGGAACGATTAGTGTTGAGTTTCCCTGCAACGGCGGAAAATTATCCTGAAGCCATTGGTCCATTATGTTAGACATTTTAAAAAAAGTCGGATCCAAATTTTTATGATCTCCTTGTGTTGTTTTTCCAATCCCGTTCCATGATCTCAATGAAAGTAAGCACACCGATTTGAACCCGATCTTTTTGAGTTTCGTGATTTGTGGTTGGCAGCAACTACCATGCAAATCGAGCGAGTATTTAAACTCGGCTCATGTTAGTTTTTCGGAAAAGGAAGGAGAAACGGAGATATAAGAAGTGTGTGAGTGGTTTAACTCTTAGAGGGTGAGAAAGGCTGGTTGGCAATGCAACTGCAGGTTGCATCACCATTTTAGATTAGAAATTAATTTTACAAAATTAGAAGACGGTTCGAATCGGATGTCTCTGGTAATGTTGATTTTTGAACTTATTGTTTATTCGTCTTCATGCCTCCTCGACACATAAATTTCACTGCTAGCTTTGCAAAATTTAAATTAGTTTACCAATAAGTGTAACAAATTTGGTTATGGGCCCAGTCCATGTACTGTGTCGAGACAGGCTAAGCAGTTGAACCAGGCCATGAACTTTGTCTATTTAAATACTGTTCCAGTCTAGAACTATTTTTTATGAACTCTGTTGCTAGTACGCTAAATCGAGTAACAGATATGGAGTTTAACAACCAGATATCAGTGTTGACTCCAAATAACTGGAACACATGGAAGCATGATATTCAAGTACTCTTAATGCATTATGGTTGCTGGCAGTTTATAATACAGACCAAGCCAGAGCAACCTGATGAAAAGGCAACATACAAGGAAAAATTAGATTTACAACTTCGTAAGGATAGATGTTATACGTTGATCTATACTAACATCAGTTCAGATTTGAAAAATCTGATAACGGAAACAACTGACGGAGTAGCGGCATGGAAGATATTAAAAGATCACTTCGAACCAGTCACAAAAGCAAGAGTAATTCAACTATTAGATCAATTTTTGGAACAAAATACCAACCAGGGGAAGATGTTGGAATCTTCATATCTCGTGTAAAGACAGCGGCAACCAGACTACAAGAAGCGGGTCATAAATTGGACGACCTGTACATAGGCTTTCAATTAATAAGGTGGCTTCCTCAGGAATTCCAGTCTACCGTGTGCAACAAATCTACAGATGGAAAGAAGAGGACTTCAGAGTTGTCAAAATTGAAGCAGAGCTGATATTAGAAGCCAATCGTCTTCAGTTGATGAAACAAGATTTGGAGAAAGCGGAGAATGCTTACTTGAGCAGTTTCACTTCGAAGAAGTCGAAGACGTTACCTGGTGCTACGGCTGCAGCTCATGGAGATCCAAATGGCAAGAATGATTACCAAAAGAAAAGTGGTAAGGTATTTAACTGTAAAACTATTAAAAATGTTAAACAATCTATTAAGACTATAGGTCCGTGTTATGTATGTAATAAGTACGGGCATCTTAAAGTAAACTGTAAAGAGAAAAAGTCTCTACAAAAATCTCCTTCAACTGTAAATGAAACTTTTAACACAGAGTTTGATAAAGGTGTTTGGGTAATAGATACTGCTGCCACGAGTCATTTTTGTAATGACAAGAGTTTATTTTTAGATCTTAAACCGATAACTAACATGAAAATGTCGTTAGCAACGGAGGATAAAAGTTGTCCCGTAGAAGGAATCGGAACACTTAGATTTCGGGTAAAATATAAGGGGAGTTTTCATGAAATAACTTTGACTGATGTTTTATTTAATCCTAAGTTGAGGAAAAATTTGTTATCCGGTTCCAGATTAGAAAGTAAAGGTGCGCATTTTGTGGGTACTAAAGGTAAAATTAATGTTTTTAATAAAGACCGGATAAAATTGTTCTCGGCGACACGCCATGAAAATTTGTATTTTTTTAAGCCGGATCATTATATTATACCAAAGAGTAAAGAAATTAGTTTTTTTAGTGATGTAACCGCTAAAACAAAAAACGGATCAATAGAAATATGGCATCAACGCTTTTGTCATGTTAATAACGATTACTTGGTAAAAACTAGTAAAAATGATAGTGTAAAAGGTCTCCCCACGCTTAACTGATAATGGTAAGACTCGTTGTATACCGTGTAAATTAGCAAAGTCCAAGAGAGTTTCATTCAAAAGATGGGGGCCGTAAGATCAAAACGTCCATTGGAATTGTTGCATATGGACCTCTGTGGTCCAATGCCAACTGAAAGCCAAGGCGGTAATAAATATTTCTTGAGTATAATTGACGATTATTCAGGAAAAGTGACTGTATTTCCCATCCGAAATAAATCTGACGTATTTCATACGTTTATAAGATTTCAGAAACGAGCAGAACGTTTTCTAAGTAAAAGGTAATAGCAGTTAGAACTGATAGCGGACTAGAATTTTGTAATAAGGATATGGATAATTTCTTGACAGAACTGGGTATAAAGCATGAGGTAACAAATTCATATACGCCAGAAATGAATGGGGTCGCGGAGAGATTCAATTTAACCGCTCTAGATGGCATCAAAACATTGCTTAAGTCTAGTGAAGTTCCCCATAAGTTTTGGGGAGAAGCATTACTTTGTTTCACTTATGCGTGGAATTGAATTTGTCACAAAGACAGTAACAAAACGCCTTTCGAAAAATATTCAGGTAGAAAACCATCGGTATTGCATCTAAAACCTTTTGGATGTTTAGCATATGCTGGTGTGCCAAAACAAATTAGAAAAAAATTCGATATGCGTGCGAAAATGGGAATTATGATGGGATACGCACAACGTACTAAGGGTTATAGAATATGGTTGATAGATGAAAATAAATTAGTCGAGACTATTAATGTAAGATTCGATGAAAATAAGAGGGGAATTAATTTTAGACAAAAAGTTAATAGTAACCTTGGATATAATTTAAACCTTCCTGATTATTATGATGATGAGGATGATTTTGATAGAGTAAAAGATTCATTAACGAGTCGTTTAGTTTCAAAGACAAGTACAGAAATGCCCTCAACATCTGAAAAACCAGATGTATCTTACGATAATCATAGCTTGATCCCATGTACAGAGGTTAAGTGGATTCGAAATATAGGTGGGAAAGTAACTGGATCTAACGTATATTATAGTATAGAAGGGGAAGCAACCCGACTGAAATCTTTTAACGAAATAGAGAGATAGATACTGTAAGAGGCATAATATTGAGTATGATCCTAGTTTATTTAATTTTAGAAAAGATAATACCGAATCCCAGGGATTTTCAGATTTGTCAGAGCAACAAGAAGCTCTTATGGTTGAAGTAACTATTCCTAACTGTTACAAACAGGCGATAAGATCCAGAGACGCATCTAAATGGCATGATGCAATGGATAAAGAAATTAACGTAATGAAGGAACGTAAAGTTTGGGATTTAGTTGATCATCCGGATAAAATAAAAATTTTAGAAAACCGTTGGGTTTATACCATTAAATATGATGAAAATAATAAAATTGTTAGATACAAGGCCCGCTTAGTTGCGCGAGGTAACACACAATTACGAGGTGAGTCATTTGACGAGGTATTTCAAGAATACAAATTAGAACTTTCAAAAGTTAAATCATTAAAACTAAGATGTTATTCAGACTCGGATTTTGCTACAAATAGGGATGATCGAGTGTCAATGGGAGGGTTCATAACTTTTATAGATGAAACTCCAATTTCATGGCGAACTTTCAAGCAAAAATCCGTTAGTCTGTCGACCATGGAAGCTGAGTATGTTAGTTTAACAGAAGCAGCTAAGGAATTCATTTGGCTAAAGAATGTAATTGATAATAAAAGTTTAAATTTGGAATTAAGAGAAAATGTAATGTTTTGTGATAATCAAGCTGCTATAAGTTTTTCAAAGTCACCGGTAGAAAATTATAGAACAAAACATATCGATGTTAGTTATCATTTTCTAAGGAATTTGATATACGACAAGGTTTTCCAAATTAAATATATAGGTACCAAAAATAATTTGGCGGACATTTTTACCAAACCCATGGTAAAGGAAAAATTGTTAGAATTTTGTAGAAAATTATTTCTTTTTAGAGAATAAGACTTTGTTTCTTTAAGATTAAACTATTAGTTTGTTTATTACAATAAAGATTGTGAATAAAATGTATTTTTTGTGTTAAATTGTATAACATGTGATTATAGATTAAAATTAATTTACTGATTTGTAAGAGATAATGGTGCGAGATTGGAAAAAGGGGGCCGATTGTTAGACATTTAAAAAAAAAAAGTCGGATCCAAATTTTTATGATCTCCTTGTGTTGTTTTTCCAATCCCGTTCCATGATCTCAATGAAAGTAAGCACACCGATTCGAACCCGATCTTTTTGAGTTTCGTGATTTGTGGTTGGCAGCAACTACCATGCAAATCGAGCGAGTATTTAAACTCGGCTCATGTTAGTTTTTCGGAAAAGGAAGGAGAAACGGAGATATAAGAAGTGTGTGAGTGGTTTAACTCTTAGAGGGTGAGAAAGGCTGGTTGGCAATGCAACTGCAGGTTGCATCACCATTTTAGATTAGAAATTAATTTTACAAAATTAGAAGACGGTTCGAATCGGATGTCTCTGGTAATGTTGATTTTTGAACTTATTGTTTATTCGTCTTCATGCCTCCTCGACACATAAATTTCACTGCTAGCTTTGCAAAATTTAAATTAGTTTACCAATAAGTGTAACAAATTAAAAGAGAGATTCGGTCGTGAAGATTTGTTAGTACAAATTTACGTACGTGAACTTTTAAATTTAGTAATGAAGAACGCTATTTCTGGAAGAACGAAGACTGATTTGTCAGCCTTGTACGATGAACTTGAAGGGAAATTACGGTCGTTGGAGAGCTTTGGACGAACACAAGAAAAATATGGAGATTTCCTTACACCATTTGTAGAGTCCTGCTTACCCGAGGAAATCCTGATGGCCTGGGAAAGAAAACGGAATACTGAAACAGACGCTAAAGGATCGCGAACTCTAGAACACTTAATTACTTTCCTTCGCCTGGAAGTCCAAGGGGAAGAGATGGTGCAGCTGGCCAAATCCGGTTTTGGAACTCCTATCCGAAAAAAAGATTCCCCAACTGAAAGGGTTAAGCCGACTGAATTAATGACTGCATCAGCTCTGGCGAGTTCCGTAAAGTCCTCAGGTAAGAAAATCAATAACTGTGTATTTTGTGAGAAATATCATCCCAGTGAAAATTGCTTTAATGCTAGAAAAATGTCTTTAAATGCTAAGAGACAATTGTTATTAAGAAAAGGTGCTTGTTTTATTTGTTTAAATAGATCTGGCCATTTGAGTAAAACTTGTGATATTAAAAATGATATTAATTGTTCTAAATGTAATTATTCTCATTTTGAAATTATGTGTCCAAAATTAAATAAGAATTATGATCACAAATTGTGTTCCATAAAAACTGAGAACTCTATCAAGTAACTGCAACAGAAACCAAAGTAATTACTTTCAAACTCTCTGCGTTTTCATTCGCATTAAAGATCAGGAGTAGGTAGAAAAAGCCGATTCTGCTGTAAAGGCGGTGCAGGCGGTGCAGGCGGTTGCAGGCGGTGCAGGCGGTTGCAGGCGGTTGTAGGCGGTTGCAGGCGGTTGTAGGCGGTTGTAGGCGGTTGTAGGCGGTTGCAGGCGGTCGACGGCAGTGCAGAGTTGAGTTGTTTCGTTCCTACTGACGAGTTGAGTTGTTTTCTCCTGTTGCGTTGAGTTGTTTCGTTCCTACTGACGAGTTGAGTTGTTTCGTGCCTACTGACGAGTTGAGTTGTTTCGTTCCTGCTGCCGAGTTGAGTTGTTTTCTCCTGTTGAGTTGTTTCGTTCATGTTACCGAGTTGAGTTGTTTTCTCCTGTTGAGTTGAGTTGTTTCGTTCCTACTGACGAGTTGAGTTGTTTTTCTCCTGCATTGGCTTTGATTTTCGAGCTGAGGGGGCGAGTTGAATTGTTTTGTTTTCTACAGCTAAGTTGAGTTGTTTTTAAAAAATGTGCACAAGAAATGGAAGTATGGGAATGTTAAACGTGCTCATGGTGCCACCTATTGATTAAAATGTACACTAATTATAGATTTTAAAATGATGAAAGTAAATAACGCTCAAAAAAAAAATCCAGATTCAAACTCACGGCCTCAGATCAAAATGTCTCCACAGGACAATAGTTTTCAGTTACGCTAACCATTATCCTATGAAGGCATACAGACCTGAAGAAAACTTATGTTTATAATCTCATGAATTTAATTTTGCAGGCGAAGCAGACGGCGACATGTTTTAAAATCATTTTCTTGATTAAAATGAAATAAAAAAAATATTTAATTTATATTATTTTAATAATGTGTAAATTTTAATTCAGTATAATGATTACATACACACACAGTAAAGATACAAAGTAAATTGATTATTCAGAAAAATGTGCCGTAGTATACTCGTCATCAGCGTGAACCGGTTACGATTTAACTTGTTTTAGCTTGTCTGATCTTGATTCTACAAGACGGCGACTGAATTCTACGTCAGAAATTATCTCAATGCTTAGAGCGGATGAATACATTGCTTTCAACCACTCAGCGAACGCCGCTCAAGTGTAATTCGGTTGATATGCGTTAGACACTTATCACATTTTAGTTCACAATTCATTTCGTTTGTTAGTATTGCGGTGGGCTGTATTCAACAAGAAAAAATATGGTGATGTCTGAAACACATAGTGAAAAACGAAAGTTTGGAAAAGCCGGGGAATCTTCTGTAAATAAGAAAGCCAGAAGAGAAGTTTCAAAAGTAAGTAACAACATTAAATAAATTTAATATGTAATTTTTATAATGTTTTTTACACATTTCTGATCTTTATTAATTTTGTTATATTATTTTCAGAAGTATGGAAAATTTACCGAGGATTGCATACCAGATGGAGTATTTCCAATTGGAGATGATGTTTTTGTCTTTGCAAGCACCTATTATGATTCCGCATCAGTACACATAAGACGTTTCAAGAAATATGGCAAAACATACTACCCAACTCCCGAGGGAATAACATTAGACCCACGGTGGATCGAATATATCATGCGTAAAAGAAAGTGCCGGAATCACTGGAGGAATTACCAAGTGGACTTTTCCCTCCTGAACGACACATTCAAATAACTAGTGAGAACTTCAATGATTTTACTTTCAAGCGCATTAAATACAGTCCGGATAAAGAGCCCACTTTTAAAGAAATAACCATATCCCGAGAGCAGTGGGCTGAAATGATTAAAAAATATGGTGCTATTGAAAATGCTGCTATAGACAATATGTTTCAGTGTATGGACTTTTTAACTGCATATAAAACCTTCTGCGAAGGCCCCATAGAAAATACATTACCTTCTTCTTTGGATGTTAGTCTGGGTCAACAATACTTGACGCAAATTTTGAAAAAATCTATTTGTAGCCTCCTGAACGAAAAAGGATTGAAACAGCCTCAGACTTTCGCTGAGGAGTTATGGGGGAATCGCGAAGAAACATTTAATTCATATGTTTCATCACTTGAAGCTAATGAGATAGCTGATTGTTTTTATCATAATCTTTTGAAAATGAACACTTTTTATTGTTAAAACCTGTACATTATGTAACTCAAGAATTTTTAAAAAATCTTCGCTTGGATATTATTTTAAGAGAAGTAAGAGACATGTTATGTCCACCTGATTGTTTTGAATACTATGAGGATTTTGTTTAAAGATTTTTATAAGATTCACACAATATTTTGTTTTTATAAATTTGAATAAAATTCTTTTTTTTTTTTTTATATGCTGAATTTGAGTTCTTATTATTTTTATTGTTTGTTAGTTTAATTTATGTTGAAATCGTTTCACATCTTAAAAATAAATAAGAGTATTTTTAAAAGAAATTATCAAAGTATGTACAAGTGATATTTTAAATGTATTTCATATGAAAGTGAGAAAATTTATGCTCATGTTTTTATACATAAACTTTTGTCTTTCCCAAAAAGTATATAATAATATAACTATTCATTGTAATAGTCATTCAATCAAGTTCTTTTCATCGGTAACAATGCATCAAGATTTAGCAGCGTTTTACGAAAATCCTGAAGTTCCAAATAGCTTCGGGGGTGTGGAAGCATTACATCGCTCTGTAAAAGGGAAATATAGTAAAAAAGATGTGAAACATTGGTTATCGCAGAAAGATGCTTACACTCTTCATAAACCTGTTCGACATAAGTTTCAGCGGAATCGAGTGTTTGTAAGTGATATTGATCGTCAGTTTCAAGCGGATTTAGTCGATATGCAATCTTTAGCAGAATTTAATAAAGGGTATAAGTATTTGTTAACTTGCATTGATTTATTTTCAAAATTTGCTTGGGCAGTTCCTCTGAAAGATAAATTTGGAAAAAGTGTAAAGTCTGGGCTAGAAATTATTTTTAAAGAAAGGAAGCCTAAAGTGTTGCAAACAGATGCCGGTAAGGAGTTTTTAAATAAAATAGTTCAAAATTATTTAAAAAATCTGAATGTAAATTTTTTTTACAAATAACGAAACAAAAGCTAGCATTGTTGAAAGGTTTAATCGGACATTAAAAACAAAAATGTGGAAATATTTCACTGAATTTAACACTAAAAATTACATCGACGTCATTGATAAATTAATACACAGTTATAATCACTCGTATCACCGTTCAATTAAAATGGAACCTGTTTCTGTAAGTAGACATAACCGGAAGCAGGTATTAAAAAATTTATACGGTGGTCTAAGAAATGAGAAACCTAAAGCCCCTAGATTTAAAATTGGTGATATTGTACGCATTAATAAACAAAAACTTCACTTTGAAAAAGGATACGAACAAAACTGGAGAAGAGAACTTTTCATAGTTTTTGAAATCGTGCAAAGAATTCCGATTGTTTATAGATTAAAAAGATTTACAAGGTGAAGAGATTAAAGGTACTTATTACGAAGCAGAATTACAAAAAGTTGTCGACTCTGGTTTCTACCCTGTAGAGAATGTTATCAAACAAAGAAAAAGAGGAGGAATCACTGAATATTTTGTTAAATTTTTAGGCTATCCTGAAAAATTTAATGATTGGGTGACTGATATTCAAAAAGTATAAATAGTTAAACTTTTTTATTGCCGACTCATTTTCAAAATGTCTTTCTACGTAACATTACCTTCTGATAGTTCTATGCATTTCTTTCCAGAAAACAAAATATCTCATTTCAAAACTCAATTACCCTCTCCTGTTTGTTTAAATGGTGAATGGGAAGTGGGATTGTCTGAAATAATCTACCCTCATTCTTGGCTTAACGTAAATGAAACTAACAATTATTTTCTATACAAAGCTGGTGACGGCAATATCTCTTCAACTGTTAAGCGAACAATTGATGTGGGTTGTTATGAAACAATGTTAGATATTATATCAGCCGTACAACTTGCTTTACCCAAAAATCCTAATCGGTTCACAATAATTTACAATAAAGCAACAAAGCGGGTGAAAATTAATGCAGTTCAAGGTAGCAGCCTTCACTTAGAGAATTTAGGCGAGTTGTTAGGATTCAAACGCAATGCAATTATAATAGGTAACATGAAAAGCGAATTCGTTGCTGATGCATGGTCTAATTTTTCAGTTTTTTACGTTTACTCCGATCTAATTTCACCCCAAATTGTGGGGGATACACAGGCTCCTTTATTGCGAATCGTTCGCACTAAAGGTAAAGACGGGGAAACGATTAGTCAATACTATGATAGACCTCAATACTTACCTTTGGTGAGACACTCGTTTCAAACTATTCAATCTGAACTGAGACTCAATTCTGGTGATTTTGTTCCCTTTGAAAGAGGTAAAGTGATCATAGTGCTTCATTTTCGAATGAGGCAAATACTATAAATAAAGCAATGCATTTCTCATACCCTCATTTGGAGATAAAAGACCAAGATGAGTGTACCATACGTTTGCTGTACTAAAAGATTTGAAGATCATTATGCAGGTCAAATAGGTTCGGGTCTGACTCATTACAAGGGCATTAATTTTCAAAAGGGTTATGGAATCGGAGGAATATTTCGTCGATTGTTTAGAGCAGCTTTACCTTTTTAGTAAAAGGAGGTAAAACTATTGGAAAAGAAGTATTAATGACAGGGAGTCGTGTTGCCTCTGATGTATTGTCAGGAGAAAATTTTAAAGAAGCTGTAAAAACAAGAAGCAAAGAAAGTGGAAAAAAAAAATTAGCTCAGAAAGCTATTGATAGAGTTCAGTCTATGGTAGGAAAAGGACAGTATAAAAGAAAGCGTAAGAAACAGAAAAATTCATTTCATCCAAAGCACGTAAAGTGAGTGTACGTGACATTTTCGACTCGTAAAAATGGCATTTATTCTTAAAGATTCTCCTGAATGTGTTAAATCTGAATTGGAACTTTTCAACTTACCAGGAACTCAAACAGTTATTCAAGATGGGCAGTGGAAACAATTTCATCCTCTTTCTAACGTTTTCGATAATGCACCTGTAGAATTTCACATTTCCGGAAGTGCAGAAGATTACATAGATCTCAGTCAAACACAATTATACGTAAAAGCGAAAATAGTAAAAGTGGACAATACGCCTATTACTAAAGATGATACTATAGGACCTGTGAATTTATTTCTACATTCACTATTTTCTCAAGTAGATGTATCCTTAAATGATCGCGTGGTTTCCAATTCCAGTAATACATATCCCTATCGATCTTATATTGAAACTCTCTTAAACCATGGATATGACAGCAAAACTTCCCAATTAACGGCTGAACTATTTTACAAGGATTCTGATGATGGTCTCAAGAAAAGAACCGAATTTTTAAAGAAAGTGCCACTGTAGACATGATTGGTTGCATACATTCGATTTATTTCATCAAGATCGTCTTTTACTCAATTTAGTGGATTTGAAAATAAAATTAATACGAAGCAAGCCCGAATTTTGTTTACAAGGATCTGAGGGATTTAAAGTTGTTTTGGATCATGTTTCTTTATTCATACGAAAAGTTCGTGTGAATCCTGGAGTTATTCTTGGTCATGCGAAAGCACTGGAAAAAACAAGCGCAAAATATCCCATTAACCGAGTTCTGTGCAAAGTGTATTCGATTCCTAAAGGAAGCATGTCTTTTATTCAAGATAACATATTTTCAGGCCAAATGCCAAAAAAACTTTTGTAGGATGTGTAGATAATGAAGCTTTTCACGGAGCATTTTCAAAATCTCCTTATGAGTTTAAACATTTTAATTTAAATTTTATTGGAGTGTATGTGGATGGACAACCAGTGCCTCACAATCCATTAGAACTCGATTTTCTAAAGATCAATACATACGGGCCTATCAAACTCTATTTGTTGGGACAGATCGAATGGGTCAAGACAGAGGTATATTTATTTCTAGAAAAGAATATAAAGATTCAAATACATTGTTTGGATTTAACCTCTCACCGGATTTATGTTCTTCAGGAGAACATTTAAGTCTGATAAAACATAGCAATTTGCGATTAGAATTAAAATTCAGCAAATCTTTAGAACAAACCGTATGTGTTATCGTTTTTGCCGAGTTTGAAAATTTAATCGAAATAAACAAATCGAGAAATATCTTGTATGATTTCGGAAATTAAAGAATGGATGGAATGCAAATGTATACAGTTTTATCTCAAGAGAAGACAACGTCCCCCCTATTTTCAAGGTGTTTATTCTAGAGATACGCTCCCTCCTCTGCAAGAAAACATGTGTGCTATTGTGAATTCTGATGACTCATCACAACCTGGAACACACTGGTTAGCATTATTTGTAAATGATAAAAGAGAATTAGAATTTTATGAATCATTTGGACAACCTCCTGTATTATATAACATTAGTACTACTACCTATTTAGATGTATTATGGAATTCTAAAGTGTTTCAATCACCAACATCTAATGTTTGTGGGCAATACTGTATTTACTTTTATTCAAACGCAGCCAAGGCTATTCTATGCATTATATTTTGAATCAATTGTATATAAATGATTTTCAAATGTATCAATTTGTAAAGAAACGATATGGTGTAAGATTTGTATTTAGAAAATAAAAAAAAAATGGAATGAAACTAAATATGTGTGTGTCTTTTATTTTCTTTAATTTTTTTTCTATTTTCTATTTACATTTTCTTATGATAATTTTTTTTCTTCTAAAAAAATAATATTTTTCTATGTTAAATTTCTTTTTCTCTCAAAAAATTTTTTTTTTCTATGATAAATTTTTCACCCAAAAAGATTAATATAATTTTATTTAATTATATATTTGAAACTTTTAAATTTTATCAAATAAGTATATTTTCTTCAGCAAAAGAAAACTGTTCAAATCATAAAGAGACAACTGAGACAATTTTTTTAATCAAATGAGTATCATTTATTTCAAAGTTTCAACCATGCATTTCTGCGAGCATACATTATTGGTTTCTTAATAATTTTGTTATTCTGATACAATTTTTTATTTACATCTAGATTTTTCGGTAAATTTACATCATTCAAAGCTCTTAAAAATACATATCTTCCATCAGGTGCTGATTTTCGATTCCGTAGAAAATCATTCACGAGGAATGCAATATTGCTTCCTGGAATAACAGTGTTTTTGTAAATAATTTCACCATCAGAATTCCAACTGAAACATTCTTGAAGCTTTAAAAACTGGAAAATATTTTTTGCTTTTTCTTTATACCTAGCTGGAACAATTCTAAAAATTTCATCCTCAAACACTTCTTTTTCCGTCTTTACTACTGATTCTTTTAGATTTTCTTTTAATGATTCCGTTTCTTGATTTTCTGATAGAGATGCTTCATTTGGAACTGGTTCAGACTCTCTTCGATTTTCGTTAGAAAAGTGCGTATATTTTTGTAAAACTTGTAAATAGAGAATTGTTTTTTCTTCTTCCGTTAAATCCTTATTATGGAGAATGTTTTTCATGCGTTGATCAAGTTCCGATAAGTGTTCCGTTACTTGAACTCTTTCTTCGGGTACCAGTACAAATTTTTGCTAAATTCCATTTTGAATTAAAGAACTGATGACTGAAATAGTCGCAGGCAGTAAAATATTTAAGAATCCTTCTCCTTTTGAATTAAAATTTTCTTTTTCTCGTAAAGAGGTGTTTTTTTGTTAGAAAGTTTTCTTAAGCTTTCTTTATAGGGAGATAAGCGATTTTTTTTAATTTTAGTCAATGATATGTTACCACATAAAACATTCAGCACACACTCGCACAAAGTTTTTATTTCTTTCTTTGAACACTTTTTCAAAATAGATTTTGGGTGTTTTGTTTTAGAAATTAGTTTTAAGAGCTCTAAAGTTTGTTCAGAACACACCGGCATCTTGTGAACTATTGAATATTCATTGAACAATTTGAATCTATTTATATGCTTCAAAGTAATGGGTCATCGAGGTTGATATACATAAAAACATCTCCAGGAAACATACCTGTGCGCACACGCAAGGATTCATCAGTTTCAGGTTTTAAATCAATAAGTAAGTATCCGTACGGTTTTGATGTGGCATCTGCGTAACATTCTTGAAAAAATTTCACTTTACGAGGATACAATTGGCGACCTAAATGTGTAATTTGGGATTGATCTCTTCGATTCTTAAATAATACAAGATAATGAGCGTTTAAGGAAATTTCTCTAATTTCTTTCCCTTTATGAAAAATATTCTGTACCACAAAAATTATACTTAAATTTCTGTGATGCGAAAATTTTACAAATAATTTTGTTAATTGGGGATCATTTCCTAACTCTCCCATAAGATCGTCTATAACAATTAACGCATCCGAATACTGGTGCAAATTAGAGGGGATACCTTCATGAAAGGAAATATTCGGCATTTCTTCATACAACGCTTGGTAAACTCCATAACACCAAATTATATTTTTAGGAAAGGGTTTAATCATTTTATTTTCGATTAATTTTTTAACGAACTGACTTTTACCGCTACCAGATGGCCCAGCCAAGATTAAAGTAAATGGATGAACTAATTTGAGAGAATCCATGATTAAACTAAATAATTTTATGAATGATGTTGCTATTTATACTACGAGTCACTTAATTCTATAAATTTCATTTTGTGTGATACCGAAAGGAAAATTCTTTCCTGTCCGTAATTATATCTATTGTATCCTGTATTTTCCTGTCTTGATTCGTTACCAGATAAAAGTGAGATCGTGATATACATTCAGTAGAATATTTTCTCATGGTGTTTGATGGATTAGAGCAGATAGGGTTGGGGACAGAGCACATGGCCTTGGGCGTCATTGTTCATTGTTGGGATTCTGGTCTGCGACGTCAGTGGGTCTGTAGTCTTAATGGGCTGGACGAAACCCCGCTGTTCATCTTTTGACTGAGTTCGTCTGACTCGATACATCGGCGCCTCAAAAACGGCGGGTGGTAAGGGGGTCAGGTGTTCGGGCGGACCTTGTGTCGCCAGTGAGTGTGAGAGGGTCAGAGATAGATTCGAACCAATAAGGACGCTTATGAGTCTGCGGGCCGTGTGCAGATTTCTGTTGGGTCGACCAATGAGAAATGACGAGGGGGTGAAGTGGACCCACCTCTGGAGTTTAAAAGGGGTTGGTGGGAGATATCCATTCCAATTTGCTCTATCGATTCTATGTATTGCGCCTGATTGTCACAGAGTAGCAGAACACAAAATTTGATTGCTGATTTAGTAGTGTGTGTGTGTTTAGCAACGTTCTATAAGTTCTACGTCTTCATTATGTATACTTGTAATATTTGTGGAAAAAACTTCGCTACAAACTATGTTTTAAAACGCCATACATTACAAGTTCATGAAAAAAAATGCTGTCCTTCAATGTGCGGATTGTAGTACAAAATTCGTCCGAGAAAGTGACTTAAAAAGGCACAGAGACTCTGTGCATTCAACCGAGAAAATTACTTGTAAATTTTGCTATACGTCCTTTACCCGTAAAGACAACTTATTGAAACATTTGAACAATAAAAGATGCGAAAGAAAGTTGGAGAAAGAAGCAGGGAAAAGAAAGAGAGTGGATTTGTCTGTATCAAGTAGGAAAAAGAAAACACAGTTGTCCACATCTGCTGAAAACTCTACGGCTGATCCTGAAAATATCTTCTTGCCACCAAAAGAGAACGAGAGTGCTTTTCAAAAAGCATATAAAACTTTTAATCTTCCCAATAACGATAGTTCACTGGGGATAAAAGAGTTTCTACTCTTAAGAAAAGAAGAGACAATCTTTATTTTTCGCAATGAACTGGAAACTTACAAAGCTTTGAAAGTGAGTAAATGGGTTCATTGCATTTACTCGAAAGCGACAGATGCTGGAAAAATGATAAAGAACGTAGAATTCAAAACGCCGAATAATGATGTATTACAAGGAACTAATCTCGCCAGACTTTATGACGACATGTCTGAGAAAATAGTGAAAGAAAGCGAGGATTTTGAAGGTAGAGACTCGGGCTGGACACTGGACGAAATTTTAAGACTCGAAGTCCGCACGAACCGTTATTCTCCTTTCAGAGGTTCATCATCCTTCATCGAGGTGCCGAAGCAGATCGCTGAAACAAAGGCAATCATCAATGTCATCAATAAAAAGGACTCTCAGTGTTTCATGTGGTCTATTCTCGCAGCTCTTTACCCCAACACCAGCAACCCCAACAAAACGTCAAGTTATGTCCCCCACCTAAATAAGCTGAACTTTGATGGAATATCCTTTCCAACACCGCTTAACGAGGTGAAAAAATTTTCAAAAATGAACGATATAGGAATAAACATTTATTCTTTTGAAGAAGATTTAAAAATATTTCCTCTCCTCATTAGTGATATAGTGTGTGAGAAACATATAGATTTGATTTACGTAAAAAATGGAGAGTTTGGACATTATTGTTTCATTAAAAGCTTATCTCGACTTGTTTCGAAACAACTCTCAAAACATCAACATAAAACATTTATATGTAAAAGATGTTTAAGTGCTTTCCAAACAGAATACAAACTTCTTCAACACAATGAGATGTGTATACATAAAAATCCTGCAAGGGTAGTAATGCCGTCAGAAACAAGTAAGTTTTTAAAATTTAAAAATTTTCAACATTGTTTAAAAATACCTTTTGTTGTATATGCGGATTTCGAGTGTGTAACTAGGAAAACTGATACTTGCTGTCCTAATCCAAACTTTTCGTTTACAAATATTTATGAAAAACATGTCCCAATAGGTTTTTGTTATTTTATCAGTTATCAAGGGGGACATTATAAAGATCCAGTAGTATATAGAGGTATTGATGCCCCCAAAATTTTTATTGAAAAGTTAGAAAAAGATGCAATAGAAATTGATAATATTTATAAAAATCAAAACCGTTATTACCTCTTACTGAATCAGAAAAGCAATTGTATGATAATGCTAATAATTGTTATGTTTGTGGTCAAACCTTTCACGAAAACAATATCAAGGTTAGGGATCATAATCATGTTACTCAAAAATTTAATGGCCCTTGTTGCAATAGTTGTAATTTAGCAATGAAAACCCCCAAATTTTTGCCTGTTTTCTTCCATAATCTTTCAGGATATGACGCCCATATTTTTATTAATGAGTTAGGATATGATGAAAAACAAATTAATTTAATTCCGAACACCGAAGAAAAATATATTTCCTTCAGTAAAAATATTTCAAATGATTTTCAGTTAAGGTTTTTAGATTCTTTCAAATTCATGTCTTCTAGTTTGGAAAATTTGATAAAAACACTAAAAAAAAAGATGAATTTAAATATATGAAACATTATTTTGACTCAGAAAAAATAGATTTACTTTTAAGAAAGGGAGTTTTTCCGTATGATTATTTTGATAGTTTTGAAAAGTGTAAAGATTCTTGTTTACCACCTATTAGCAAATTTTACAATAAACTAAATGAGGAGGCTATAAGTGTAGAGGATTATAATCATGCATGTAAAGTATTTAATGAATTTCATTTAAATAATCTTGGTGAATACTGCGATCTATATGTAAAAACAGATGTTCTATTGTTAACAGATCTCTTTGAAAACTTTCGAAAAATATGCATGCAAACTTATAAACTTGACCCCTGTTGGTATTTTACCACCCCAGCTTTATCATGGGATGCTATGTTATTACATACTAAAGTAGCTATCGAACTGTTCACAGATTACGACATGCTTCTTTTTATAGAAAAGGGTGTAAGAGGAGGTATAAGTCAGTGTTGCAATCGTTATGCTATAGCTAACAACAGATATATGTCTAATTTTAACCCAGATGATGAGATAAAATATTTAATGTATCTTGACGCAAATAATTTGTACGGTTATGCAATGAGTAAATATCTACCCTTAAAAGATTTTGTTTGGAGTGATAACGATTTAACTGAACAGGATATTTTAAATTTATCAGATGAATCCGATGTAGGTTACATCTTGGAAGTAGATCTTGAATATCCTTCCGATTTGCATGACAAACATTCAGACTTTCCCCTTGCCCCTGAAAATAAGCCCCCACCTAATTGTAAAGAGCCTAGACTTTTAACTACTTTGGAACCAAAAACAAAATATGTTCTCCATTATTCTAATTTAAAGCTTTATTTAAAATTAGGGTTAGTCTTGAAAAAATTCATCGCGTTTTAAAATTTTTTCAATCTCCTTGGCTTAAAAATTACATAGATTATAATACTAAATTAAGAACTAAATCTGTAAATGACTTTCAAAAGGATTATTACAAACTAATGAATAATAGCATTTTCGGGAAAACGATGGAAAATGTAAGAAGAAGAGTAGATATACGTTTATGTTCAACAGAAGAGCAGGCTCGAAAGTTAATAGCGAAATCAAATTTTAATCGACGCACAATATTTTCTGAAAACTTAATGGCCGTCCATCTAAAAAAAACCCAAATCAAATTTTTCAAACCAATACAGGTAGGAATGGTAATTTTAGATATATCAAAAGTTCTAATGTATTCTTTTCACTATGAGTACATGAAGCACCGTTATGACTCAAAAGTACGGCTCATGTATACAGACACCGATTCTTTTATATATGAAATAAAAACTGATGATTTTTATAGTGACATGAAAGAGGATATTAACTTATATGATACATCAGACTATGATGAAAACAATATTTATAATTTACCTCTTGTTAACAAAAAAGTCATCGGGAAAATGAAGGATGAAAATAAAGGAAATATTATGACAGAATATGTAGGATTAAAATCGAAAATGTATGCCTACAAAACAAACAATAAGATTGAAAAGCGGTTAAAAGGAATTAAAAAACAAACTATAAAAAATAAAATAACATTTGAGGACTACAAAGCTTGTCTTTTAATGAAAAAATAAAATATGTTGACATGAACTTAATTAGATCCAAATTTCATTCATTACATTCAATAAAGCAAAACAAACTTGCTCTGTCATATAAAGATGACAAAAGGTTTATTAATGGTGATGGCATTACTACTCTTGCACATGGTCATTGGTCGTTGATGAATTTAGAACTATTTAATGAGCTGTAGGACATAAAATCCAATAATGGGATTTTTTTTTTTTTTTGTGTGTGTATAAATAATTGATTGTAATGTAAAACGGAATGCTGTTTTTGTAAAAAAACAACGCACTTTGTATCTTTACTGTACATGTATAATCATTACACTGAAATAAATTTTTACAAATTGTTGTTCTCCTGTAATGTAAATATACGATTGTAATGTAAAACGCAATACAAGATGTTGATTTCTGAATAAACAA
Organism: Trichonephila clavipes; assembly: GCA_019973935.1. Classification (NCBI taxonomy): domain Eukaryota; kingdom Metazoa; phylum Arthropoda; class Arachnida; order Araneae; family Nephilidae; genus Trichonephila; species Trichonephila clavipes. Next base: position 171,397 of record BMAU01020412.1, read on the forward strand.
TTTACTTTGTATCTTTACTGTGTGTGTGTAATCATTATATTGAATTAAAATTTACACATTATTAAAATAATATAAATTAAATATTTTTTTATTTCATTTTAATTAAGAAAATGATTTTAAAACACGTCACCATCTGCTTCGCCTGAAAAGCCGTCTTGTAGAATCAAGATCAGACAAGCTAAAACAAGTTAAATCGTAACCGGTTCACGCTGATGACGAGTATACTACGGCACATTTTTCTGAATAATCAATTTACTTTGTATCTTTACTGTGTGTGTATGTAATCATTATACTGAATTAAAATTTACACATTATTAAAATAATAATATAAATTAAATATTTTTTTATTTCATTTTAATCAAGAAAATGATTTTAAAACATGTCGCCGTCTGCTTCGCCTGCAAAATTAAATTCATGAGATTATAAACATAAGTTTTCTTCAGGTCTGTATGCCTTCATAGGATAATGGTTAGCGTAACTGAAAACTATTGTCCTGTGGAGACATTTTGATCTGAGGCCGTGAGTTTGAATCTGGATTTTTTTTTTTTTTAATTTGAGCGTTATTTACTTCCATCATTTTAAAATCTATAATTAGTGTACATTTTAATCAATAGGTGGCGCCATGAGCACGTTTAACATTCCCATACTTCCATTTTTTGTGCACATTTTTTAAAAACAACTCAACTTAGCTGTAGAAAAAAAAACAATTCAACTCGCCCCCTCAGCTCGAAAACCAAAGCCAATGCAGGAGAAAAACAACTCAACTCGTCAGTAGGAACGAAACAACTCAACTCAACAGGAGAAAACAACTCAACTCGGTAACATGAACGAAACAACTCAACAGGAGAAAACAACTCAACTCGGCAGCAGGAACGAAACAACTCAACTCGTCAGTAGGCACGAAACAACTCAACTCGTCAGTAGGAACGAAACAACTCAACTCAACAGGAGAAAACAACTCAACTCGTCAGTAGGAACGAAACAACTCAACTCTGCACTGCCGTCGACCGCCTGCAACCGCCTACAACCGCCTACAACCGCCTACAACCGCCTGCAACCGCCTACAACCACCTACAACCGCCTACAACCGCCTGCAACCGCCTACAACCGCCTGCAACCGCCTGCACCGCCTGCAACCGCCTGCACCGCCTGCACCGCCTTTACAGCAGAATCGGCTTTTTCTACCTACTATCAGGAAAGGAAAGTTAGAGTTCTGATTGATACCGCTTGTCAAAATAGCTACATTAGTGAAAGTGTTACTAGTATTTTGAAGGCCACTCCACTTAGAGAGGAAACTATAATCCATTCTCTATTCGGGGGCAACGAAACTAAACCGAAACATCACAGCGTATATTCTATTGAGGTCAGTGATATGAAAAACTCTTATGCATGTTGTTTTGAAGTGCTATCCGAAAAGAAAATATGTGGATTTATTTCTAAGCATATTTTAAATGAGTTAAAAAATAAAGAAATTATTTTATCGGATTTAAATTGTAAAGAAACGGAAATTGGGCTTTTGATTGGGGCTGATAGTATAGGAAAATTGACTGGGAATTTAATTGAATTTGATTCGGGTTTAACAGCTATTGAAACTAAACTAGGATGGACGGTAATTGGAAAAGTATGTTCGAACGATAAAAACAATATGTTAACGACATCGTCTTTGCATGTTCGGAATGTTAGCGTTAAAGAATTATGGGAACTTGATGGTTTAGGAATAACGGATCCCTTACTTAATGAGAATACGAAAGAAAATTTTGAATTAACCGATTTTAAGAATAAAATGAAAATTCTTCCCGATGGAAGATATGAAGTTAAACTCCCATGGAAATGTAACTCTGAAAATTTGCCCAGTAACAAAGAACTAACATGGAAAAAACATCTACGGATGATGAATAAATTAAGAAACGGTAAATTTTTTGAGGATTATAAAAGTGTGTTTAGGCAATGGGAAGATTTAAATATCATTGAACGTGTGCCGGAAGTAGAATTGAACAATGAATGCCATTATTTACCGCATAGACCCGTGATTAAATTAGATAGTGCGACTACAAAAATCCGACCCGTATTCGATGCTTTGGCCCGTGAAAAAGGGAAACCATCTTTGAACGACTGTTTATATAAAGGCGTAAACCTTATTGAACTGATACCTGACATTTTAGATCGTATTAGAATTTATCCAGTCGGAATTGTAGCCGATATTGAAAAGGCGTTTTTGATGCTATCTGTTGCACCGAAAGATAGAGATTATCTCAGATTTTTTTCCCCATGCAATGAAAAACAATTAGTGTACAGGCATTGTCGAGTTGTGTTTCGGGTGTCTTCAAGCCCTTACTTATTGAATGCATCTATTATGCATCTTTTGGAAAACTGTAATTCCGATTGTAAGGAAGTTGCACAAAAGTTAAAATCTTCCTTTTATATTGATAATTGTGTAATTGGTGTTTTCAGTGCTGATGAAATAGAGATATTTATTGAGAAGACTAAATTAATTATGTCGGAAGGATGTTTTAATTTACGTATTTTTGAGAGCAATGTGGCGAGTAAAAGTGTTGATAAACACTCAGGCGAAACTTTTATTTTGGGTATCATCTGGGACTTGGATAATGATGTTTTGAAATGTTGCACGAATTTCGACTCATTAACGTGCGAAGTGAAAATAACGAAACGATTAGTTTTGTCTACGGTGCAAAAAGTTTTCGATCCCATTGGAATGTTGGCGCCGTCTACATTGCTCCCAAAATTACTATTGCAGGAAATATGGAAAATGAAAATAGCATGGGATCAGGAACTACCTCAGAATATTGTAAACAAATTTATGAAATGGTTTAATGAAATTCAAATTTTGAAAGATGTAACTGTACCACGTTGTATGAAAATTGATATTTTTACTGAATTACATGTATTTGTTGATGCAAGCAAGGGGTCATATGCGGGATGCGTCTTTGTTCGATCAATAGTTGATTCTAAAGTTAGCGTAATTCTCGTTAGAGCGAAGTCTAGAGTAGCTCCTCTCAAACTTTTGAGTATACCGCGTCTAGAACTAATGGCTTGTTGTGTAGGTGCTCGACTTTTAAATTCTATTTTGAAAGCACTTAATATGCCGGACTTGAAAGTTACTCTTTGGTCCGATTCCACAACAGCACTTTGGTGGATTAAAGAATATGGAAATTGGTCGGTTTTTGTAGCTAATAGGGTAAAGGAAATTAGACAATTAACTCAAATTCAGTCATGGAAGTATGTTCCAGGAAACATGAATATCGCGGATTTAATATCTCGTGGTTGTTCTCCACGACAAATGCTTAATTCTAGATGGTGGGAGGGGCCTTCCTGGTTGAAACAAAATTCGGAATATTGGCCAGATGGTGAAATCAGTTGCGAGCCTCAAGAAGTTAACGTAGAGAGAAAGAAAACTAAAAATGCGAATGTTGATCTAGCAAATGATGCACCCCCTTGCTTATATGTAATGTGTCCGATTATGACAAAATGATAACAGTATTTGCATGGATTTTAAGATTTTTTAATAATTGTCGCAAAGACTATAACAAATGTAAGGAACATGAACTTTCTGTTGCTGAAATTGAAAATTCTGAGAAACAATTGATTCGTTTAAGTCAAACATATTATTTACCTGATGTTGAATCTTTAAAATTTGTTACTTTTATTGATAATGATAATATTTTAAGAGTAAAATCTAAAATAACTGAACGAAATGATGAAAGTTCTTTTTTGTATCCTATATTGTTACCTGATAAATGTGAATTTACAAAACTTTTGATTAGATCTATACACAAAAAGAACTGTCATGCAGGAATCCAAATAATGCAATCATTAATTAGAGAAAGGTTCTGGATTATCAGAGCTAGAAAAACTATTAAGAGTATTTTGAATGAATGTTTTATTTGTGCTCGTTTTAAAGTGAAATCATTGTCAAGCGGACCAACACCTTTATCACCAGACCGTGTGAATGATTGCGCGATATTTGAAGTTGTAGGAATTGACTTGGCTGGACCTCTGTTTTTAAAAACTGGCCAAAAGGTATGATTACATTATTTACTTGCGCCGTCTATCGCGCACTACATCTTGAATTAGTAAACGCTTTATCTTCTGATGCCTTTTTGCTAGCCCTTAGGCGTTTCATTGCCAGGCGCGGGAGGCCCAGGATAATTTACTGTGATAACGGTACTAATTTCCGAGGTGCTTTCAATGACCTTGCGAAATTGGATTGGCATAAAATATCGAGAGAAACATCAACTCAAAAAATAGTTTGGAAATTTATCCCCACCGCCGCATGGTGGGGAGGCTGGTGGGAAAGGTTGGTTCGCATTATCAAGGAACTATTGAGACTTTCTCTTGGAAAATCAATATTGTCCTATGAAGAATTGTCTACAGTGATTTGTGAATGCGAATTTTTAATCAATAGTAGACCTTTAACTTATATATCTGAAAATCCACAGGAATTGATCCCTCTTACTCCAGCAATGTTTTTAATAGAGAATCGCTGTTCCGATACTACCGATATTGACGAATTGAATTCGAGAGACTTAAGAAAAAGAATGAAATATAGAATTAAACTTTTAAGTGATTTAAGACAACGTTTCAGGAAAGAATATCTAAGTGAGCTAATACAAAAACAGAATGATAATCGGGTGCGGGAACCCCGAATTGGAGAAATGGTCTTAATTGGACACGACAATAAGAAACGTTTGTTTTGGCCTATAGCTAAGATTATAGAATTAATCCCTGGTCGAGATGGGGAAATTCGAACAGTTCGGCTAAAAACTCAACATGGAACAGTAATACGCCCCGTGCAACGTATCTTCCCTTTGGAAGTACAAGCGATTGCTAATAGCGATAAGGAGTTGAAAGAGGAATCAATTTCTGTTAAAAGTACTAAACCTGAAAAGGTCTTGAATACTAATGATGCAATTGTAAAAAAATATACTTCTTCTGGAAGATTGGTTAAAGAACCGAAGAGACTTGATCTTTTGAATTATAACTGTTATAGGTTTGAGACTCTCCCCAAGTCTCAAAGAGGGGGAGTATGTTGTGAATAAAAATGATTTGTGTGAATGAGTGGTGCATGGCGCCACGTTTTTGTAACTGTGAAGAGGTTGTGTGACGTCATTATGTTCTGTATATAAAAAGGGTGAAGCAATCACGTGCTCACTCTCACTCGGTAGTTCTGAATAAACAAAGTTACTTTAATTGACTGGCTCGAGACTGAATTTCTTCCTCCAACACCAAGCATAGGGTAGATGCAGCTCGCAGAATTTTAGAATTGAAATTGTTCTTTACACTCGTAATGCTTTCTGAGGTATTGTTGTAAATTTCTTTAGATTTGCACTTTGAATTTTAAGATTTTCAGCTCGTCTTTGAAAAAAAATCGGCATGTTTATTTTTAAGTTCTTTATATTTATTTTCCAGATGCCTTTTTAATTTAGCTGGTTTCATGATCTCATGTGCTAATTTTTCGTTGCAAATGACACATATCGGGCGTTCTTCATCATCAACAACACAAAATATAAAACCATACTTAATAAATTCTTCATTGTATTTTCTTATTTTTTTTAGATGAGGCATTTAGTTCAGAATTTTGAGACTCCTCATCGGTATCTGTTCGTTTGTTAGCTGAAGATGTACCTGGTGTACGTATTACCCATTTATCCATTATGAATATAGGGTTTTAATTTTTTTTAACTAAAACAAATAATAGAAAAAATGATTCTTTTTTTTTTCGAGAAATTCAATTAAAGTAACAGAGATCTTTCTCTAATGATAGCACACGCCTCATAACAAAGAGCAGCAAAGCCCGACAAAAATATAAAAAATCAAAATTACACAACGTCACATGATAAAACTCGAGGAGAAACTAAAACAATTGGCAGGCCAACTGTTACATGGAAACGCACAGTAAAACATTCAGCGATAATGTTTGGTCGTCTGGTACGCATGTCTACAAGATGACTCCCACAGCCCTTGATTACAACTCCATCTCGTACGGTGCATATGCTCAGTGCGCACCGTTCGACACAGTACGTATATCATCAATACGTCGGACAAATAAGCGCTTTTCAGTAAAACTGGCGAGTTACCACGAAGAGGGTGTCATCTACCGGAGTGAAAAACTTGCGTCTTCACACTTTACATACATTACGCATTACGGTCAATGAAAGAGCGAATAGCAGGAAATTGCAATTAAACAGTAAGTGACGGCGTTTCACTCTTTATATGTACACTGTATGGTATGCAGCGTGCAGGCATAATGCATTTCATAAAAATTTGGCGACCCCTAGTTTGCGCACCTCTGCTCTAACCACTAGAAATAAAAACAAGTGGAAAAAAACTGACTGAAGTATATTTGATTAAATAATTTAACTTTAAAGTATTTCAAATTAAGAAAGGGCAAGAGTCAATATGTTACACTCACTCAAAACCCTAACGATGTGTAGCTCGAAAGAGCTAGGTACTCAGGTCATCCACCCAATGATATTCCAACACAACAGTCGCGAGTTTCTTTGCGAGTTTATGAAGACGGATAGAATAGAGCTCGGCTGGACTGGATAGAGGTGTCAATCACGAATAAAAAAATAAGTATGCATAAACATAACCAATGTAGTATCAGTATCCACCAGCAATTAAGTTAAGAAAATATTCATATTTTCAAAGACGAGCCTTTTTTCCATATGATGATGAAGTTAGATTCTTTTTTAAAAACGACTCTGACAAAGAGTTGTGAAAAGATCATATATATCCTGAAATAGGAAGGATAACGATAGTATATAAGGTAATATATCCTGTAATAGGTAGGATAGTAGTAGAGATAATTATCTGTGTACATCTAAACATCATATTTTTCTTGTTCTTTTATTTATGTTTATTGTAATGTTTTATTCGAATTAAATTTACATTTCTATGAAAATTGATTTGCTTTTTCTGTTTTTTTGGCCTAATTTAGACTTTGACATCCTTGGGAAAGAATAAGTGGGTTATGAAAAAAGGGCTTATACCTTTTGTAAGTAAAAAAGAAGTATTGTGCAGGGCAAGGATTAAATTGTGAGTTCGAAATCCTTTTTCATTTCTATCTTCAGAAAAACATGATAAAGTTTGAAAATTTAATTGACTAGAAGCCAAATTTTTTTATTTTCAGCTATAAATGAAAAAAACAACAACATTGAATTAGCATGCAGAACAATTTATGCAACAAAGGGCTAAGAGAAAAGCTGAACCCATGTATCCACCCATTTATTTCACGAAGGAGAAAATAAAAACGCTTCAATAAAAAACATATTTTGAAATTATTTTACTTTTCCTACAAAGTTCCTAATGACATTCATGCCAAAAATATTTTATAGGAGAAAGTACTTTTTGTTATATATATAAATATATATATCCGCCAGATATCGCTAGTGAAGGACATATGTTTCATTCTTGTTTTGTAATAAAGCATGTCAAGTTTACATGATATAAAAATAATCACCCTTCTACTCTTGCGTTATTATTCGTTTGAAAATGCTTATTTGTATGTATTGAAATACCTAAAGGACGTTGTGTATTGAACCTAAAAAAACAAGAAGTAAATACAAACTAATTTGAATAATTTTTTCAAAAATTTTTGGAAACTATGACCAAGACAATTTTCCAAGCGTCAGGGATGTAGTTGTAGAGTAAAGAGTTGGAAAACATTTGTTATGTTGGTTAGAGAAAATTTTTTTGCAATTTTTTGAAAAAAGAGTTTTTTTGCTAGCATACTTATATTGTTATGTATAGTTAAACTTTCAAGAGCTCTAAAATGAAATATTTGTTAGAATGATCTGAAATCTAAGCGAAGAGAAGGAAAATTACGCTTCCTTAATATTGAAGATACGTAGTCTCTAAAATTCTTACGATGTTTAACTATTAGAATGTAAAGAAAGGCAGTACACCCAACCATTGGCGTACAAGATGAGGTTTGGGAGTTGAAACCCCTCTCATAAATTCGGGGAGAGGGTGTGTGGTGGATGTTATGCATGGGTGCTGTAAAAGAGGTGTTCCCCAGCATGATCAAGAATTAAAATAATATGCTCTTGTTAATAAAATTTTAACAATATTCCTATCGAACAGAAGCACAGTTTATCGTATGCATTATTATTATAGAGAGAGAACTCTGAATGATTTTTACTTTTTTACATTTCCCACAAACTTCGTAATGACATTCATGTCAAAAATATTTTATAGGAGAAAGGAACTTGATGTTATCCGAAAGATGTCGCTAGTGAACGCCATATCTCATACTTATGAACTTGTTTTGGTAATTAAACACGGGTGTCCTTACAGCGTCTCTGATAGCCCTTCAATTCCGGTAAAAACTTGAAATTGCTTTCTATTGTTTTCTGGAATGTTAAATGATTAATTATTAAACTTTATAAAGTGTATGACTACATGTACAAATTAATTATGATCTAAACGTGAATAAGTTGGTTATAGTAAATGATGTTTTTATAACCATGAAGTTAAATACTTACTAAAATAAAATTGATAGAAAGTAGTGCTAATTATAATCTTTAATATGTGTTTAATTTGGATTTCTCATAGCGCAATTCTCCACTTAGGATTAAGAACATTATAAACATAATGCTTCTGAAGAGCCACTTGAGAATCAAGTTTGCATGGCTTAAAAACCAATCATAAATTAATTCTGTTCTAGCGTTATTTTTCGTTTGAGAGTGCACTTCCAGAGGCATCACTGCTTATTTGTAATTCATATATGAGAAAATCTGAAATCTCTGAATGAGCAAAGAAACTTGTATAGGGAACCTAATGCATACAAGAATTAAATACAAAGTAATTTCAAGAAATTTTCAAATAATTTCTAGAATTAGCTGATGGTGTGGTTGGGCCTGTAACTGTTGAGGAATTTTAGATGGTTACCTGGTTTATGAAAACTATGACCAAGACAATTTTCCAAGTGCCAGGGAAGTAGTTGTAAGTAGGCATTAGTAGGAAATCATTTCTGACGTTCGTTACAGAAATTTTTGCAATTTTTCAAAAAGGAGTTTCCATTCTATCTTGGGCGTACTGCTAATTTTATAATTATACTTTCAAAATTATGTTTTCATAATATTTAAAATACACAACAGAAATCGCCATCCAAGTACTAAAAATTTCTCAAGGTTTTAAAACCTCTTAAAAGAAATACTTGTTAGAATGACCTGAAATTTGATCTGAGATATAGCCGAAGAGAAGGAAAATTACGTTTTCTTAATATTTAAAATACACAACAGAAATCGCCATCCAAATACTAAAAATATCTCAAGGTTTAATAAAAATATTTAATGCGTGTTAGAATGTAAATAAAATCAATACACTAACCAGTGGTGTACAAGATGAGGTTTGGGAGTTGAAACCCTCTCATACACAGGGCCGGTAATCTCGGGGAGAGGGTGTGTGGTGGATGCTATGCAATGGGGGCCGTTAATTAACAATATTCCAATCGCACAGAAGCACAGTTTATCTTATGCATTATTATTATAGATTTCTGAATGACTTACTTTTACTTTCTTACACATTTCCCACAAAGTTGCTAATGACATTCGCGTCACAAATATTTTATAGGGGAAAAGAACTTGATGTTATCCGAAAGATGTCGCTAGTGTAGCATATCTCATACTTATGAACTTGTTTCGGTAATTAAGCACGGGTGACCTTAACTAGTGGATCGCGGGAAAACTGGACAAGTCTATTTTAGAGCTAGGGAGGTAAAGAGTAATTCGCAGTTTAAAAGAGGGAAAAATTTCTCAGTTAAAGGGAAGAACTTTTCAGTCATAGGGAATTAATCTCTGAAGAAATCTGAAAAAAGTATCCATGTCTACTTAAAAAGTATTCCGAGCAACTTTTTTGCAAACATATCTCCGTGCAAGCATTTGTAAAAAGTCAGGAACTCATGGAAAAGTAGTGCATACAATGAAATTTAAGTTAAAGGAAATAAATGATTTTGCAACCGTAAAGAAATTTAATTTTTGTTAGAAATGAATAATGTGGTTCAAAATAAAGAGTCGCAATAATCGTAAGGTTGAGAAAAAACGATTTGGAATAATATGTCCATTTTTTTAAAAATTTTACTTTTATGTATAATAAAATGAATGGGAAAAGTAATCGTACATTTTCTTTAAAACAAAATTTTAATGCAATAATGCTTAGATGATAAATTGTTTTATTAGATGCTTTGTGTTTTCTGTTTCCTTACAAAGTTTAGCAGCATTTTTAATCATGTATCAAGCAAACATTGTTTCTGCCGATGAGAAAAAAATGTTTGTTTATGAAAATGTTTGTGTGAAATTTTTAATTAATAAAAAATGTATTCAAATATGAACACACACATTTTAATAGCAATCAATAGCTTTTTAGAGAGTAGAAGTATATTTTGTACTTTTAAAAATTAATAAAATGTTTGAAATGTGCATAGATAATATGTAACAGAGAAAAGTGAGATAAAAATGTTGTACAATTAGATTCTCAAAATGCAATTTGAATTGTTGTTTTTTCATCTTATCTGATCATTATATGCCTGTTATTTAGCAAATATTTCCATATTCAACGTATGAGAATATTTCCTATATTGACAAATAACTCATACAAAATGAAATTCTACAAAGACAACTTGTACACATTACAGTACATAAGTAAATTTTTAGTTGCATTATATTAGTTTTTCCCTAAAAATGAATTTCTTTCTAAAAAGTGAGAATAATTGTTGTCATCATCAAATGTTCTTTTTTTATCCTTTTTGAAAAAAAAAATGATAATTATCATTATTACATATATGTAGACTAAAAACTAAATCAAATTCAAAAAAGATAAAATGTTTCTTAATTATACATAAATGGATCATAATTATTTAACCTTGTTAAGCTTCCAAAATTTTTAACTTTCTACAAATTTTGATTACATATATATTTGAAAATAAAAAGCCATTTTAATTTTCAATATTTTATAATTACTGCTTTTAAAAATTTTAATATATAGTCGGACTTTTTTCTAACAAAGTCGCCAAATCCTAATAAAGTTCTTGAAGTAGAAAATTCTGTATAGCAATTCATTTTTCTCAATAATATATACTTTATAAACTATATCCAGGATAAAGTTTGTAAGGTATTAGTTCATGATATACAGGTACTGTAATTCAATATTTCTATATATATATTAAAAAAAATCCTTGCTTATGTCAGAAAAAGCTAATTATATATATATATATATATATATATATATATAAAATGCATAGTTTACTTCACACTCTCAAGATCTATGGACAAGTTCTAATGTAAAGCTTACTATAGGGGTGCTGATGTCGTTGGAACCCTTTTTGTTTTCCTGTTTCAGCAAAATAACATTGTTTTGTATACCTTTGTAGGCAGTAGCTATTTTAATTTGTCTTAGATTTCGCAAAAAAAAATTTTTTTTATCAATTAAAAATGAGCAGCCCTAGAAAGAGCAAACTGGGAACTATGTGTTCTGCAGTTGGATGCAGTATGAGAAGCGGTACAAATTTGCTTTCGGCTGTTAAAATGTACCGCTTTCCAACAAATCCATCTAGAAGGCTGCAATGGGAGGCTGCATTGCAAAGAAAAAATTGGAAAGCAAATCCTAAATCTGCGCTTTGTAACAAGCATTTCATTACAGGTTAGTATTGAAATCATTCTATTCTAATTTTGTTGCATTTTATCGAAAAAATCTTATGTATTTTGTTACAAACATTGCTCGAGTCTTGTTTATGGTAACCTTGCCATACTTTTGGCGACCGTTTTCATAACAATATTATGAAGTAGATTTCAACTTATTTTATTTATATATATATTCTTTGCACAATCACATATATTTGTATTTTTTCAATGTATAAATTCAAAAAATAACTTGTTATTGTTATGCACAAATATTTGTTGTATGAAATCATTGTTTTTTGTGTATCTAAGTATAATTACGTAGCGTCGAAATCAAAAAAAATTATCCAGACACATTAGTTTTGTGAGAATAATTAAATTTTAACCTTTAATCTGTGTTGTAATAAAAATTTAATGTAATGTGTTGCGCTTCGTTTTATTAATATGATTTGTTAAATGAAAGGATAATTTTAACTAAGCCTAAGTCATGGGTGGCCAACTTTTTTGGAAAGAGTGTCACTATCTGATAAAAAGAATTATGCATACCACTTCCAACTAACAAAAGAACATGGAAAGGTGAAACGATGTTACTTAAGGATTAATATGACTGTTTACTCAAATCGTGCCTTTTTTATGCTAATCTTAATAGTGGAAATTTAAAAATAATGTAATAAATAAGACAAAAGTACAAACTTAAGTTTTATTGTTAATAAATTTTTTACAGGTTCATACAATCAGTTAGATTAGGTATAAAATAAAAATGAGTAGCTTGAAATATTTAATTCAAGATATTTATTAAACCATCAGTACTTTTTAATGCAGTTTTTAAATTGTAGTTTTTTTTTTTTTTTACCAAGTCATCTATATTGAGTTAATTATCAAAGATGCTAACAATTGTGGGAAGAGTGCCTTGAGTTAGCTATTCCTGGTCTAAGTTTTCAATTTTGATCTTGTACATAGTCAACTATAATAATTATAAATGAAGCATTGTTAGTTATCATAAGAATTATTTCATTTCTAAAATTTTTTTTTAATGCAAATTACCTAAAGAAATAGTGATGCTCAGAAATTAAAATGCTTTGCAGGAAACCTTCTAGTGATGCTGAGCATCCTGATTATGTGCCGTCTATATTTGCCAGTATGAAGAATAAAGGTTCATCAAGTTCGGTGAACCGATATAACAGGCAAGTAAAACGTAGAGAAGTGTGGAATGCCCCTTAACTGGTATGTTCATATTTTGTTAGTATCGCAAAGTAATCCTAGTAATTGTATTAATTTGCATATTAATCTAGTTTATTTAACTCGTGCATATTTGTTAATTTGAAAAATATCAAAAAATTAGTTCAATTTATTAAAAATTTAAATTTCCTTTTGAAATTTTTTGGCTGATTAATATTTATTAATTTATAAATTTTAATTTTATGAAATAATTTTTCTTTCATTAATTTTTTCCAGAAATTGAGAATGAACCCCCTATATTGAAGCTTGATACCAAAGAAGTAGATTGCCAGACTGACTTAACCTTTCAAGAAATAAGTGAAATGGAGAAAAAGCTCCATGCACTAGAGACAAATTTTGTGAACATAACTCATAAACATTCACAAAATGAGATTTTTACCAATGCGAAAGCTTTTAATTTTTACACCAAAATTCAAAATGTTACTTTCTTCACTGTGTTGTTGAATCTGGTTTTATCTGGGTGGAAGCCTCTCACAAATACATCCCTTGAGTACTCAGAACAGTTGCTTTTGGTTTTTATGAAACTTCGACTTGGTTTATTACATGAAGACCTTGCCTTTCGTTTAAAAATTTCCAAGTCAGCTGCAAGCTCAATTTTCAAGGAATGGGTAAGAAGACTGGCTGAGGTTCTTAAAAAATATATACGAGTACCATCTAAACAACAATATAGGAGAAGGGTACCTGCTAAATTTTTGAAAGAAAATTGGAGCAGGGTTACGGCATTGATTGATTGCTCTGAAATTTTTATTGATAGAGCTTTCAATCTTGATGGCAGAGCATTAACCTTCTCGCAATATAAAAGCCACAATACTGTTAAGTTTCTAATTGCATGTACACCATTAGGTAAAGTGCCATTTGTTTCAAAGTTGTATGGAGGAAGAACTTCTGACAAACAAATAATACAGCTGAGCGGATTTTTGGAACAAATTCGACCTGGTGATGTGATATTTGCAGATAGAGGCTTTCCAGTAAAGGACCTGGTTGCTGAAAGAGGGGCTTCCTTGGTATTACCAGCTTCTACTAAGGGTAAAAAACAATTGAGTAGCGCTGAGGTAATAAATTCTCGTAAGGTGTCTAGACTCCGGGTACATATTGAACGATGTATCGGGAGACTTAAGACCTTCAGAATTTTAAAATCCTTGTGGCCTATCTCTTTTGTTAATAATAAGACCAGTGAAGAAACCTGCATTGGGGATGATGTAATTTTTGTCGTAGCAGCTTTATGCAATATATTAAAAGGACGCTTGATAGGGCAGATGTGATAATTTAAATTTTCTCAATGTGTATTGATATAGGAAAGTTTCTGAAGTTGGCCTAATTCATTATTGGTCATGTGTTACTCATTTACATCTTGCTTACTGCAAGTTACTTATTAGCAAATTGATAATGTACTGTTTTCCTTACCGATGTTTACATTTTATATAAGAAACCTTTTTCTTTTTTTAAATGTATTTCTTTAGTGCATTGAAATTTGTTTGCAGCATTTTAAACATGGAAAGTAATAAACATTTCTGTAAAATATTGTTGCATAAAATATTTATTTAAATTGAAAATTCATCACATGTAAACCAAACAATTGAAACAAATAAAATAATGAATATCATATTAATCTAGATATGGCTAAGAGTAATACTGAAATGTATTTTCACAAACAGCCAGTGTACATAGAATATTAGTTAATATATAAGTTTTTGATTACAAGAATTCCCTTTTAGTGAAAGTGTATATTATGGTAACATTGTTATCAATCATAATTTCCTAATTTAATTCTCCTTTTTGTATGGAAACTTTAAAAATTTAAAATCTTCATTTCAATAAGTGTACATTATAATATAAATATTTCTTGTGTCTTGATTAAATTTTTATTTCCAAAGTGATTCCAACATATTTAAAATAAAGGCAATAATATTTATTCTTTAATGTAGTAATGATTCCAAACCATTGAAAAAATATATGCAAATTAAAGAAATTTAACTTTTCAAAAATTTTACTTATAGTAATTATTATACAATATTAAGGGAAAATATCATTAGAAAAGATGTAATTGTTTTTAGAAATTCAATTATCCTTTGTTTTAAATGTTTTTACTTATTGAATTACATATAGACTTAAAAAAATAATATATTTAAAAGTATGATTAAACTTTTAGAAAACTCTTACATCCTGAGTTAAACATGAAAGTTTTTGATTAATTAAGATTTATCCTTTAATGAAAATAATTTTTTATTTTTACAACACAATGAATTGCATATAAAATAAAAATAATTTATTAAAACATATAATAAATAGAAATTAATTAAAATTTCTGGCAAAACATATGTTTGGAAAAAGCGACCAAGTAGTGGTTTTTGTAAATTCCAGTAATTTTCATCAAATTCAATAATTTGACAGTGGAAATTTTTGTCAGTAGATGTTACAAAATAACATCTACTTAGTTTCCATATATCCATTTGTCCTTGTATTTGATCAAAATATACATGATTTCTTTTTAAATTGAGAGAATCGTCTAAAAAGAAATTTTTTCGTGGAATTTGCTCCACTACAAGTCCTTTTCCTCTAGCAGGGCATTTTATCTCCAGAAGAGCTGTTTCACAGCAATCACACATGACAAGGCCATCTGGAGTTGTCCCAAGAAAGATGTTCTCCTTGTCGACAAGCAGACCACACGGCAAGAGCATCCCATTCACATGTTGATCAGAGAGATAAGTCAAGAATTGCTGTTTTGCAGCAGTTTCTTGATTTTTCCCCCAGTCAATGGCAGCATTTGAAAAACTCTTGCCAAAGATTTGCTCGACCAAACCTTTTTGTCCAGTTTTGCAACGTAAAATCTTCCCAAAAAGGGAAGAAGTTACTCTTCCCTTTCTTTGGTGATTCCACATTGTACTGGATGCTTGGTCTCTTGTAGACAATTCGATATTCTGGATTGTTTCATGCAACAATGAACAATCGAGTAACATCGAATGTATGGAGTGATCAGCCCTGACATGTTTTAACATTCCAGAGAATTTTGTTCTAAGTAGTTCAATTAAGTTCGGAAGATGATTTTCTTCCTGATGCTCTGTTTCACTGGCAGATGATGTTTCTTCCTCATCTGTTAGATCTTCCAGATATGGTGCATCAGGATTATGTTCCTGAAATAGTAGTAGATTAAATGAATCGATAATGTATTACTTCAATAAAAATGTGATGTATTATTAGTTCATGTGTAACAAAAAATAGATTATAAAAACAAGAATTGATTTTACACTCAAATAAGTATCATTTTGCTCACACTCTTGGCAATGGCAAAATTAACTCATATGCATAAACTCGTGCTAGTGTATTATATCAGTTGGTAAAATCACTGATACGTGCCAAATATTTTGCCACTCAACATTCTCTCATGGTATTCAAACGTAACAACTAATATATTTTGTTTGTAAAGTCATATTGTTCCGCAAAATTAAGTGATTGGTTCATGAATGACGAAAAATGGGATGTTTCACAAGGTCCAATGCAAAAAATAATAGTACAGAAAATTGTTATAAATATCATATGAAAATTAGTTTTTTTTTTCACAAATTTACCTCAATAGCTTCTAAGAAAGTTTTATATGCTTCTTCAGAAGGCAATTTTGATTTTTTAAAAACCTTCTGTTTGCATTTTCTTTTTCTGCTAAAATTGATAGCAGAAACTTGTACTGGATCAACCTGTTAGAAATATCACAATAAATGATTTTACTTTAAATCTGAAAAATATTCGATTAACAATACATAAAAATTCAAGCCAATTTTTTAAATGTAAGATTTTAAACAAAATGATAAAATATCACCATTAATAACACAAAAATAAGGAGGAATATTAAACTTAATTTTCACAAAAGCTTGCTTTTACAGAAGGAGTTTCTCTACCATGAGTTATCAACAATGATTTTAATGTAAGCAAATTTCTTAAATGTTTCAAAATTAAAATTTATATACAACTTTTTAAAAATGTAATGCCTAGTTAAAACTAAGTTTAATTTCTAAGTATTATTTCATGAAGCTTACTTTCTAGCTAGTTTTGTTCCACAAACAAGCTACATATTGTTACGAATTTAGTCTTATTCTAATTGTTTCTACTTATTTGTGTTCATTTCTACAGTTTAATTTGTCGTATCTAATGTGATTTCAACCCTGTTTACCTGTAATATCATTTCCACTGCATTGCACGGCCCCCATGCTTTAACATTGGTTTAAATGGTAAACTCGCCAAATATTGCAGCTAGCGCCAAGTTGGCGACGGATTTGGCGACTTAATTTTTGGCGCCAAATGTGGGCGATAATCTTGGCGACCATGGCAACCCTGCGCCTAATAACCCTGTCTGGCAACCCTATCGCGGTATTGTAACCCTATTGTATTGAATGTATTACTGTATTGAGCTTTTCTCGTACGCTCCGGATTTTTCTAGACCTTTCTATTTCTAGATTATTCTGGCAAGTGCAAGAGGTTTCTGACCGAAAGGTATAAAAGGGCCCGGGCCGGCTAGTCAGTCAGTCAGATCTCAGCTTTCATGCAAGTGATACCTCTCTGCTTGAGAGAGAGACGATTGCATAGTGCGTGTGTTATTGCTTTTATTGAGTTATTATTTTTGTGCTGAGTGTTTACTATTGTTTTTGTTAGTGTATTGCATCTGTGTTATCAGTATTTTCATCGATTGTACGTGACTTTCTCGAACTGTTCTACAATTTGTGGAGGACTGTTTTGGCCAAGAATAAAATTGTTTTGGATTCCGCTCTTCGGCTTCAATCATTTCGAACCCCCGAAAACGTAACAATTGGTGTCAGAAGTGGGATTCGAACCCACGCCCACCGAAGTGGACTGCGAAGCTTCCTGGGACTATGTACTTATTACCGAAAGTTTGTGAAAGGGTTCTCTAACATCGCAAGACCCTTGCACAAGCTAACAGAAAGTAAACAAAAGTTTCAGTGGACAAAAGAATGTGAAGATTCCTTCCTCCAGCTTAAAGAAGCTTTGACGTCTTCACCGATCTTAATATATCCACAACCGGACAAGCCATTTATCTTGGACACTGATGCCAGTAATGAGAGTGTCGGAGCAGTATTATCTCAGGAAATAGATGGCCAGGAACGAGTCGTAGCTTATTGGAGTAAGTGTTTATCGAAACCGGAAAGAAATTATTGTGTCACTCGAAAAGAGCTACTGGCTATTGTGAAAGCCATCGAGCATTTCCATCACTATCTCTATGGCCAAAAATTTCTTCTACGTACCGATCATGCCTCTTTAACCTGGCTAATGAATTTTAGAAATACTGAAGGCCAGGTAGCCAGATGGATACAACGGCTCAACGAGTATTACTTTGACATCAGACATCGTAAAGGCTCCTCGCATGGAAATGCTGATGCCCTTTCAAGAAGACCATGCCCAGAAAATTGTCGTCATTGTTCCAGAGTAGAGACCAAATATGACTATGCTATACGCCAGATAACAACTTCAACAGCGACGCCACCCGATCCCTGGAGTGACGAGAAAGTTCGAGAAGACCAGATGGCGGATCCTGATATTAAACCCCTTATAGAGTTTATGGAGTCCTCCAGCAATAAACCAAGTTGGCAGGACATCTCGGCTTATAGTCCTACAACTAAGCAGTATTGGGCCCTCTGGAATTCTCTACATCTCAGGAATGGTGTTCTATACCGAAAATTCGAATCAGAGGATGGAAAGACATTCAGGTGGCAATTAGTACTTCCTCGATCTCGTATCCCAGAGGTACTCAAAGAATTGCATGGCAGCCCAACAGGAGGTCATTTCGGCGTCATGAAAACTTTGCACCGAGTTCGAGAGCGATTCTGCTGGGGTAAATTGAGAGCTGACGTGGAACAGTGGTGCAAGTCCTGGGATGCCTGTTCAGCTCGGAAGGGGCCAAAGATACGTAGCCGAGGGAAGCTGCATCGCTACAATGTTGGAGCACCCTTCGAACGTATCGCTTTCGATATCCTGGGACCTCTGCCAAGGACTGCGTCTGGTAATAAGTACCTACTTGTTGTCATGGACTACTTCACGAAATGGCCCGAAGTGTACCCCATTCCGGATCAGGAAGCCCCCACCGTAGCGGGAGGCTGTAGTGCAGCACTGGATATCGAGATATGGGGTACCTCTTCAACTTCATTCCGATCAGGGAAGAAATTTCGTCTCTGCGGTATTGAAGGGGGTCTGTGAACTACTCGGAATTGACAAGACCAAGACCACACCTTTGCACCCACAGTCAGATGGCATGGTGGAGAGGTTTAATCGTACCATCCTGAATAACCTCTCACTGATGGTCTCCAAGAACCAACAAGACTGGGACCAGAAAGTTCCTCTCTTTCTGCTAGCGTACCGCAGCGCCGTTCACGAGACTACCGGATATTCACCATCCCAGATGCTTTTGGCCGAGATCTTCGTCTCCCTTGTGACCTGCTGTTTGGTCGCCCTCCGGATACACCTTCATCGCCTGAGGAGTACGTGCAGAATCTCCAGGCACGTTTTGAAGATGTACACAATTTGGCTCGAGAACGGATCAACCTGAGGACGGAGAAGATGAAGACTCGGTACGACACAAAAAGCCACAGGACATCAATTCAAGGAAGGTGACAAAGTGTGGTTCTACAACCCGACTCGACGCAAAGGACTTTCTCCTAAGCTACAATCGCATTGGGACGGTCCTTATACAATTTTAAAGATAATAAACGACGTCGTAATCCGGATCCGTAAGTCAACGAATTCGAAGCCTAGAGTCGTTCATTACGACAGGCTTGCTCCATATTATGGCCATAATTCTTAGTGTGTCAATTATTGTGTGATTTATTTTGACCATGGTCTTGTATAAATAAGTTAGTGTGTAAATAATCTTGTAAATAATTTTTGTTTGTTGTTTTGTAAGTGTTTATTTTCTACTATGCATTACGTGTTTATTTTGTACAATGCATTAGGTGTTTATTTTGTACTATGTATTACATGTTTATTATTGCATATTCATTTAATTGTTTTTAATCAATTGCTTTTTATTATTATGTTAACGTCTGATGAAGGGTTGTACTGCCCGGGACGTGCAGTTCTTGAGAGGGGGGCAATGTTACGAATTTAGTCTTATTCTAATTGTTTCTACTCCTTTGTGTTCATTTCTACAGTTTAATTTGTCGTATCTAATGTGATTTCAACCCTGTTTACCTGTAATATCATTTCCACTGCATTGCACGGCCCCCATGCTTTAACATTGGTTTAAATGGTAAACTCGCCAAATATTGCAGCTAGCGCCAAGTTGGCGACGGATTTGGCGACTTAATTTTTGGCGCCAAATGTGGGCGATAATCTTGGCGACCATGGCAACCCTGCGCCTAATAACCCTGTCTGGCAACCCTATCGCGGTATTGTAACCCTATTGTATTGAATGTATTACTGTATTGAGCTTTTCTCGTACGCTCCGGATTTTTCTAGACCTTTCTATTTCTAGATTATTCTGGCAAGTGCAAGAGGTTTCTGACCGAAAGGTATAAAAGGGCCCGGGCCGGCTAGTCAGTCAGTCAGATCTCAGCTTTCATGCAAGTGATACCTCTCTGCTTGAGAGAGAGACGATTGCATAGTGCGTGTGTTATAGCTTTTATTGAGTTATTATTTTTGTGCTGAGTGTTTACTATTGTTTTTGTTAGTGTATTGCATCTGTGTTATCAGTATTTTCATCGATTGTACGTGACTTTCTCGAACTGTTCTACAATTTGTGGAGGACTGTTTTGGCCAAGAATAAAATTGTTTTGGATTCCGCTCTTCGGCTTCAATCATTTCCAACCCCCGAAAACGCAACAATATGTTGGTGCAGGGCTCTCCTTATTATTGCCATTTCAACAGCAAACAATAATACTGCAACATGAGAGCAAACTTCTCCTAATCTGAAAGAACACTAATTTTAAAATAACACATCAATGCAAATAAGTTCAATCGGACAATTTCAAAGAACAGTAAAAGTTTAAATGTCTTATTTAAAGAAAAGTGGTAATTTTTAAAATACGCACTTATTTAGAATCTTTCAGGATAATTAAAAACAACGAATCTCATAAATTATTGAAAGTCCTAATATATAAATTCAAGAATAAAGATATCATGCTTTCCTTCACTTTTATTAATTTAAAAAACAATGCTTACCCAGCCATGCAAGTACAATGCCCACTATGAACTATACCATTGCAGGAAGCTAAAAACCAGCATTTATGAAATTTATTCATAGTCTGGCTAGCTTGTACTTTACAAGTTAGAATACAAATGTTTAGAGCATTGTTTCTATATATTGAAATGGGGCTTACTTTCCTACTCAATACATAGTTAAATGCATCTAAACTTTTGTGATTCCTCATTTTTTTCCCTTGTGTAAGTACATTCCTTTTCTACAAGGTACATATATATGTCTCCAAAAGTTATTGGAGGCCACAACTTCTTATTATATACAAATACATGCTCTATTGTACTCTGATCAAATGGATCAGGAAGTTTGTTCCCATTACAAGACAATTTTTCATCATAACGAGCCTTTGCAGTTTCATCCAATTCCATATAATAAACACTCGACATGATCTATTAATTACAAATTCAGAAATTAACACACATAATGTTGTTCTTTTTCTCAACATTATATGATTTACAAAATACAATACATATGGATTCAAAGGACTGATAAAATAACTATAACAAATTATAGTTAATCTTTAGTTAGCATAATTAATCTTTATTAACATACAATTAAACAAAATAGAAACAATAAGAAAATTGCGAACACTAGACATGAAGAAATTAAGATTTAATGCGGTCGAACAATTAACAAAATATAAATAATAAAAAGTATTTTTCATATATTTATACTTACTTTTCTTCAAATAAATAGGGAAGAAATTTAATCCAATAACTATAAAAAATGTGATATATAGAAACACTTGCCGGAAAGTACATGCAGTATCTTAATGAATATAAAATTTACCAAACACAAATAATTAAAAAAATTTCGAAAGTATTTGTCATTACTTTTCGTTTTATATCCAGGAAAGGAACAAAAAAATTCACATATATATTAATACAATTATAATAAATCTTATATGATAACGCAAATGAACAACAGTAAAACAAATCCAATATGCCGCACGCAAGCTAATACTATTTACTTAGTACACATTTCGCTTGTTAAACATTCTATTAGTCGCCAAAAAAAGCGATAAGCTAGCGATTATATCAACCTTGCTCTAGGTGAGCCAAAAATTTAACAAGGTATTTTAGAAAAAATACTGCATTAAATTATATAAAATCTGAAATCTACAGATCATCTTCTATCCATATAGTTAAAAAAAAATTTCAAAAACTTTCATTAAAACTTTGAAAAACTTAGTTGAATTTCGATGTTTTCCCATAGATTAACATTAAACCGGAAGTTCCGGTGGGGTCCACTCAATGTTGTTGTTTACAAACTAGAACTTGTCCATACTTGCTAAAACCTAAAACGCTGATTATTATTATTTTTTAGCCCATCAGTTTAAATGGGATGTTATAAAATAAACTTTAGAATTATTTGCCCCACTTTAAATAAATATTGTTTTTCCGTTGTCATCCATTATTTGCTGTTGCTACCCATACTTAAAAAAGCCGACTTATTAAATCGGTTGAATCCTAGGAGGACCCACTTTTGGTCGCCAAATTTTTTGTCGCCAAATTTTGAGCGATAAAGGTTACAATATAGTAACCCTTCCATTTCATCCAAAAATTTGGATTTTCAAATCACCGAAAAAATGGCAACCCTAAAAAAAGTGCAACATTTTTCGCCTTTTCCGAAAAAACGTCATTTTTACATTTGACTTCGCTGGAGAAGGTTTGCTCTCCACTGGTTGTTGTTAAGAATGGCGTGTGAAAGGAAATTACTTGAAAGTGAGGCTACGATAGGTTTCTTTGTGCTCCTGGGCACATAGGGGAAGAAAGAGACGTTAGAATGGTGTATGAAAGCTAATTTAATTGCTTCTCGTTATGAATGTCCGAGGTGTAAAAAAAATATGCGTTTGCAAAAGCGAAAGGGAACGGTTGACGGCTACGAATGGCATTGCCGCAACCAGTCGAAAGATAATCGCCACGACGTTGTTCGGAGTGTGAGAAAGGGCACTTGGTTTAGCGAAAGCAAACTTGCTATAACTATTATCTTGCGTTTGACGAGATATTGGTTTGGCAAGAGCATGAATGCATTCCTGGTGAATGACTTGAAAGTTAATAAGAATATGACAAAGTTAATAAGACATGTGGCGGCGATCTAACGATCACAAGTTAGTTAATGAGAATTTTCATAAATTCCTTGCATCCATCGCAAGGGTGTATCCACCAACAGATCATGACGAAATGCAAGCGTAAGGTAAGTGCTTTTTAACATTTTTTAAAATGATCGATTTCATGTATTTCTTCGATTTTATCTTTGCGAAACGCCCCTTTCGTCCTTTTTTAAAAATGTAAATCATGTTGTACACACTGGTTTTAGAATGCTTTTTTAAAATGAATTTCATTGCTTTCTCCGTTTTTTTTCTTTATATAATGATTAATTTAATGTATTTATTAGATTTCATCTTTGCGAAACGCCCATTTCATCCCCCCTTCTCCCATCCCCGCTGACGCATGCGCTTCCCAAGAGTTTTTCGTCATTGACGCCTTTTTGAAAACCTTCAATTTGGCGCTTTTTGGCGAAAACTTTTTGGCGCCAAAAACAGCAGTGGGTCCTCCTAGGATTTTACCCGAAAATCAAGACGATTTTACATTTATCCATAATATTCGCGGTGAATCTCCATAACCCATATTTTTTTACATCCTATAGAAGTAATTAAGTTAACAGAAATTTTAAGACACCATACATATTTATGGGAAATCTTAATGTTTTCAACCTTCAAAAATTGAAAATACAGAAAATACTTTTAATCATTATTTCAATATCTTCTTACTTAAATCATTTAGAAATGTGTATCGGCACTTACTTTTTACTTGAATAAACAGGTACCTATGTTTTAATTGCAGGTAGTATGCACAAGACACAGCACCAAATCAGTATATTACTGTAAATTAGAATTACTTTTGCACAAAAATAAATGGCTACAGAAATAGTGCCGCTACATTTGTTTTTATGCTTGATGCTCGCCAGCGCCGCTCTAGGATAGAGCCTCTGTCTATTAATTATTAATTTCTGCGTGTTCGGTGGTAGGGTGGACAAACAAAAGAGTAATTTGCTCTTGCTCTTGAAAATGAAAATAAATTCGATATGGTACTTCTGGTATTTTATTTTTTTTCTTTTACTGGGGTTTATTATTTCATTACTATTTTAAAATTTATTATTTTGTTACATCTTTTTCTGTTTGTTATCGTCAACGGAGAACGGGGCGCCCTAGAAACCGGGGATCCTGGGCTGCAGCTCATTTAGCCCTTACGTCGATCCGGCCTTGATTCTCACCATGTGATACATGATGACATGCTTCCTCTAGTTGACAAGCATTAAAAATTTTGAGATAAATAGTACAAATGTTCTTGTGCCATCTTTTGGCTTTAGTGGAAATCCAAATAAAAATATTAGAATATTATTAAACATATTTTATGATATTCTGGCTTCAATATCCTTTACAAAGCACCGTTTTTTTTTATCATATTTCCCTTTTTCAACAGAGTTGATTCATTTTTTTCTGGTATAGAATGTGTTTCGCATTTTTTCTCCTATACTGTAACGTTAAATGGGCTATGCCTTCCCGTATTAAAATGAAAAAGAAAATATTGATGGAATATTTTGAAATTTTTAAAAACAGTACATTGTTACAGAGATACGAGCTATAATTCTACAAATTTCCATGGAAATTGAGACATTTTTCTGTCTGAAAATGTGCTTCGCGTTTAATTCAAGCTCTCGTACTTTTACCGAAAACAGCTTTAACTGTACGATACAACTTTTTTTCATAATTTAATTGATTTCGCCCGTCAGGGAGACACAAAAATAAAAACGCAATGTTTGCAATGTTGCAATGTTGTTGATCCCTGAACATATAGTGGAGACAATTTTAAGAAACTTCTAGTAAATACCGAAAAACCGGTATTTAAACTTGTGAATACCGGTATTTCAAAATTGTACAAATCGCTCAAAATATCGGTATTGCAATCTCTAATATTTTGGAACTGTTTTGAAATTGCTTAACATTAAATGGTGCAATTTTTACAAAATTTTTAAACGCATAAAAATAAGGTTTATATAAAAACAGTTGCACAAAGACTGAAATCAGATATTCGATGAGCACTTCATTTAAAATTCATTTTTTCTCATAAAGAAAGCATTAATGTAAAATTATTGAAACAGTTTTAAAAAATTAAATTTAGAACTTTTTCTTCTGATATCGCTATATTTTTTGAAGTTCAAAATATATGTTACCAAGAACCCATCATCAATTGAAATATAAGATATTGACATACTTCCCCACTATAAAGAAGTGATCATTTTTAAAATATATATTAAAACATTTTCCGGAAATTGGTCGAGAACATCGGTCAGGTATTGAAGAACCGTGATCTAAGGTTCTAATCGAAACCATTTAAATTATAATGCTTACAGCGTTATCTGTCGCTAAAATTTGGCATTTTTTTTTTTTTTTTTTTTTACGCTTTTTTCATACACTTCCCCCTTCAATAATATATTCTGTTCAAATTTGATTATTGGTTCTTTTTTTATAGCGTTTTGAATATTTAATTATATTCAATGTGTTCTTTTTAAAAATGATAATTTCAGTGTTAGATGGCGCTTCTATAGTGACATAAGACAGAGTTGAAATGTGACCGCAATTCATGGACAAAATAAATAAGAAAAAATAAATCAAATAAATTTTTCTTAGCTGTACTCTCCTGAAGTTCAGCTATTTGGTTTGAAAGAATTTCGGTCGAAAATAATCATTTTATTGCCACAAATAGCTCTATCAACTTTTTAATATTAGAACATACTGAAAAATGTAGGTGTTTACGGGCGGCGTTAAGCGTCTTCTAGCGACGAAAAGATGTACAGTGGGGGTCGTCATTTTAAATGGAAATCATATTTTCTAACCGTTATCAAAGCTGTTCGCTACTGGTTAAGTCGTGACTTAACATTCGAATTAAGTAGCTGCAAAACTTGTTTTTGCACAAAGTTTAATTTATTTGTTTATTTCACAATACTAAAGTTCACTAAAAATTGTGAAATCAAAATTAGAAGTTAGAGACTGCAGAAAAACATTTTTATTTTGCGTTTGCCATGCCATCTCTTACTACAAGTACTAGCGTCCTCTTGCGACATTAATAATATTGTTCTTGGGGACACCCCCAAAAGGTTTTTATGCAACGAAGCACAGCATTATGATTTCTGACTATTGCCTTAAGTATTGTTTTTCGTATTCTCGCTAGAAATAAATAACGAAATGAAACTGAGTTGATATATATAATGAAGAGTAAATACTGGCAGTTTTACGAGAGGAAGTGTACAGCTGTTAATATAATACATTTTGAAGTGCTTGAGCTTCATTATCATTCTTTACAAGTTTCACAATTTATACTGTCAAAAATTTTTGATGTACCTAATTAAGACAATACAACATGCATTTCAGTTTCATATTTATTAGTCTTTTTTAAGAAAATATACTAAGAATCTTAATATTTAGATCAGCGGTACTAAGACTTTTTTCAGCCGGGCTACATACATATGACAAATATTTCAGGCGGCCGCAATATGAGGATTACTGAGGAGGGGGAAAACTATAAGACCAAGGACATTTAAAAAGTGTATAATTGATCAATTGATAATTTTGGATTTTATTTGAAAATTACATTTATCTCCATCACCTCACAAAAATTAGGTTTTATGCATTTTTTACCCTTTTGTAGGGTAATCTATATTTCATAGGTGTGACTACTAGCGCCATCTGCCCAAGCGAATGATAAGTTATATGTAGGTCTGTGGTCTTCAAACATTTTTGGCTTACGGAACCCCTAGAACTTGAAGATGCTTTCGTGGAATCCCATTCCATACACACACATACTTCGAAAAATATATCTCAAAATAATATTTAAAGTACATCAACATGTTAGGCACTTTATGTAAAGGCAATTAAAACGAAAGTACTGCATTTATTTTTAAGAAATTTTAATCTAATTTTTTGAAAACAATTTACTCATTAGTAATATTAATTTTTATTTCAAGTATCATCTACCCATGCTTTATATTTAGTAACTGGGATACATGCTAGTACTTTTTACACAAACTGTCGAAGTCTAGGTCTATTGAGATTAAATGGAATTCCCTTACACATTTTCTGTTTTAATTTGATTTTATACTTTGTGTTTTTGTAGCTATTTACCTTGAGAAATATATTTCACACAGTGTTCTGAATGGCATTTAAAATGTTTAGAGCCTGTGAGAAATCCTGCGCATTTTGTATGGATTAGCAACCTAAAATTTCGATGTTGTTCTTGTACTTAAATTTAGATTTTAGCGTTGAATCTGTTGATATGTTGATTCCTCTCCTTCATTGTAGGTGTTTTTTCCACGAATGCAAAGAGGTGCATCTATTAGAAAATTATTTAGTTTTGCTGGACTTAATGCTAATTATAGAGTACAAAATTATCTCGTGGATCCCGCGATAGTAAATAATAGAATGTTCACAATCTATTTCTAGTAAAATTAAGTTTGTAACCCCCCGTAGTTTAAACTCTTCTCATATGAACAGTAGAAAGACTATCGCGCCATCTAGCGGCTAGAACAATATTCAGTAATGGCCAAGCTTCGGAACTGTAAGGACGTACGAGCATGCGCTCCGATCCCTTTCAATTCTGTTGTAACTGTTAGTTCTCTAGTTATGAATGTAAATGTTTGTTTTGTCTAATAAACGTGTTTAATTAACTAGTGGACTTAATTAAGAACCCCTTCCCCGCGTGTCCCTTTATTACATTGGGTCACACCCCTTATAAGTTATTATACATATCGTAGGGAAACAATGAAATTAGGGCTTTCGTCAAATCCCTTAAGGAGATGATCAATTCACGCAAGATGTTAAAATAACGTCTCTTATAGGTTTTTTCCCTGTTGTAAGTAAGTGAATTAATTAAATTGATCAACTGTTTTAATGAAATGATGAAATGAACAAGTCAGCCCTTTTTTAAAGATATGGGGTTGATATTTAGGCAGTGTCCTCTATGTTATTCCTATGGGGAAGTAGATTTTTAAACATGCCTCTTTTTTGGTGCTAGGGAACTGATATTTGGAGGATCTTAATATTTTTTGTTATGGTTAGGATCTGCTGGGACGCATGCCCCGGTGCATTCCACCACCTCTACAGCTTTTTGGCCAATATCTCGACACCCGAGCCTCACAGTCCATTCGGACCCAGCTCATTCGATCAATTTCTAACTGCTCTTCCACTTATTATAATTTCATGCTCTTAGGGCTATTCCTTATATTATGCTTTGGCGATTTTTGTCGAAATGTCATGGTGAGATATCGAATTCATTCTAAAATAAATAATAAATAATTCCGAAATAAGTACCTTGGTGACCACTTTTAGTCGCCAAAAAATTAGGACTGAGCCAAATGTTCCCCCATACTATACTTTAACCATATATTTCCTTCCCCTACTGAAGAATCTAAATTTCTGGATTCATTTTATAGACAGAAATATGGAACAAGCTGAACAAAATTGCAAGATTGTACAGCAAGATATAGTTTTGAATTTGGAAGACATGTTTTAACGTAATAATTCTGGTGAAATTGTTGAATCGGCCGCGTTTCCGCCCAATTTTAAAAAATCGCCAATTTAGCGCGTTTTTGCGTGTTGTGTTTTGTACCCTACCACAACACGCAACGCCGGAGCGCGAAATTCAAGATGGCGTAAAGAAAATCATTTAAAAATAGCATTTTAAAGTTTTGAAGCTGAAAATCGCTGCAAAAATTAGGCATTTAAAAATGGAAATAATTTCACTTACCTTTAAAAAATGCTGCTTTTTCCGACATTTATGATGACAATGAATTGCCTACTAAAATTATACCAGTGTGCGACTGCATATTTCTGAGAACAGCTTCCAAAACATTTTTATTTTTCCATCACTAACAAAACGGTGCACACCAATCCATATTACTCAATTCAAACCAAAACCCTTTCCTTTAACTCCAAAAAACAAATGATGGGTATTCTCTTTCACACTGGACTGAATTTTGCAGTACCATTAAAAAATCATCATTCACTTTCTTACCCACTCTTTCTCTCAATTCCATACTTTTTCCACATTTCGGACATCCATACGATGATCCAATCAAACCTTCTTGCATGCGCCATTCTAAAACAGCTTTCTTTCCAAGCACAGGCAGCATGGCAAAAAAACCTTTCACAATATTAATCGTGATTTTTCATGCATTCATTTAAATTCTCTTATCACATCTCGGCAATCTGTGAAAATTTATGCGGAGAAAAAGAGTAATATTACCTGTTAAAATGATTCCACAACGAAAAAATGCATCGAAAGAAAACTTCTGGTCCAACGGGATTTCTGACGCAAGCGAAACTAAGACCGTTGAGAAAGGTTTCTAAAGTCGTTAAAAAAAGTTGTGCAAGCGCATTGGTAATTATCGTTAATTTTTAAAGTATTAAAAGCTTTCTACCCATGCGCTAGAACGACCATTGAAGAATTTAACTGTTAAAATTTAAAAAAAAAAAAAACGAATTACGAATGCGCTAACTTGCCGTAATATCGTTAAAACTGTTAAAATTAAAGAAACCTACTGCGCATGCGCAGAATTTCGCCCAAAACCGACTTGAAAACAAATTTAGAAGGGTCACCAGATTTGGCGAGAAAACACTTAGCGCGAGAGGCGGCCGATTCGACAAATCAACCACAATTCTTACTTAAAAGCTTCTAATCTGCAATCCAAAAACTTGGACCTGATTTTCGTATGATTATTCATGCAGGTAAAGTTCCATTGGCGAGCACAGCAGGCTTTTTAATGAACCTAGGACATCTGAAGTAGCAGTTATCGTGGCAGTGGATCAACATGGAAAAAGAGATATTATACTAGAAACAGATAAATATATATTCAATTAGAGTTGCATTTAGTCGTTTTTTTATTCTTTGTGGCAGAATTAAAATTGTTTTTCTAAAGAACTATCCTAAAAAATGTTCTTTAAAAAAAAATTTTTTTTTTCATAGGGCAACGCGCTTTTGGTTACAGTTGATTTAGCGAAGTTGATTGAAGTGAATCGTGTTTTCTTAGTTAAGCATATTTTATCCTTTTCCGGAAATTCAAACAAAAGCGATGAAACTTTGTTTAATTCATTAATGGGCAATACCAAAGTTTGCTCAATGTTTTGTATATGTGTGTTCGTATCAAATCAGTATATTTTGTGTTTAAACGTGTGTGTGTATGTAGCTGTGATTTTAGATAATAATAAAATCTATTCTCTGCAAGGCTGTTTTATATTTTAATGCTCATTAAATTTATGTATGTGTTTCATTTTTGTGCATGATTATTTCTTATATTTTTGTGGTTTTTATACTACATGTTGATTGAGTAATGGAACAACTACCCTTCTGTAAGATTTCGAAATGAAACCACCTGCTACAGGGGACAGTTAGTTCCCACCCCTTGAAATGTGGAATGTAAAAATTTCCCATGTGGTCAAAAGACGCAGCTGGACAGGGAACGGAAATTCTTTTTTCCCTCTTGGGGTTTGAAAAAGAAGCATTCTGTCTTTGGGTACGAAGGAGTGAGGTCATGTACTGAGGTTTACTAGTTGAATTGAGTGTTTTTCTTTAAATGTTTTTTTCTTTGAAATAAACCTTAATATTTAAAATTTATTACCCATGATTTTAATTTGTTTCCGTGCCTTTTGATTAGAATCAAACTTTAGTCCTTTTTGCAAGGCCTAATGTAATTACTGTACTGGCTACTTTTAAAGGTATTTAAAAGTAGCTAGTACAGTAATTACGCCATACCATCCGATATCCTATTTTATTTTATATTCATGATATGTTATAGCTTTGCTATTATCATCAAGAAGTTCTGAGGGCATTCTTTAACCCTTAATCTACCGACGGTACTTACCACTTACTTTAAAATTACATAGAATAAACATTTTTACGAATATTCTGAGGATACTTAGCAGGAATAATCTTTCAAATTCACTCTTCCAAGATATATGCAGAAAGGGTTCTATGATGAGAATTTCAGTGGGGAAGGGGAATAGTTTCACAGCAGAAATTGAGGAAATTCAGCGGATTGCATAGATAGTCATCTTGGTAGTCAATGCCAAAAGGTAAGTGTCTTATTTTTGTATGTTAATGAAGACCTCCGAAACGATTTGAATTTGGTGCTACGTGAATCACACCTTGATACCAAAACAACAAAGATTCTAGCATATTTTCTATAAAATCGATCAGATTTTGACGGAAAATGACGTGATTCGTGAGACACCAATATGGCTGCGTTGACGCTAACACGTAAGTACTGATAATATATATATATATATATATATATATATATATATATATATATATATATATATATATATATATATATATATATATATATATATATATATGGAATCGTCAGCTACTTGAATCTCTAACAAAGCATGCAGTCTTCGCGCGCAGGCGCAGTGAATCCAAACAAACACTGAAACTTTGACTATTGAGAAAAGAGCAGAGAAAGACTGAGGTACGCGAGCAGGCGTTAACGTCGTCACATCATGGAAATCCAATTGTAGAATAGCTACCTTTTTTTAATTAATTTTTGTTAAGTTTAAAATAAATCTGAAGAAAGACAAATGTCTTGGACCCCTTGTTGTCTCCCACAAATTATGGGGGCTCGGCCGGGATAGATAAAATTTCGATTTTGATCAAAGTTTGGAACGCGTGAATAAGAGAAGCGTCCGTGGAGGAGACGCGCCGCTATTTTTTGGAAGCTTCGCTCAACCTGTGTAGAGGTTGAATTTTTCATTTGAACCCAGCGTGAATACTCCGCCTGTGTAGAGGCCGGGATAGATAAAATTTCGATTTTGATCAAAGTTTGGAACGTGAACAAAAGAAGCGTCCGTGGAGGAGACGGGCCGCCATTTTTTGGAAACTTGGCTCAACCTATGTAGAGGTTGAATTTTTCATTCGAACCCAGTGTGAATATTCCGCATGTGTAGAGGCCGGAACTATTGATTGTAATTTAAACAATTTCAAGAACTATATTTCGTCTAACGATATAACCTGTGAAGAGGTTGTGAGATCTGTGGAATCAACGTTTTTCTTCAATTATTGGATACATCGTACGTGCGAGCAACAAGGGAGCTAGAAAAAAAAGGTAGGGTCTTTCCATATTTTTTCTAAAATGTATAAAAACGCTCTTAAAGAGGATCTCATAAGAGTTGTAGAGGATCTAGACGGTACTGTGGAGAGTACGGACACCATAGCTAAACTAAAGACTAAAATTGAGAAGAGTAGTACATTTGAGAGTGATGCAGATTTCGCTAAAACTTTAATTAAAAACTGTATAGATAAGAGGGTATCGCGAAACAAAAGAGAGGCAACTTTAGAAAAACAGAAAATTGAGCTCGCAAAACTACAGTTAGCACAGTTAGAAAAAGAAGTCGAACTTCAAACGGCTAAAAATAAAGCATTAAGTTTAAATCCTGCAGCTAAAGTCGAAGAGAAACAGTTCGAAACAAACATAGAAAATATGATCAAAACTTTATCTCTTCCTGTTCCCACCAGATCTGAAAATTTTAATCTGTTCTTCCAATCATTAGAACGCACATTTTTAACCAAGAAAATAAATGAAGAATATAAATCTGAAATTTTAATAAATCTTCTGGGCGAAAGAGCTCATAATGTCTTATTGTATATTAAAAAGGAGGAATTAAATGACTATGAAAAACTAAAATCTATAGTACTCAGAGAATTCCAAGTAACCCCTCGCGAGTGTTTAAACTCATTTAAAAATGCTGTAAAATCATCAGGCGAGACATACATCCAATTTGCTGCAAGATTGACGGCAAACTTCCAATATTATTGTACGTTAAAAAAAAAAGTTAATTCCTTTGAATCTCTATGTGATCTTTTAATTTCTGATAAATTATTTGAAACTTTAAATAAGGAAACCGCAACTCATATTGGCATTCGAGAAGCGGAAGATTGGTTTAGGCTTATTGATTTAGCTAAAGAGTGCAATATTTATATTTCATCTAGAAGCGGATCACGTAAGGAGACTCCTATTGCTTGTGGATATACCGAAGACCCCTTTAAAAATAGACCACGAAACTATAAACCAAAGATTAAAGATAGCTATCCCCAAAATCTTGAAAGACAAAATAAAAATTGCTACATATGCGGTGATTCATCTCATTACGCAAGAGATTGTGAGAAGCGTTTTAAGCCTAAAGAATCTCATATCCATAATAGAAAAAACGCGAATAGTTTGAAA
Organism: Trichonephila clavipes; assembly: GCA_019973935.1. Taxonomy (NCBI): domain Eukaryota; kingdom Metazoa; phylum Arthropoda; class Arachnida; order Araneae; family Nephilidae; genus Trichonephila; species Trichonephila clavipes. The sequence goes on from BMAU01020412.1 coordinate 204,748, forward strand.
GTCAAGAGCGAAAAACAAAAAAGCGATGAGTTCGCACAGCTCCAATACGTAAACATTTTTGTGGAAAATCAGCCCGTAACAGCCTTGATTGATTCAGGTTGCCAGATCCCAGTTCTAAAATCCTCACTATTTAGAGTGAACAAACCTTCCGAAGAAATAATAACAATAAGCTCATGTTTTGGCGAACAGCGTATGGTAGAAGTTCAACCCATAAATATTTCTCTTACTCAGCACTCTTCCAGTTTAAGTGTTCGAACGGCAATATCACCGACCTTGACCGAAGAATTTATTATACATCCCAATGTATATACTAAAATAAAGAAACTAAGCCACGCAAAGAGCGATGTTTTATTGAATGAAAGTGAATCCTCTTTAGGTGCTTTTTCTTTTTACAATGTTGCAAATGTGATAGAAAACTCTAGTTATGATTTGTCACATGTTAAAAACTTTAATATTAGAAATGATTTGAGTTCTCTAATTAAGAATTATAAACCTAATAAAATTAAGAGTACTAAGTTAAAAATGAGTATTATAAGAGAAAGTTATTCTAATAACCTTTCACCTATGGAGAGTAAACATAGTCGGTTTGCGATGCTCCGGAGGCTCTTCAAGCCCTGGAAGTGGAAACGGAAGAAAAAGAGCGATCGTTTTGAACAGACGTCCAGAACTCTAGAGAGGAAAATATCGATGCGTTCAACCAAAGAGCTTAACTCTCCGTCGGTAACGTACACGTCGTACTCTGTTTTAGAAACCTACAACACCGTTGTGGTTACCAACTCTGGTTTTCCTACCGTACTATCGTCATCTCAGAATCATGCCATGCCTGTGAAACACAATGTTTCCCTGTTGAACCTTCCGGATGTCGAAGAGGTGCCTTCATATGATGGAGAAACTGTCTAGTTCAGCAAAATTATGCTATGTTAAATCTTTGTGTATTTGTTGTATAGTCCTTGTCTGTTCCGTCTTTTTTGTATGTTTCAGATTCTCCTCTGGTCTCCATGAAAAAGAAAAGGAATAAGTACCGCTGCGGACAGCGTACAGTCAGGCTGGCCGTTGTGGAATCGTCAGCTACTTGAATCTCTAGCAAAGCACGCAGTCTTCGCGCGCAGGCGCAGTGAATCCAAACAAAAACTGAAACTTTGACTATTGAGAAAAGAGCAGAGAAAGACTGAGGTACGCAAGCAGGCGTTACCGTCGTCACATCATGGAAATCCAATTGTAGAATAGCTACCGTTTTTTTAATTAATTTTTGTTAAGTTTAAAATAAATCTGAAAAAAGACAAATGTCGTGGACCCCTTGTTGTCTCCCATATATATATATAAAATTACTTATTCAAAAAATATCAGTGGACTTTTTTTTTTTAGACAGTAAAAGAATTACCTTCACTTCTTGCCTGCTTTAATTTTTATGTTCAAATAATAATAACAATAATCTGTTACAAAGTTTCTTTCTGTTAGAAAAAACTTTATTGCTTTTCTATGTTCAACCACAAATTCTAAATCTCGCTTATTGTAACGATAAAGTAGAAAATCCTAGCTAGCAGTTTAAAAAAAAGAGAATATATATTACTAAATTAAACTAATTGTTATTAACGGATTGGCAATATTTGAAAAAATCTACCTTATATTTATGTCAA